>VXBR01006879.1:109472-214823 GCA_013400215.1 Cisticola juncidis
CGGGGTCGCTGGAGCTCGCTGCCTCTCCGTGCCCGCTCCGGCTGCCGGCTGCCGGCTGCCAGCCCGGCAAACCTGCGGGAGTACAGCGCCCGGCAGCCCGGTGCTGGAAATCGGGTCGGGAGTCACGCTTAGGCGCAGCTGCCGTTTTGGCTGGGTTTATAATTTCTGCCCAGTCTCTCTCTGAATGAAAACAAAGTCATAAAGTGCTTATCACCGGCACTAGCAACGTGGTGGGGTTTTTTTGTTTGTGTTTTTTTTTTTTTTTTTTTTTTTTCTAATATGTAAAAAAGTTACATCTGTATGATGCATGGCGTGCACATTGCTCCTGAACAATGTGAACTTCTTACATTTGTAGGGCTTCTCTGTACTGAGAAGTTCCGGTTATGCCTTCGGAAATATTTCAGCAACAGATTTCCCTCTACCTTCTGCATGCGCAGACATTCTTGACAGCTCAGTTTCTTTCAAGTAGACTTTGAAATCCACGACTTAATGATGGTCTGGATCGCTGCACCTATAGTTGAGAGTCAGGGACCCATTGTCTGTATACTGTTAACATCAGGAGTGAATTCAGGTAGAGCCCGTAACATATGCAGGTATAATTTTGGAAGACTGAAATCAGTATCTCAGGAGTTCTCGTAGGTTAGTGTTAAAAAGAAGGATTTTCTCCAGCCTTTTTGTTATGACTGTGCTATGCTCCTGAGCATACATCTGTGATCCTTGCTAAAATTTCCTCCTAAAGTTTCAGCTGCAACTGAATGGTTGGTTGGTCTCTGAGACAGTTTAATGTATTAAAGTCTAAAACATTAGTGGCAACAAGTAGTCTTAATCTGCAGGACAACTGTATCTGCTATTGTGGCATCAGTTCATCTTTTTTCATATTATTAGGCAGCTCCGGAAATTCCTGATGAGTCTCATCACCATCAGCTCTCAGTTTGCATGGGTTTTAATGTACTCTTTTCTGTTTGGAGTTTAAGTGCTGGGCAGGAGTAGACAAGATGTTTAATGGGAGAAGTTTTAGTGAATTTAATAGCTAATAGTCATCCAGTTGCAGTTAAGACTGTTTTTTCCCATTGATTTTTTCCCTCTCCACTGGGAATCTGGTCTTGTAATGCGGATATTAATAGATGATATTTCAGGTGACCTGTCTTTAGAATATTAAATGAAAAAGAGAAGCTATTTAATTTGATAGTAATGCAATGGTATAATTAGAGCATATGTTACCCCAAATATTTGAAGTATACAGAAGTAGTTCAGTGCAGGATTTTGAGATAACCTTAGTATTTCTGTTTTCTAAGCTTTGGCCACTACCTCGTGTATTATGTTGCTGTAAAAGACAATTACAGTTTTACAGAGAAGTTGTTGAATTTGTTTTCAAAATAAGCACATTCCTTGATAATAAACATGAATCAAACTCTGATAGATCCAAGCCTTCTTCCTTCTGTGCTCGCAGAGAAATTTTGTTTAAGAATGCAAAAATTTTGTCTAACTTGGTTTTGATGTCCCAAACAACAGCTTTCATGGTTTCCCGGGGAGGTAATTATAGCAACCCTTGTTCCAAAAATATAAGTTATTTTAAAATTTTAATATGATACACAGTAGTTAAAATTTCCCTTTTTATCTTAGCAACTATAGCTTCATTCCCATCTTACACATTTTGGCATAAATTAATGTCATTAAGTTGAAGAAGACTTGTTGTCCTAGTCGTGGTTTAAGAAAAGAACCAGGTCCCCTGCCTTTTCATTTTTCTCTCAGAGGAACCATTGTTGAGATGCTTTGTTATTCTGGTGCTGTGTTACTGAGTTCTGTGGTACTGAATATATGCCTTCATGCAACAAGTCAAGTTGTTGTATGTCTAACACTTTGGATCTGATTATTTTTTTCCCATCTACTGATATAAATCAGAAATAACTTTAATTAGAAGTAAAAAAAACCCCACTTTGCCTATAAAATTGATTTAATAGGATTAATTTATGTTGTTGGTTAAATTAGAAGGCAAGACTGAAGAGACCACTGACAGATGTTCTTTCTAAACAAAAAGCTCTAATACTTTTTTTTTTAGATGTAGAAAGCTCTTCATTCCATAATGCTATAGATAGGGGTCACTGTTAAGTATATAAACATGTTTATGTTCATACTGTATATCTAGCCTGCAAGGTTTGATGTTGTCTCTTCAAACATGAATGCAGCAGTTATTTGTCCTCATCCCAACTTTCAAAGTTGGAGGATGCTACAGGTTCCTAATGTTTATATGTAGCCGTAGTTTGTTTGTGCTTTCCCTCAGCAATGACTAGAATTGAATTGCTCAATAAAATACTGTTCTGTGTTTTCAATGAAGAAAAATTCTGTGTGTGTATTTAATACTATTGTACCATGCAGAGAGATCTCAGTGGTAGCAGGAGCTACTGAGAGCTGTTCTGGGCATGTGGAGAGCCTTGAACAGAGCAGGAAGGAGCATCCAAGGGGCAAAAGAGCATTGTGTACTCAAGAGGGGTGTCCATAGGGCAGAACAGCAAGAAGGCTCTGCAAACAAGCTGCGTCTTAGGAGTGGTAGTCCAAAAAAATATATGAAATGTATCTCCTGTGCAATTCATTCATGAGTTAGTACAGCTGTACTGTCAATTGTACAAGATTCTGTGGAATGAAATGCAGTAATGAAGATTTGAGATACATTACACTAAAATATAGGGAAAATAAGTTACTGCATTTTTTATCACTTGTAATCTTGGTCTCGGTTTTAGTTGAGTGTGACTTTGCACAAACATTAGTTTTTGTAGAACTGTCGAAAATATCAAAAAGTGAACCATGCTGTGTTGCAGCATTGAATTCACCCCATTCTTCTTGCTCCCGGACAACGACTTCTAGCACTTTCCAGCAGGCATGATATTCCACCTTTTCTCTTATATTGATTGTTGGAGATTTTTTTTCTGCAGCAGTTATACTAGAGGATATAGGGACCTGATCCTCAATCAGATTCATTTTACGTTCCTGTGGGTTCATAAATGTTTCCCTACACGCCTGGATGGGTGAAGGATTGCTACTGTTCGTCTGGAATGTGCTCACTGCAAACCCTCTCTTTTTTGAGCGCCAGAACTAGAAGGGTGGTAGGGCTCCAAAACAGCTGTGTATTTTGGGGAAAAGTGTGTGGTGATGTGACTTCCATCCACATCCCACCACTGGCATTCGTGAGTAGGCTGTGCTGGGGAAGCAGGGTGCACGGGGCAGGGAGGCAGAGCAGCAACAATGCAAGGAGAGACAGCTCTTCTGTCACAGCTGCGCTCAGCACTGACCATGCATGTACTGAGCATCTCATCAGGCTGTTGCCCTCCGCCTGCCCCAGCAGCAGTTTGCTGCACAGCCAAGTGCCCTGGTATCAGAAGAGGGCAGGCACAGCCCGGCGCCGCAGCCGTGGGGTCGGGGAGCTGTGCCCAGCAAGTGTGAGGATGATGGTGGTGGGACCACACTTAGCTGCCCAGGGCAGTGAACCCCAGGCTTTGCACGCAGCTCTTGTGGCTCCATCGGCTCAAGAGTGCTCCCTGCATATTGCCCCATGACTGTCTCTGCCCTCTCACAGCCTTGGATCCCTGTGATGTTCCCACAAGGCTGAGTAATTGTGAAGGCAGCTCCTATCCATTCTAACATGTTCCTAAATCATGTTCCTGACAGAACACAGATGTCCCTCTGTCCTCCTTCATCCGAACCGCTGTCGAATGGTCTTTGGTTATGCACTCTGATCAGAGAAATCTGGAGCCAGATCCAGCTGCTCTCAAAACAAACAGTTGCCCTTGTCACCAGGCTGGGTTCAGTTTATTGGAGATAAATAACAAAATGTTGGGAACTTAATAGGGACATTGATTTATGACCTTGTTTTTAAGAAATAACTCGGTAATTATATGCACATCTTAAGCAAATTTAAGGATACATTCAATTTTTGATTCCATCTTTTTTATTGCGTTCCATTTTAAAGGATGAATTTTACACCCACAAAGACATAAATTTTGATTAATTATAAGTAGAGAACATGATACTATATGCTATTCATTATCAAAATAATATTTCATGCCCTTAAGCGCTCTGCTATAGGGGAATGGTATCCTGGCATCAGTTGATGTAGCTTGATTCTTTAAAAGTGCAGTTTAGTACGTTACTGAATTCTAGTTCCTTTCAGCAATTTTCACATTTGCTCCAGTTCTATCTTGACTTGTATCCAATACCAGGCTGAAAATAGAATCAAAATCAGAAAAACATAATTTGTCACTGATTTGAAAAGTCAAATACTCTGCTCCCATCTAAGAGGCATAGGCTATCCCTAAAGGAGCTGAGAGTGCCTGGGCATGCATTCACAGGAGTCTCTGTACCCCTGAGCACTGCACTGCTCTTTCTGAAACACAAACTACAGCATAAGACATCATTAAACTGACACTTTCATTTGATTTTATTTTCTGAAAGGCCAGTGTAACGCATCGCTTATAAAATTGTTATGTGAAAATCACTTCTGTTATACCTTTCTGTTTATTTAGAATTATTTCTGCTATTCTTTAAAGGCCCAGTTCAAAACACATTAAAGTAAGAACACTTTTTTCCTGTGTTATGTAGGAAGTTGCTACTGGCTGCCGCCAAATAGTTTGAATTTAAGAACTGTCCTTTTGAATGCAGCCCTTTCCTGCCAGTGGAAGAAAAGTGAATGTAAAGGCAGTCATTTATGTTAGTGTGTAGGCTATGACTTATGTCACAGAACTACTGTACTTCGAGTTGCTTAATTGCAAGTGAATCCTCCAGTGAGCGGAGGTGGGGTTTTGGCAGAGAAGTCGCAGTGTAGCAGCTTATATCAAACGTGGCTCCATCATAAACCTCTACCACTCACCACCATGAATACTACTCCTTTTACTAGCTTTTTACTTCTACTCCCTTAACAAGTTGCTGCCACTAGCAGGAGAGGTAGCAAATTGATTTTTGCATAAGATTTTGGGAAAAATTAGTACAAGTATTCCGAGGTCCTAATGACTTACATTGACACCTTGTGTATAGCTAAGCCCTGATGTTGTAGAAATGACTTCTGCCTGTCTTTCTGAATGAAATAAGGTAATGTCAAATGATACCCTGATACCAGGATCAGTGCTGTGATGAGCTTATTCACTTAGTAGCCCAGGCTGGATGAGCTTTACGTGAGTAACATCCTTCTCAAGAATGTGGGTGTGAAGCATGAAAATGGTGAAGAGAGGCACATTCTGTAAGAAACTTCTAATTTCTGATTTCCACAGGCAAACAGAATGATTTTTTGTTTGGAAAGTATAATAAAACCGAATTTTTGCTGAGTATTTTTCAACTTAACATAGACAAAAGTGAGTTATACAGAAGGCCACACAAGCAGTCTGTAGTCAATCAATCTGTTATTTCATAGCCTGAAATAGAGCTGTGATATCTTAAACGGGAACATTCAGGAAAATGTCATCAATATGAGCATCACAGTGGGTTTTAGTTGTTTGTCATGTTCAATAGTTTAACATCTGATGCAAAGGAAATTCAGCTTCGTCAAATAAAATGCTAAAATAATTATCTGCACCCAAGGGCTTGCCGCATTGTATTGACCTTGATGAAATTTTATTGAGTGTGAGTTTAAGCATTTGACTTCTGATGCTTAGACCAATCATAGTAATACTAGCTTTGTTAATGCTTGTGTGGTTCCAGGCTAAGTCTTAACTTCCTTGAGAAAATGTGTCTCAGAGACATTGGTATGTTGCAGACATGTTTGCTGCCTGGAAGCAGTGAGCATATCCCTGCTGGGGAAAACGCCCACGGGCACATCTGACCCCCTGGCTGACAGATCAGAGTGTGGCAGCCCTACTGGTAATCCCACAAAATTGATGTAAATTGCTTTGCACTTCTCTGCCTCTCCCCTGGGCCGTGGTGTGCAGGTGCAAATAGAGAAGGATGGAAGGGAGACGAGAATGTCGTGATCATTAATATATGGCCCTACGAAAGCAGTGAGCCCTCGTGGCTGCATCAAACGAGCATGAATGTCCTTCATTGGAAAACATTTGAGCAGAGCCAGTTACCACCTCACAGCAGTTGGTTGTACTCTGATCAAATGCATGATGTTAATACAGAGGAAAGCCCTCTCTTGCCTTCTACCGCTTGTGCTAATGTTAAAGGCTGCTATGAAGTGCTTTGAGTAAAAGAACTGATTTCGTCTTGTATCCAGATTCTTTCTACATGTGTCTGTTTGCCAACTCAAACTAAGTTTTGGAATGAAGATGAAAAACATCTGTGTTTTGTCCATAGGTTTCAAAGAGATAAATACCTATGCAGAGCTGCATATGAAATTAGGTCCCGTTACACCAGGGGAATCGCTTCTTCTTCTATCTCAGCAGAGAAACATCCTTGAAAAGGACTGACATATAAAGCTTTTCATTTCCTATCGGTCTGCTGGAGTAGCACAGATGATTTTATGTAGTAGATATCAGTTGCATTAAAAGATGAACAGGTAGCATTAGCAATAGATCATCTATTATATTCTTACCTACTGAACACGTTCTCTCTGCAGCAGAGAATAGTTCTTCTGTCTGTTCTAGACCAGGCTGAAATCCAGAGATTAACAGTGATCACAGCTGGTGATATAAAGGATAGCACCCTGAGATATTTATCCTTCACTGTCAAGGAGTTAGGCTAGATGATCTAATAGGCAATTTCCATTCGTAATGTCTGTGATTATTCTAGCTGAAAGGCAGCTGGGGATGCAGAACTTATAATTTCTAATAATTATTTAGCTCTGCTTTATTTCTTCACAGTGTTTGCATTGTTGCCATGAAATTGTACTGGGTAAAATTCTTAATCTCAATGTTATTTATTAAATTAAGGCAATTCTCTGACGTGCACAAGTGCTCCTTTGTGAAGAGGACCCCAGTGTGTCTGAGCTGAGGAGCAGAATGGTCTCGGGTTTATCCGCCAGTCACGCTGAGCTCGGGCGCTGCACCCTCTCACGGTCCCGTCTGGATCATCACGAGCTGCTGCAGGCAGCTTGTTTTGCCTCCAGCTGTCAGTCACCCTGCCCTGGATCCCCAGACAGTTCACTCCTGGGGATTATGCATCTTCCTGTCTTGATACCAAATCTGCTGCTAGTCATGGAGGTCTGCAAGCAGGGTCTGCTTTTATCTAAAGTACAAACATCTGCAGTTGGGAAGCTGGTCTTCATGAAAAAAATATATTTTTAGCTGAAATAGAAGCAGTTAAAAAATGAGTGCACCTTACAGCATTCAGAATCTAGACAGCAAATCTATATTTTTTCCTGATTATATTATCAAAAGCACTAATAAACTCCTAAAGATTATTTACTTTCAAAATTTCAGATGATTGCCTGTGTTGGGACTCTGTTTCTCCATTTCTGATTTTTGTCTGTCTCCCATTCCCAACAAAGAATAGAATGAAAGGGATTTCATTCTATTCTTTGTCTGTTGTGAATGGGACAGGGAGGGGTGCTGCCTGGACAGGACCTGCTAGGGAGTCTTCCTCCTTTCATCAGAACATTGCTGGATGCCAAAGGAGCCTTCCTTTTCTTTTCAGTTCTGCGTTTCCCTAGCTCCAGCAATTTCAATGCTTATCTCTCCACTCCTGGCACTTGGGAGTGTTGATAAATGTTTGTCGTCAGCTGGAGCCTTGATTCTTTGTTTACATCCTCTTTAATTCAATATTTTGCTGACCAGAAGGACAGGGAGGGAACAGTTTTTCACTGCTTAAATGATCATGGGGTAAATATTAAAAATACCCAGACTGAAAATGCCTGTTTTGCCATTTACCTTCTTTCAGATGGGCCAGATGCACACCTGCTCGTGTGTGCTTGGAGATCTGCAATCACCTAAGCACAAAGACTTGACTAAAATTGGTTTTGAAATATGAAAAAAGAAATGTTTGTCATTAATGAATGATCACCAGCAGTGAATCTGGTAATTAAAATCATACACATCTGCTGAGTTTGTGATTGAACACTTGAAATTTGAAGCGTTTCAAACTTCCAGTGTCACAGTGCTGATTTGGCTGAGGCTCTCCTGCCTGCGGGCGTGTGGATTCCTCTGGGAAGGACTTTGCAGCTCCCCAGGGCACAGCAGTGTGGGGGAGCCCCCTGACCTGATGGACATACTTGAAGAAATTCTGATAGAAACAAAGTGGTGTCTAGCAGAGCCTGTTAGGCTCTTCAGTGCTTCAACCTCCACGTTTAAAATTTTAAGCACTCTAGTTTTTAACAGCATGACTGCTGAAACCCTTTTGAAGCTCAGCTAGGAGCCACTTGGCTTTTCCAAGGAAAAATCTTTGAAACTTTGCTAGGGTTAAGGAGGAACTGTCTGTGTATGTGGCTGCTCTCTTGGCAGCATTCTATACAGACCCTTTCTTCCCTGATTCCATCTAGGTATCTTAGGATGCAAAAGGGATGGCATGGAGAATTGGAAACTGCATTTATGTAAATTTAGACTGAGTCATCTGGGATACTGTGTGCAGTTCTGTCACCTCAGTGTGGGGTTTGTCTGTCCTTGCTTAAACATTTCAAGACGTTGAGGTCTATAGCAATCACTCAATGTCTCTTCTAGACAAAAGAATGAAATGGGTGTTTATAAAGACTGAGTCCTCAAGCACATATTAGATGCCAGCCAGAGGATGAAATGAATCCCTGTGGGTGCCTGCAGTTGGGCAAATGAGCTCTACCATTTATTTCCAAAGGTGTTGCAATCAAATGATTGCAAATGAAAGACATTTCAGAGGCAACAGAAAATGGCTAGAGAGTAGGCTAAAATCTCTATCCTCTGAGAAGATTGGAAAGTTTATGTTTGATTGCCTTAGGAAAGACGTCTATAAGAAGGGATGAAGTTGAAGTGGAGTTTTTTTCCCCTTTGTCTTGAAAACAGAGGGAGTGAAGCTGCAAGAAGAGAAAACTGAACTCAGCAAAAGAAAAGAAAACCCATAGTTTAGACTAGAATCCTTTTTCAAAATAGGTTGTATGAGTTTAAAAACCAGGAATATTTCAATTTCATTTAGACAAATACCTTCATAAAATTCTTCTCCAGTTAGTCATAAAAGGAGTCTTGAGGAACTATTACGCCTCTGTCTTATTGAGTTGAACCAGTTTTGCATGACTACTACATCTACATCCTGCACAGATGCATAGCAGATGCAGAGATCTAGCAGGGAGGGCACATTGCTCTAGGAGTGCATCTTGTAAATGGTGGCTGGGGGAGCGACAGTGGCTGTCTGGCAAGGCTGCCACCACCGGGGTTGCTGCCTGGTGGTGCCAAAAGCTGGGTGTTCTGGTCAGAGAGCCATGAGGTGCCAGGGGGAACAGCTGTCATAGATAGTGAGCAGGATGTACACATCAGGGGGGATCTGTCCATCTTCCCAGAGGCCCCACAGAACCAAGAACCTGAGCTCCATGTCAAAAGGAAGGAGAGAAAAATAGAGATAGGCTTTGAGAGTCAAAGGTGGAAACTTTCAAGAGGGAGGAGGCTGGAGGTTGGTTATTCCTGACAGCATAACTAAGGCTCCTGTTCCACCTGTGATTCATCAGGTACAGGGATGGTCGAATGCCCTGTGAAGAGGTGGGAGAAATGACCTCCCTCCCAGATGGGGCAGCACCAGATCCAGCAGAGCCTCAACCCTTAGAAGCTTCCAGAAGAGGAGGGTGGTAGGTATCACCAGCTCTCTCCTGAGGAGACAGAAGCCCTCATGTGCCAGCCTGTCGTGCTGGCACAGAAGGTTTTCTGCTTGCCAAGAGCTCGCACATAAGCAAAGAGGCTGCCAAAGCTTGTTTGTCTCCTGGAGTATGACCACTGCTGCTCATCCATGTGGGCCCCAGTGGTGCAGCCAGGGGAGACCCTGAGCATGTCAGCAGTGACCACACGGCTCCGAGTGCAAGGGAGAAGGGTGCGGGTGCCAGCTGGGCTCCCCTCAGTCCTGCTGGTGGAGGGGAAGGCTTAAGTTGGTGCAGGCACAGCCAGCAGGCATCTGTAGCTGTGTTGGTGTGGTGTTGCTGGCAGGGCTGTTATCTTCGTGAACATGGGGTATGCTCTGAGGAGCAAGGACTGCTGAGCAAGAACGTGACAAAGTGAGCTGAGGTCATCTCTGATTGGCTGTACAACTTTGTGAAGGGGCCTTTAAATGATGCTTACTGGGGAAGGGAGTACATTCTCTGAAGAAAAGGGTGAACAGAAAGATGCAGTCTACAGCTAAACTGAGCAAGGTGTGTAGGGAAGATAACAGGCTTTCCTGTTATCCATGGGGGTTCCATGGGGGTACAGAGAAGGATGAGAGGCTAAAAAGCTGAAAGATGGGAGTTTAAAATCAGAAGTGAGATGTCATGAGGGTGTTCAGACGCTGGCACAGGTTTCCCACAGGTTTTCTGTGGGACTGTCATCCTTGGAGACGCTCAAAACTTTTCTGAAGAGTGACCTGAGCAACCAGTTTTAACTCAAATTACTTTCAGTAGGATGTTGGTCTAGAAGACCTCCAGAGGTTCTTTCAAACCTATATGACTCATTGATCAGTCATTTTTTTACAAATTAATCTGACACATTAGGATTAGCCATGGCCTGATGTCTGAATTCAGTTATTTTAGGGAAGTCCTCTATTGTCTGTTATCAGAGAAGATGAGAGATCAATCTAAGTATCTCCAGTGTTCCCTTGTACATTATAGATCTTCATTCCACATGGAGCTTGAATGTGATCTGGTGCGGCAATCCTTGGACTAAATTACAGTTAGGAATAACAATAATTTGTTTTACTTTGATTTGTCCTTAGGCACATGAACTGATGTGACTATTCCTGTTGCGATGCATACAAATATTAGTCAAACATCGTAATCAAAAGGAATTGCTGACATTGAATTGTTTAGGTAATAGTCACTGGCTTACGTTTACATTAAATCCTTTAATTTTAAGTAGCCACGAAGGTTTACAATCTCTTCAGTAAATAAGTGGCACTGAGCACCTAAATTGCATCACAGTGGATGAGGTGTGTGGCTGTCTTTTACCTCCTTGAGTGGTAAACTCTGCTTCTTGGAGAGGTCGTGTGTAACATGCTGCTAGGAGAAGGTTTAGCTATTTTGCCTCCATCCAGTCTTGTTGCTGGATACAGAAAAGAGGTGGAAATGTTTTCCTGCTCATTCTCTGTCTCATGGGCAATGCATTATCAGTAGTGGAAGAAGCAGTGCACCAAATTGCCCTTGTAGGCAGCTGTAAACAGGAGTCATATCTCTTCTCACTGTTTAGACATGGCCCTGGTTACAGAATTACATCTGTAGCAAAATGACATTTACCAGTGATGAAATACTGCAAACTGAGAAGGTGAGCATAGCGGCTCTTTAACAATGCACAGCAACATGCCATAATAATTCTTGTCAGAGATGAAGAAAGACTTCGTGACTCCTTGGATCAGTTTTCATTCTGGCTCTGAGCACATTATATTGAGCTCTGTTTATGACCCCTGTTTTAATAGTAAATCCTATTTTCACCTGTACTTAATTTTTAAGATTTGATGGAGTTGCCAGTGAAAAGGCGTGTGAGTTCATGGGGCTGTTTGGAATTGTCTGACAACATCTAGGTGACTGATTTAGCTTTCTCAGGAGAGAAAGTTAACAGGGGATTTTTTTTTCCCATTCAGCACTGCAGAAGGGACGTTTACCAATGAAATAAGTTCAGGTCTAGGAGATTGCTTGTATTGTCAAATATTGAGGTAGTCAAAATGATTTTTTTCCTGGTTAAGGAGTGCAGTATGTGTGCCAGGCATGAGAAGGACAAAGACAATCTGTGGACAATTGCTCAAGTGTTCTAGCTGCAAAACTTCCTGAGAAGACAAAAAGCTGTTTTTCTTCCTCTCTGCTATGACACCAAACTGCTGCATTCCACATGCTTGCTGTAAAAGCACTTTGTGACAACCAGAATGGAGATTTAATTTAGCAATCAAACATTTCTATTATTCGGTATTTCATGTCAGAGGAGTTGCTGGTGGAGTACTGATGTTCTGTGTGTAGGCAATGGGGCTGAGGGAAATGCTGTCTGGAGATGGGAAGTGGCAGCACTCACTTCTTTGCTTAAGGCTAGGCTGCTTTGCTTTGTTGCTGGTGTGAGAAAATACATCTCTTCTGTATGTAAAGAGTGGATTTTTCTGCCTACTGAGTACAGGAAATCTTCTGAGTCCCTGTAAAAATATGCCATTAATTATATTTGTAGCCCATTAAGCCCAGGGACTTCAACACCTGCTGTACCACTAGAGAAGGGGATTTTTTTTGATATGTGATGGTTTCACTGAAACAGTGCTTCCATTGTGTTTTACAAGAGAACATGCAACTTTTAAAGCCTTGTAGCACAGGTAACTTAGCTCCCGCAGAGAAGTAAAGTGATTATCCGATACAGAGTTAACAAGAAAAATCTCTTTCAAGATTTGCGTCTGTGTTGAGCTTATTTTTTGTTCATAGGATCATGGAATAGTTTGGGTTGGAAGAGACCTGTAAAGGTCCTCTAGTCCACTCTCCCTGCAATAAGCAGGGGCATCTTCAGCTAAATCAGGTTGCCCAGACCTCCATCCGACTTGACCTTGAATGTTTCCAGGAATCGGTCACCTAACACTTCTCTGGACAACCTGTTACAGTGTTTCGCCACCCTTACTGTAAAAATCTTTCTTATATCTAGTCTAATTCTATCCTCTTTTAGTTTTAAACCATTGCCCTTGTCCTGCTGCAGCAGGCCCTGCTAAAAAGTTTTTCCCCATCTTTCCTCTAAGCCCCCTTATGCTCTTGCTGAGTCCATGCATTTCAATTTTAATTTTTTTACAATTTAATTAATTTAATTTTTAAATTTCTTATAGTTTTGTATTAGAAAATAGATTTTTTGCAGTTGTACAAACCCAGTGTAGCCTGGTATACATTTTTTGCTTCCTCCTCTCAATAGGACAAATCACTCCTGCAAACTCATGAGCAAGAGTTTGAGCAAGCTAGAAAGCTCAGCTCTTGAGCTGCTGAATCTGTAGGTCAGTAAGTAAAATTTGAGACTTTCAAAAGTGATTGTGGTTTTAGAATGAAATTTCTCTAATGGGCATTTTGACTATTACTTTCCAAAACAATTAGATGTCTATTCCAAAAGGCAGGAAAAGACCAAACATCTCTAAACTTTCAGTGTACGTTGTTGTGAGTGTGATCAAAATGTCCATGTGTGCTTTTGATATAAAAGAAAAGCTTATAAATCTCATTTGTGTATCTCTGTCTGACTACTGGCACCAGGTCAAAATAGGCAGGTGAAGAACCTCAGATTTGATACAAACCAGTAATTTTGGAGGAATAACATTTTGCCATCAGTGACTAGGAAAATTCAAAAGAGAAAATTACATGGATATCACATGTCCTTCATTTGCCCAAAGATCTCTCATGAATTCATTCAAAATAATAATAGCCTCAGCAGCAGTAATAGTCAGAAAATAAACATTTACATATATAAGTATTTTTGTGAACAGTGTACTAGTGGTAATAATGCAAATAAAGACAATTATGCACATATGTACTTTGGTGAACACCTATTAAAGTGAAATAGCATAGAAATGCTTGAAGCATGTCATGATTTTCTTTGGATGAACTTGATTTTCTTAGTAATCTGAAAGATGGCTAAAGAGTTATAGCTTGCCAAGAAAATAAGCCAAAATAAATTGCATCTTCATAATATTCTTTATTAGAAAATGCTCTAGGGAGCATATAGAGTTTAAAAACTCAATACCTTTTCCTCATGATACTTTCATCACAAAATAATGGCATTTTCTTGCAGACTATTTCAAATTAATTATTTTAAATTAGTGAGCTAGTTGGTGGGTGATAGTTTTTGAGAGCTGTTTTTGAGAGTGAAGTGGCTCCTTTGTTATGTGCAACTAGCCTTATGAGCAGTATTAATTATGACACATTGTAAAATTCTTCCCATTTAAATGGTAAAGCAAGATACAAGGAATGAATAATAATATTTCATATCTGTTGTTGCATTGGGCATATGGCTGGTAGAAGATAAAGAGGAGTAAAACTGGAGAAAAATAGTGTGTTAAAAGATCTGTTAATTCAACTGTGCTACAATTCCCTAATCTCACAATTTTTAAAATTATTCTTCCATAGCCTCAGACCATTCGGCAGACTCTTCAAAAGACACTGCAGTATTTTGAGCATCAAGTTATTGGGTAAGTGTTAATGTGAGGTAGCGAGAGGTGCATGGTAATGTTTTGCTCTGTGCTTTCCAATTCACAGCCTTACATGATAAGTTTTTAAATTTAACTTCTAATTTTTCCCCTCAAATTCTTAAGAGGTGCTTTGGAATAGCAATACATAATCTGGATATAAATGGCAAACTGCTGTTCAGTCCTGCTTCTGTGCAATCCCATCAGACCAGGACTGCTTAATGAGCTCTAATGTTTCTTACAAAAAGAGAATAGCAAATCCTTTTCAGTCATAGAATATCTGCTTGGAAAGGGACCTCAAAGCTCATCTAGTCCAACCTTTGTTGACAGAAGCATGGTCCAGACAAGATGGCTCAGCACTCTGTCCAGCTGAATCTTGAAATTGCCCATTGTTGGGAGGTCGTAATCCTTTGCCACCACTTCTGAAAGACATTTGTTGACTTTGCATTTGTATAAGGAGTGGTTATAATTTCTTTTTATAATTTCTTTTTTTCCCGTAGTTACAGAGATGCAGAGAAGAATTTCCACAATATATCAAACAGATGCTCCTATACAGACTGCTCTGGCAATGAAGAAACTGAAGATGTCTCAGGAATTCTCCAGTGTACAGCTAATGTACTTGGTATGTGTTTTTTCGAGGGAATTTGTTTCCTTTAGTTGGAAGGAAAGTTTACTGACCATCCTAATGCCAACAATGAAACCAGAAATTTTTGCTCCAACCACAGAAATTTAGGATATAGGCAGCAACACACCAGTGCACTGTTACTACATTTCTCTTCTTTTCTACAAACATTTTGAGTTTTAAGGCAATCCAGACTTGATTGTCAGTGAAGGCAGTGAATGTGTATTGTGCAATACCAAGTGATTTGAGAATTTTAAAAGGCTTTTGGCAAGTGGACTTGCTTCTGTGCAGGCCTTGGAATTATCTCAGCATTTTTATAGGGATTCTGCAGAACAACAGACACTTTTGTCATCTGTGGGTGTGGTGGATAGAGGGCCTGAAAAAGAACAGCAGGGTGTACCTGAGACATGAAACATTCTGGAAACTGAGATTTTCTTTGGGAAGAAGCACAACACTGAAATCTGACTGTGTACGATAATTGAAGTTGAGTTTTAACTTTCCATGTCAGGGGAATATGGCGAGGTGATATTTGCTCATGTTCTGGTCTTTCCTGTTGTATCCTGCTGACCTAAAATAGTTTTGGAGGATATGCATTGTGTATCTGTCTTTCCTACTGCAAACTGTTAAACAGACTTGGTGTGCTCTGTGAAACTGCAAACAGGATCCAGTTTAGAGATGACTGTGTTTCACTGATGTTTAAAATGCCTTTTTTTTTTTTTTTGCTATCCAGTGCCTTATGCTGTGAAATGCTAGGTGCTGTCAGGGGTGTTCTGCATGCCTTTAACTGCTGCTAGAAAGAGATGGTATTTTACATGTGTGTTCATGGAGAGAATTCAGAACAAATTAAATTCTAAATGTGTCCAGGGTTAGTTACTTTTTTTTTTTTTTTAATTTTAGAATATTTGCATATAAATGCTATGACTGGTAAGGGAGGACTCATGCAAAGCAGAGACTTCTCATGTTATCAGGTGCATATTAATATTATGAAAAGCCAGACTAGACATTCAGTACTTGTTTCACTATGACACAAAATACATGTTCTAAGAAACAGTTATGAATAATTTTTCACCTTCATAGTGCTTTTAAAGAGATATGTTAGTCCTGGTACCTCAGCATAGCTGAGTAATGTGCAACCTGTTTCTTCAGTGGTATCCTCACAATGGATCTTTATTAGGGTCAGATTGGACTTTTGGGACCAAAGTATAGGGATAACATCTAAGCATTACTATCTTGGGGAACTGTTAAAGTGGGCTTTGTTGAAAATAAGGTTGCAGAGACTTTTTCTTGGACAAGTTCGCCTCTTAAAGAATGAGTTCTTAGCAATAAACCCCCTTCAGTATGAGCAAAACACGGAGAAAATTTAAAAGCAGTCCTTCTCCCTATCTGGGATAAGAACATACAGCAATGAGCAGTAAACCCAGCTTCTTTATTTTAATTGTAGCACCTATCACAACAGGTAAATAATTAATGGAAGCTGAATAATTAATTCTCACATATGCAGTTACTTTTCTTGTTGAGTAAGGACTGGTAAGAGCTGCCTCTGTGAAAGAGAGATGTAACCACTGAGGTGTGTACCTAGAGCACCTGGCATTGCTGAGCCAGGCATGAATATGACTGTGTTGAAGGCTAGAGAAACTGCTGAACCAAATCTGCCTCTTAGTTTATTTATATGAGCAGTAAGAGGCACTTGCTGTCTAGGGCTGGAAGAAAATATTCCCTTAAAGATGCTTGGAAGCATCTTCCTGCTCTCTGACCTTAGATACTCCCAACATGATTCACCTCTTCCAATCTTCTAACTACCTCTAAAATAGTCATTTGGCTTTCCTTATTCATCAGAAAAGTGCAAATGCTGAGATCATTGGTAAGCTTGGGAGACTGTGAGCAGATGCTTCACACTGTGGTCCTGGTGCTTACAGTGCTCACAGGGAAGTGCTGACTACAAGCTGTTCACTCAGCTCGATGCATGTGATTTATCATGTATGAATACTGCAATTTTCCTCTTGTCAAGCCAGCACGAAAGTGTGTCACCATCTTCCTGCAGTGCTAGGACCTGATTCTCCTTGTCTTCTTGCTGAGTTGCTCTGCTACAAGTCTAGACATCAAAAGAAGTCTCCCTGTTTTAAACCACTGTAATTAAAGCAACCCATGTCCATCATGTTCACATGCTGTAAACTGTGTATGGTACCAGACCAGTCACACAGTTTTCCTTTGCAATGGCAGCTTCTGAGGCTAGAGTATTTAATTTAACTCTCAATCCTTTCAAAAATAGTCCAAACAGCTTCCTGATGGACTCTGCTTTCATTAATTGGTCCATGCATACTTTTACGTTGTCCTTCATAAGCATATAGAAACAGAGAATCCTGTTGAAAAATCTAGGTTGAAAAAGACCTTAAAGATCATCGAGTCCAATTGTTAATGTAGCACTGCCAAGTCCACCACTCAACTGTGTTCAGAGGAGAATGGCAGTGTTGGTTTGAACTTATTTTAGAAATAATGATAAGAGAAAGGTATCCATGATGAAGTATGTTATGTAGATTACTACCACATTTCTTTCTTAGGTGACTATAAACTTACATTGAGATATGTTAGAGAGAAAACTTGTAACTGAAGAGATTTCTTATTTGACCTTGGGCAAGTTTTTATTCTTTCTGTGCCTCAATTTCCTATCTGTATAATGGAGATAAAAGGATTTCTTGAATCTTTTAAACCATATGTCAGTGCTATTCAGATTTCAATCTTCTTGAAGTAAAGACATTTTCATACCCTTTGTACATTCAGCATTTTGAGCAGTGACAGCAAATCTCGTTCGGGACTGCTTTTGTCCTCATGATTTAAAATAATTTGATTTCAAGTAAGATTAGAGTGTGCATTTTTACTTAAATGGTGCCAGAATAAAGCAGAAGACCTTCATATAGCTGCAAATTAAAACTTTGGCAGCAGGAAATTACGGATGAAAACTTTTTTTTGTTGTTTTGTAACTGCTATTGTAAGGAATTTATTCCGGGACATAAAGCCTTCATGACCTATCTCCTGTTTATTTTTGTTGGCAGATATTCAAAGGGGGGTCTGTCCTACTGAGCTTTGCAAACCAGTGGAGAAATGCCCAATTTTCCTTTTGGAACCCACTCAGTACTTCCAATACATCACGTGATATTTCTCACATTCCAAATGCAAGAGTCAGCTAAAAGTTGTACAACTTTCACCTGATCTCCTCCAACCACCCTTTTCAGATATTGCAAAAAATTAATGTAGCCTTTGTGAATGTGAACTATTTTTCACTCCACAGTCCTTCACAGGGAAGAAAAAGAAAGGGATATTGGCTCAGGCAGTTACCTTTTTTTTTTTGCAAATGGCATCAGTGTTTCTTTTGGAGCCTCTTTGCATCTTGCTGAGGAGCTCTGTAATCTGTCCTCACTTTGACAGGATTAGATACCTTGTATAAATAACACTTGGTCACACAGTCTGAAGTTACAAATGCACTTGTATCAGACCATTGTTTCAGCAGTAAGGCCTGGAAAAGTAATTTTACCTACCTGACTTTCTACTGCTTGAGGTACAGAAAAAAACTCCTCCATTTTTTTTTTAATTCAAGCAAATCATTTCTACAACAGAATTATTTTTCATTTCATAAAATTTCAGCTCCTAAAATTTTACATCCTACAATTACCTCATTTTCCTCAAAAAATGCACAGCACATATGAATGGCTAAGTCAGGTCTACATGTGGACTCAAGTGTGTTGCAAGAATTTTTCCTATAAGGCATTTATAACTTTTGGAATACTAATGCTAATTTTTTTTTATTTTGCTTCAGAGAGTGGTGTGGGGAGTTTGCTTGTCTGTCTATCTATCTGGGCATCTTCTGTTTGGAGGATGATACGGCGCAGTTGCAATTCCCTAGGGATTCCCTAATACTCTGGTGATAAAGATGTATGGAATCCTGGCCCAGAGCCCTGTCCTGTCAGGGAGATAAATCATGTTTCTGGATTCAGCCTCCCCAAGACACCGAGGAGGAGGTGGAATCCATTGTTAGTGTAAGGTTTTAGAGAGTTCTTGCTCTGGGTGACATTTGCTTGTCACTACCAAAGAGAACATGTGCTGCAGGCTGCTTTATATAGGGCAAATCACTTCATGCCTAAATATATCTTGCAGGGCTGATCCTTCATTTAGTACAAAGGGCATAATTCTGTAAAAGTCATTTGTTCTCTATACATTTGTCAAAGTTAAAGATCTGTGTTTCCTTTATGAAATTAAGAAACTCTCAGCTCTTACATGATGCAGTGGCATGAAACTGTGTCAGGGCAGATTTAGGCTGGATGTTGGGAAAAGATTCTTCACCCAGAGGGTGGCTGAGAGCTTCACTGAGGTGAAGGCTGTTTAATTTTTATTGCTCCACTGCTGAGCACCAGCCTGACAGAATTCAAGAAGTGCTTGGACATTGTTCTCAGGCACATGATGTGATTCTTGGAGGTGTCCTTTGCAGGGCCAGGAGTTGGATTTTGGTGATCTGTGTGGATCCCTTATAGTCAGAGTATTCTATGCTTCTATGATACTCCATTGTTAAAGAGAAATAAATTTGGGATAATTCTGATAACTATTGAATGACTACTGAGAAATACTGTATTTGAAGAGGCAGGAAATAATTGAAAAGGAGGTGCCAGGACAGATCTTAGCTTGCCATGAGATTAGACCAGGTGTAGTGTTTGGAAAAGGTAAACAAAGGTTTGGTGCAATGACTGCTTGGGAGGTGTCTGAGAACTGTAAATGCTTAGATATTGAAAGTATATAAATTTCTATCACTTCCCTTTACACTAAGAACTGCAGATAGTCATTAGGATGCAACTAATTTAGGATACACGGCCTGATTTATAATTAAAGTTGTTGGTTTACAAATGGCGTAAAAGGAAATGTTACACGGCCCAGAGGATTGGCAATACTAATGGATTCTAATAATACTTTATCCTGGAGGGTCTAAGCTATACACACAGGGCTCCTGTTATTTAGCAGATGTTACAGTGCACTGGCAACACAGAAGTAATCTAAACAAAAAGCACGTAATTCCTGTGATTTCAAAACTGAGATGAGTACATCTCAATTAGAAAAGGACGAACATTCATATCCAATGGCCTTAGACATCCCACTCTTCTCAAATCAGAGCTATTTATTGTTAGAAAGCAGATGAACTACTGGCAGATAATGAGTGGTTTGAAATTATGATGTACAATAGCATCTTGTAGAAGTCTATTTATAAAGAACATATTCTGGCCATGATTCACTGATTAAATGTAGGTGTTTGTCATTATCTGAGGTGCTGTGAGGCATCCTGTGGCCTCTGTCAAACCTTCAGAAATGTGTAGGTCTCCCTCAGGTCCCTCATCTTGGCAGATACAGTAACTATCTGTTGGTTCTTTTGTAGATGTCTTGGATGCCTTCTAGAAGACTCAAGGAGCATTGCATTTCTATATTTAGTCAGATGAATTGAGCCCTTTACATATGTGAGGAGTTATGAGAGATAATTTTGCATTTCATGGGAAGAGTTTTTAGATTTCATTTCAATTTTACTCATTCCAGGAAGTGCAGTTCTGCTCCCTATGTTATTTCAAAGACATATATATTTATTTTAATAAAAAAAAAAATCCTTATTACTGTTTAATCTTTAGAGTTACCATGACACAAACCTAGTCTGCCTAATTTACAGGAACTACCAATATAGTGGTTGCAGTTTTCATTTAATAAGCCCTGTGCAAATATAAGAAGTGAGCTTCCCGGGTTGTGGTGGGGGACATAAAGTTGTGATAGTCTTGCTTCACATAGCTTGGCTTTGCTTGCAGAGCTGGCTGCTACTGAGAGCACTATATGGGGGCAAAAACTCCTTCCACTGCCTGTTCTTAGTATCTCATGTGAGCTTCCTGTGTCAACAGTTTTGAGCAGAGTCTTTTATATTTATGTGGAGAACTAGCAATCAGCTCTTCACCAAGAGGCAGTAATTACAATGATATTTCTATCACTGGTCAGAGAACAAGGAAAGAAACCACCTCATTAAAAGTGGATAAAAGAAATATTATAGGTGAACAAGTGTCAGGAATTTTTTAACAGTAGTTCTCATTTATATTCTGTGAAGTCTTGAAAGATATGCAGGGGCTGCATGTCACTGTAAGAGAAGTGTTGTAAAGATTTCTCAGTTGTGTCACAACCGTACTCAAAGGCACAAAACAATGTTCCTGTATTTATATAAAAACCACCAAAAAGGTAATAAAAAACCCGCTATCTGGATTCCCAGGATGATATAAATTCACAGTCATAATGAAGTAAAATCAAAGTCCTTTATGTAGTAATTAGATACTGGTACTAGGCTGACTCGCAAGCCAAACGATTCAACTAATGCACCTTCAGCGTTAGTCTGTACACAAGAAAACCTTTTTTATTCAGAGACTAAATGTTGCTTTACCTACCATCTGAAATCACTCTTTGGAATTCTGAACTGCCACCTGTCTTTCTGTCCACAGGTCTGTTTAAGGAAAAGACATTACTGATGCCAAAAATTTGATAATCCAAAAACATTTAAGAGATACTTGCTATAACTGAAGGTGGCAAATTCTGCTTCTGTTCACAGTGTGAGGTCTGGAATTGGATATTTAATTGTTCCAGCCCCTTAAGGTTTGATATTTACAGATTCTGAATGGTATCTCAGAAAAAAAAAGGTATTTTTCAATGCCAAATGAGTCAGATGCTGGCCACTCTGCAGCCATTGTCTCCATTATTTACTTTTATGAAAAACTGGATGGCTTGTAACTGCTTCTGCATGCTGTACCAGTTAATAAATTACATCTATTTTTTTTATTGCTTAAGATTTTTTACTCTTCTGATTGTTTCTCAAGAGCCCATGATTTGCGATTTTCTTTATGGGAAAAGATTTTTACCTAATTTCTCCACTTTGTAATGTACAAAATACTTAAAAATATTGTATTAATTCCTTGACATTTTGTAGTGTGTTTTCAGTTTACATTAACTGCTGAAAAGAAAGCAAAGACCTTTTGCTAGCATGTTATTACAGGATAAAGTAATCTATTTCTGCTCCAGTTCAGTGAAATACTTAATTTGTACTTTGAACCTGTGCTTAAAGACTTTTGTAATTTTGGATATGGCTAGCAAATATAGGATCTCTTCTCTTAATGTCTTTGAGACACATTTTCAAAGAATAATATTTTTTCACTGATTGAAAAGTACTTTTTAGTGGAGGTCTATAGCAATATTTTCGTTCTGTGGTTGCTTTGCCTCAATTTCCAATGTGCATATTTATTTCTCTCCAATATGGACTAGAATAAAGGTGACATTGTAAGGAAAAGCAACAAAAAGAAACTACTAAGAAAAAAAACATTAAAATTAAGATGTGATTTGTCCTCCCAACATAAAGTAGTAGGAAACACAGTGGATCCCTCTTGAGGAGGAAAACAAATTGAGACTAGTGAATTTTTAGATTATCATACACTATATTAGTAGAAGGTTTGTAAAAAACAGAAGCTCGAAATAACGAGTTACTTCAGGTGGGGAGCAGCAGAGAGTGTTGGGTGGGTTTTGGTTTATTTGGTATTACTACCATTTAGTGGAGTGTGCTGGTGAAAGCAGGGAAGATGTTTTCCTCCGTATTAGTTGCAAGCCAGTGCTCATTAGGAAGCTGTGCTGGGGTCATACATCAGGTGATAAGGGAGTGCAGTGGCCTCTGCATTTGGAAGGGCTAGGCCTTCATACAAATATCAAATATTAATTTTTTTTATGGGAAGCAGAATGAAAATTTTTCCTTAGAGGTCCGCAGCAAAAAAGAAAGAATGGAAATGCTGGCTTTTCAGAATGGAAGAGCAAATTGTCAGTTTTGATGAACAGAAGTTGACTCACATTTTCAATGCCATATTCAATTTGAATTTTTCCACTGCAAAATCAAACAGAAAAATAATTGAATAATTGTTCAGCAGTTGAATGTGAGATGAGTTTAAAAAGATTGGACTCTTTGTGTAGATGTATAATTTGAAGGTTACAAGAAGATTATTTTGATTTTGTCTTTTCTCAACATAAAACAGTGAAGACGTACCATAAATGTTGAAATTGAAAATCATACCGAATGTAATACTTAAAGGTAACAACTAGCCTGTGGAGGTCTCCAATTGTAATAAAGTATCTACTATAGAGACAAGGAGTCCTGGAATTTTTTTTTGAGCATGAAGGTTTTTCTACTTGTAATAAAACTATCTGCCACTCTGATACTGTCCTGGATTTATCTGGGATAGAGTTAATTTCTCCTCAGTAGCTGGTACATTGCTGTGTTTTGGATTCAGTATGAGAATACTGTTGATAACATACTGATGTTTTGGTTGTTGCTAAGTAGTGTTTATCCTAAGCCAAAGACTTTTTTTGTGTCTTATGCTCTGCCAATGAGGAGAAGAAAGCTGAGACCCAGCTGAGACCCAAACTGGCCAAAGGGACATTCCACACTATTAGAATGTCACTCCCAGTATATAAACCAGGGGAGTGACCTGGACAGGGACAGGGACTGGCAGTGGTGGTGAGGAATTGCATTGGGCATCACTTCTCTTACTGTGGGTTTTATTTTTGCCTCTTATCATCATTACTATTTACTATTATTAGTAGTAGCATTATTATATTTTCTTTCAATTATTAAACTGTTCTTATCTCAACCTACAAGTTTTATTTTTGATTCTCCTCCTTCTTCCACTGGAATGGGGGGGCTGAGCAAGTGGTTGTCTGGTGTTTACTTGCCAGCTGGGCTTAAACCACAACAGCTATATATAGAAATATGGTAGGGAGAAAATCCACAGAAGAGGTGCAAAAGGTTAGGATCATTTATGTGAAAAGGTTATACTGAAGTATACACAAAATTAGTGCTAGGTGAGCATCTGTTCATCATTTGTTTCAATAAGAGAGGCAGGAATAATTCAGTAAAAATACATATTGAATATTTTGTGCAGCTGTACACAAAGACATCCCTGAAGCAAATAGCTTTGCAGAGAAATACAGAAAAATTTAGTCTGGGTGCATTTGTGTATAGGAATTCATTAAATAAATATTTTCAATTCAAAGATAAACATCATGCTTCATGCAAAAAATTAATGTCTTGTTGGTAAGACTAAGGAAGAAACTTACTTTGTAAGAACATTATTATTTTTGATTTTGAAGGTTGCTTGACTTGGATTAATTTTCTTAGTATATCATAGTGTCTGTTATTGAAGAAAAATTTCATGACTAACACAGACAAGCAGTTTGGTTGAGTTTGGTCATATTTATTTTTCTACTAGAGCTGATCTGATTTTCTCCTGGCACTGAGTCTAACTCAATTTGAAGCTCAGATGTTTTTAAAAGGAGTGACACGTCTTTGAGGCAGGTCATTCACCTGAATTTCATGGTATGATTCATGTTGTTTGGGGTGAGTATGTTTGATCCAGACTGAATGGCCAGTTCTCCAGGGACAAGAAGACCAATGAATGACAAGCAGCAAAACCTCAGGCCAAATACTGAGACAGAGTTCCCAGTAATGGTAGTGGGGCAAGGCTCGCATAGGTAGCAGCAGAGTCCAGGAGTGATCAGTTCTGCAAACCTCATTTGCAGTCAGTGGTGCCAGGGCAGCTGCCTCACTGTATTTGTGTAATACACTTGAAAGGCAGTTCACCTGTGCTGTCTTTTGGGCAGCTTTGTGGGATGTATTTGGCCATTTGTATGACTAGCCCAGGGGTTTCTGATGCAATCTTACAGCCTTGGGTGCCCCTGCTAGACTGCTCACTGTTACACACAGACTTCTAAAGTTGCTCACACTTCACTATACAGAACAGTGAAATTTCAAAGTGTGAATATCTGTTTGTTTCACATACGTATGAATATGACGGTTTCTTAGCTATTTGCTATTAATATCCAGTTATGACATTATTGGTATGGGCTAGAATTTCATTCTTTTTGAGTTATAGTGAGTATTTTTTGGTGAGATATAATACTGTGTTATGCAGATGTAATGGTAATGAGTCAGGAATTGGCACACAGTCTTCTGAGTCAGGATATCAGAGGGCATTGTGTACCAGAGGTACTTTCTTTTGGCTTAGCTGCAGAGCTGACCATCTGTGGTCATGAAAGATCCTGGGAATATTTTTGTAATAACCTAGTTTAGTGACCAAATTTCTTTATGAGTAATGGCATTTGAATGAACTTTCCCAAATTATTGCTATTACTTCTTTTATAAAATGTGCTTTGTCGTGTTCTTATTTTGTCATATTTATATATGTAATTTTACGCATTTAAATTTGCTATTAATCATATGTCATTGCAGACTGTAAAGCTAGGGAACACTGAAATCCCTTGTGAATATTGATCATGTTAACTATGCCTGTGTACATAGGCAGTTCAGACACTGCCTTGAGATTATTAAAGGTTATTGTCTGCAAACAACATGACTTCTGTCCCCTGTTATGCTTGGGGTATAAAAGTCACTAACCACACTGTTTTTCCCAAATTAAAAGCCTAGAAGCAGTCAAAACAACGAGAAGTTCAATGATCTGCTGGGATATTACCAATGTTATAAAGCATGCTGAATACACATTAAAATAAAGGGCCTGTTGTGTCCTCAGGAAAAAAATAACTGACCTTTATTTCTGTTCAAATTCAAGATAAATGTTAAGGTGTTTGACTAGTTGACTGACATGTAATTCTATATGATTTCAATGTAGTGAAGAAACTATGCTGTTATCCTATATTAATTTTGAAAACTCTGGATATTTGTAATTTACATAGAGCTGATTAATACTTCTTTTTATTCTGTTACGTCTTAAAACAACACAAACATCTGATTAATTTTATAGCTCTACTATGATATGGGGATTATATAATAGTAGAGTGGAGACAACAGAGTGTATCTTTATTGCAGTAAGACAGAGGAAAATGCTTAGTAACCATCTCAAAAAAAAATATATATAGGTTATCCTTAGAACTGTAAATAACAAACTGGAATAGGATTTGATACACATTTCCATTACTGGTATTTTTTCATCCCTTCAGCAATGCCAGCCTTATCACCTCTATAAATCAAAACCTTTTGAATTTTTGTGATAGAAACTTGAATTGACATTGTGAGATATCACGCAGCTGTCCCATCTACTAGCTGTGTAGACTGCTCTTAAGAGGCAGGGTTTTTCTAAAGGTGGGTGAGTGTAGGCAGAAGCTTAAAATGAAAAGGCTTTGCTCTCCTTTGCAGGCAACAAAAAAGAAGTAATTATTTTTTGTATCTTGTGGCAGTGCCCAATGCTTATAATGAAAAAGTATTTTGGCTAAAAAAACCTGCAAAACTCACAATCCCCCTTCCCTAGCTATTTAAAAGCATAATCTGACTGCAGGGCTTTACACTGTGGATGAAAAACCAAACAACTGACTTTGAGTCGCAGTATCTTATTGTTTAAGCAGCTGGGGAGAGCTGGGTGTTTTGCAGAGGGAGTGAACAGAGAGACTGTAACAGTGGAAGCCTCATTTGTAGCCAGGTCAGCAGTGGAAGGGATGCAGCCACTCCTGGGTGCCTTCACACAGTGGCCTGGATGTGACATCCAAAGGTCTGGGAAATTGTAATGGAGACTGGCTGCCAGTGGTGGAAAAGGAAACAGGCCTGGTAATAACTGGGCTGGGACAGCAAGCTGAAAGAATGAGGACTTTAAAAAAAAGGCTTTTAGGGTTATTCCCAGCCACCACAGGTGGATAAGTATGGATAAGTATCTAGTGAAAAAGCTGTTCTCACTGCTTTGGAAAAATGCTGGGCAAACAGAGGAAAAAGGGAAAACGTGACACAGTACCAATACTATGTTGTTGATATCAGTGTCTCATTGTCCTATAGGTTTGAAGTTTGAGGAAATGCAAGAAAAGTTTGGAGAGGAATTCTTCAATATCTGCTTTGACGAGAACGAAAGAGTTCTTCGAGCTGTAGGTGGGACCCTTCAAGACTTCTTCAATGGCTTTGATGCTTTGCTGGAGCATATTAGAACTTCATTTGGAAGACAGGCCACCCTGGAATCTCCTTCTTTCCTATGCAAAGAACTTCCTGAAGGCAATCTCATGCTCCATTATTTTCACCCACATCAGATTGTGGGATTTGCAATGACAGGAATGATAAAAGCAGCAGCAAAGAAGATTTACCGCTTGGAAGTGGAAGTGGAACAGGTCACAAATGATAAGTTGTGTTCAGAGGGGACAAACCCAGGTAACTGCAGTTGTTTGACTTTCCTTATCAAAGAACATGAAAATGCAAATACCACAAAAGCATTTCCACCAGGAACTTCCCAGTCCCCCTTAGACCTGAGGATTAGTATCAGCACCTTCTGCAGAGCTTTCCCCTTTCATCTGATGTTTGATCCAAACATGCTGGTTCTCCAGCTTGGAGAAGGTCTTAGGAAGCAGCTCAGATGTGATGCTCATAAAACCCTGAAATTCCAAGACTGCTTTGACATAGTCTCTCCTAAAATCAGTGCCACATTTGAAAGAGTTCTCCTGAGGTTATCTACACCCTTTGTCATTCGGACCAAACTTGAGGATTCTGACTCTGAAAGTAAAGATAAGGTAAGAATATTAAATTGGAAGTGGATGTGCTTGTATGTGTGTTGTGGGAGAGAATTCTTTGCTCAGAGAAAAGCAGCTCAAGTCCTCTGTACTGTGGAAAGTCAACTCATGCCTTGCAAAACAGGGGCTAAGTGATATTCTCCAGCCAAGTGAATACTTTCCGAGATTATTCATAAGCATTTCCTGTGAAATTGTAGCAAATCATGACATCTCCATTCAGAAAATTCTGCATGGTGAGGTTGAATTATACAGCTTGAATAAAAAGGTGAGGAATTTTATGAAATACCTGTATCTAGTCCTTAATTTCACTGCAGCTATACTATAATAAGAATAGCTTTTAAGGCATTTACTAGGGACTAGCTTGAAGTATTTATTCTGAAAGATTCTCACTGCAGGTTTCTCATTGCCACATTACTCTATGTTATTTCCCTATTTTGGAATGCTGCTTTTTATGGGTTTTTTCTTACCTCTCACCCTGCACTCAAGAAAACCAGAGCTGTAAGTTGTGCTGAGTATCATGTATGCCAGTTTTGTTGTGTTCCAGTCATTCCAGCAGCCAATTGTCCTCCTGCACTGCCTCTTTCCTCAGTGTTTCAGTGGAGAGCTACCTTAACCAGTGATCCCTATGTTGAGTTCAGTGCATTCAGCTGAATAAGCTGAGAACATGTTTTTGGTGTGGCATTCTCCAGTGGTTGAATGGAATTTGTCTCAATGCCTATCCCTGAATTACAGGAAAGGTTTTTGGTGTGAAGTAGGGTTCTAGGTTTTATGCACCAAATTACTTGTACTTAATGTTAGCATTAAAACTTGCTGGAAGGCTTGAAAGACTGTATGTGGGTGCCTTGGAAATGCTGCTGCCCGAAGTGGAACTGGATGATGTTTAAGGTCCTTTCCAACCCAAACCATTCTATGGTTCTATGATTCTATGATGATTCAAAATATAGTTGTTACAGCAGCAATATTTCCTGCAGCATTATTTCCTGCAGCAATATTTCTTACAGCAGCTCCTTTTTGGTACTATACTTCGGCACCAAAAAGCACGTCTGCTGCATTTTCCTTTGGAAACAACATGCTCCCCCAGGAGAAACAAACTAGTTAATTTCATTTTGTATTAGTTGATGCAATTCAATCTTCTTAAAACCAAAAAGGAGTTTATTTTTCAGAATCTGTCCTCAGTGTCACCCTAGCCTTTAATTACAAGAAGGAAACGAGGTGTGAAAGGGGTGGAGGTATTGGCTCTCATGAGCTACCTTATGACACACTTGTTTCTCCTTTGAAAGAGTCTGGTTTCATGGTACTTCACAGAATGCACCTTTCCCTCTCAGAAACCTTCTCTCCCAGGACAGAGTCACAGCCCTTTGACTGTCTCCTGCTCTTCATGAATCTGCTGTAAATCACTCTGAGGAGGAAGAAGGGTTAGGTGGGGGAAGGAGGCTTTCAAAGCCTTTTCCCCTCCTTTAGTTAAGCACAAAATATTCTCTTACCTGGACGGGTTTCATATACTTTGTGGCTTGCTCTTAGGAGATGTGGCAGGAGAGAAGTTTGCTGGAGGCAGGATTTTAGATTAGGCAGTACTAACACCAGAGAAGCAGGTGGAAGGGGATGGCAGCAAAGGAAATCCTTTGCCTGCCAGCAGTTAGGAGAAAAATTGTATCTTGAAGAGTAAGGTGAGGCAAAGGGGTGGTGGTCAGGTGCAGAGGAGCTGTTGTGCTGCAGGCACAGGAATTAATTGGAGAACATCAGTTTATCTGAAGAGGTTTTTCTTCTGACTCACCCATTTGATAAGCATTTCAAATTTTTTTTACATGTGAATAGTTAAAAATAAGCTGAGCATATGATGCATTTTGCTAGATATTACTTTTTTTAATCAATTGCACAGATTCATAGGCTGCGGTTGATTTGCTTACATAGATTTTGAGAGGAGGGACATAGCAATACAGTTTAGGTCATGCTGAAGTCCTTTATGGATAAAAAAAGTAGACTGAGCCTTGGGAACTGCATGCTGTATTATTTTCCCATAGCTCATGTCACTCATTTAGCTCATTTTGGAATTCTTTTCAATTTGCCAACTTGTTTGGAAGTTGGATATTAGGCAGGTAGATCAGTTGGCTGCAAGCATGACCCTGCTTAAAAGTTGCCAGTTACTGATGTTGACATTTCCCTGTTTCTCTGCCACACACCTTTATTCAGTTCATGGTGGAATTGCATCCCACTTAGGGCTGTTTATCTTAAAAAAAAAAAAATCTGACTCTGCAATAACTGACACTTTTCAGGCTTGGTTACCTTAAATGGCAGCTGTAGGCATGTGACCCAGACAACTCTGTCAGAGTGTTGAAGCTGTTCAGATGTCTGATTGCATTAAAAAAAATAAAAATTCAGAGGCTTTGCAATAAACAGAGGACATTCCAGCCTCTCTTCAAAAGACATTTATTTTCATTTCAATGCATAAATCATGTATTTTTTTCAGACTGACAATATGAAAGAATGAGACAACAGTTTTCATTTAGTCTTGACACCTGCTCTGTGTTCAGATGAAAGTAAGTCACAAATCATGATCTTTCTCTAACTAAACACCTAGAAGCAAAGCAAACAAAAAAAACCCCACCTGTCTTGGCTTTCAGACTGTTTAGTGCTTGTCCAGTTTATTTAAAAGGCTCATTTGTGTTTCAGTTTACTGGTATTTGAATCACTGGAATAAATAAGAGTCTCCTAAATTTCGGATACAGGGCCTGTGAGGTCTGGGCGATAGGTAGCAGAGCTCTAAGTGCACTTTTGCAGAAGCACAGTCTCATGCATTAATATCTCTGCAAAGTTTTGTTAATTTGGTATGTCATCAGCTGTTCCTTAGAGCTCAGGGCTTTTACAGGATCCCATTGTTCTCAGAACCAAATGAAGAAAAAAGAACTCCCCACCTGAAGAACATGGACACCTAACTTTAAATATGATTTCCAACACCATGTTTCCTGTTTTCCCATGCAGCTAAATACTTGTTACTGTTTTTTTTTCTTATGTTATGGTACTACCCAGATGTGGAAGGGCCCTGTTGCTCTCCTCCTTATACAAACATTCTGTTGTTTTTCACATTGCCCTCATTTTTTTTTTTTTTTTTGTGTTTAACCAGAGACTTTCACTCGCATCCAGTCAGATTTTCCAAATTTTGGATACTGTCCCAAAACAACAAGGTCACAATGTTTTTTGTTTAACCTCTCTAAGGAAACTCATTCTATACTTCTCTATGGGAGCAATTATTTATTGCAACAATAAAAAATAAGTTTATTGTGACAATTAACCATTTGGGATTTATGTCTTACGGCTTCATGTGTGGTTAATGCAGCTGTACTTCACAGAAGTTCATTGAATGTTAGTGGAGTCACATATGGGATAAGAAATCAAATTGAGAGGGCTGAGCCTGGTGTGATGGAGTGTTCTGAGACCCATGTCAAGCCCATCCACTGAGGTGAAGGTGCTGGCATGTGAGGGAGCTGATGACCCAGCAGTGAGCTGTGCATGCAGGCCAGGTTGGTGTCCCCCCATCATTCCATGACCAGACAGGGGCTGGAAGCTCCCGACAGGTACATCCTGACTGCAGTCATTTTCAGACTCTACTAATGAGCAAGGCCATCTGTCACATGATATAAATACTCATCTCCTTGACAGTACAGCGAGGTGGCTGGAGCGGTTTCAATTTTTAGCTGAATGGGAGCACAAGGAATGACTCTCCTGCTCCCACTCTTCTGGCACGTTCTCCTTGCGTGGCCCTCGTGAGCTGCCTGTGCTGGGAGACCAAGAGGAGATGGGGCTGCCCTTGCAGGGACCCTCTGTCCCTGCGACCTCGAGCCACACCCAGCCCTCTCAGTGCATGGATGGACAGGAGGAGCCCTGCCAGCACTTTTGGTGCCCACCAGTTCTCAGGCTCACATTTCTGAAACTGGGTTTCAGGTTCCCTGCCATATGCTGTGCAGCTGTATTTTCCTTGTATTGCTGCTCTTCAGCTCAGACTAACAGCTCTTTTCCACTTTTGAAATAAATCAGTTTTTGTAAGGATACTCATTGGCCTTTGACTTAGGCCTCTGAGCACTTTAGAAATTGTCTAAGAATAAAGCTGGCACCTAAAACTTCATTACTGGAGGTGTCCAGACTTTTTTTTTTTCTGATGGAATATATTTGCTTTGAATATTTTATTAAAATCATAACTTCCCAGTTAACAGTTCAGCAAAATGTGTTCTGGCAAAAAAAACCCCACATTTATTTACATATGTGAGAACCTGTCAGCTTCTGTGGATTCCTTACATCCTGTGGATGTAAGGTCTACTGTTTATTAGAAACTGTGAATTTGAGACCCCTCTGGCAACTTTCAGCCAGGTGTGGACATTGAGTAGGGAGTAAAACAGCTGGCAAAGAAGCCTGCTTGCCCCTTGCTTCAGCAAAGCACTTTCCCAGTGTGTTTTCCCAAGAGTGTTGATCACTGGAAACTGTCAAAAAGGAATGCTTTTAAAGTGCTAGAAGTATGCTGTCCCCCTTTTTATACTGGGAGTCAATTCTTTATCTCCTTCTTTCTGTATTTTTAGTCTGGACCAACTGAATGGAACAAGCAGCCCTGACACTAGCAGATTAATTCAAAACCCACTGTACACAATCTTGTGTTTTGCTTCTGCTCTGTAACTGTTTTTCCTCGTCTCCTAATAAAATTAAAATGAAATGGCCTGAAAGTCATTCCGGCATAAGGGACATCTGTCACTTATGATCTAGGAATTCTGATTTTTTCCTAGAGCTGATTTATTCACAATCAGTCAGCTTTTGACACTAAACTCCTGTTGCTTTGCAGGCTCATGGAGCTCTTGGAATCAAATTTGTGTCTTCTGTTTTGCTAATGCTAATATCCCACCCATCTGCTTGTCAAAATATGTATGGACTTTGGTGGTTTTCAAGATTAATTGGTTTGGCTGGCTTGGATGCTTCTAGAGATTGTGATGGGTTACGAGAAACAATAGATAACATGACTTTCTCATCTCACAAACAGTTGTGCATTGGAGAACTTTAATAACATTGTGAAATGGGCCCAGAATTGTTAGTATTTCTACTTTAAGACAGGCCAGTGAAAATGCCATTTTTAAAGTTTTCAGTGATAGGACTGAAAAAGTGTAGCAATCTAACGTTAAAATATTTCCTTCTCATTTACATTAGCTGAAAAAGAAAGAAGCTGTTTGGAAATGGTTTTTTCAAGTGAAATGGCTGTTAAAACAATATGACTCCATAGGAAACTCTTCCCTCTTACAATTTCTATAGTGTTTTGATAAGCAATCTGGTCAGACATGAAAATGTTCATACTTCTCTGTTTGCTGCAAAACTTTTGAATGGGTTTCTAAGCTACTTTGTCATAATTGGAACAAAATGCATTTCACTAATTTTTACATTACAATATGGGAATACTTAGACACAACTCAGTTTGATTTTCAGGAACGCATTTTTTCCTGCCTCTTTGTTCCACTGACTAAAATTAAGGGTTGGTTATTCACAATACATTTTCATGCTTTTCCTCATTTGCTTATCTGAGTTCTTAAATGACAGTGCTTTTCATGGCGTCTAATCTGAATGGATGTGATGTCAGAAAAAATCCTTTTCCTTGGGATGGTTGAATTAAAGCAGACACGTTCAGTCACTCTTTGCCTCACTCCTTCCTGTCCTGGCACCTCCAGCTTGACAACGCATGAAGTCAGGCTAAGGTTTTATTGATGTGTCTCTGCAGAGGCTGAATGGACTTAGAAGGAAGGGGAACAGCTGGAGTGTCTCCCTGTGGATTGAGTGGGCTTTGTGCATGGGTGGGAAGTCAGAGCCTGTGAGAACACCTTGCTGTGCCTCTGAGCATAAACATTGGGTTTATTGCTCTGAGGGGCAGCAAATGCAAGTGCTGGCACTATTTGTGTTGTCAGCTTTCAGCTATAAGGCCACTTTAACCCAACAAATGCCAAACCTTCTGCTAATCTCCTGGAACATGCTCCATGCCTGAAGGCAAGCTGGAGTCACCCCAGGTCACCTGCAGAACTGTCCTGCATGGCCAAAGAGCCCACACAAAAGAGGAGGCTTATCACTTACTCCTTCCACCTTGAATTTTGTCTTCAAACCTCAAATTGAGACCATGGGATTCCCTTCTTGTTTGGTTTGAGTGTAGCTTAGTAGTTTTGGACCAGTTTTCAACTATTTAGCTTGTTTTCTCCAGTTATGTCTCATAAATATCTTGTCTCTTGAATTTAAATTGTGGTTGACAGCATGGTTTGACTCTCTGTTAATTTATTCATGCTCACTGGGCATACATCGTGTAGTGAATTTTTCATGCTTTATTTCTATGGAAGCAGAGCTCTGAAGTTTTGAGACTCTCTATGAAACAAAAACTTTGCTGATGTTTTGTTAGGCCATGGACCCAGATGGAATAGCAGTTAACAGAAAATTACTTTGCCTGAGACTTGTTACCTGCATTTGAGCTGTTTATATGCTGGGAATGCAGCTGAATCAGACGTTGTAGATTTTGTAGGTCGTAAAACTGCAATCAAGGGGAATACTACTATGAAATAACACTTAACTGATTTTGCATTAGGAATAATTAGCAGTAGTTGCAAAGAGTGAGATAAGAGTGATTTACAAAAGTCAAGACTCCAGAGCAGGTGCTGATTTGCTAATACCTAGCTGGGTGCAGTGTTTCTGCTGTCTCTGAGCAGTACTGGAGAAGTTTGACCAGGTAACATTTTGCTGCCTTTTACTCTTGCCAAGGACGTGTGATACTCACCCTGCTCTACTCCAGGGTCTTCCAGGAGTCAGCAACAGCAGATCACCTACAGTCAGGCACGTGGCCCTTGCCAGTAGTGCTAATCATTGTTTCAGCATTTGTTTTGCAAGGATGAAATGGTTGAGGAGGCCAGAGTACCCACTCAGAAAGGATGAGCCTTTACTTTGCAATTCTTCACAATGTTGAGGACAGTCACAGTTCCAGTGGACAGCCCAGCCAGTGGTTGGATAACTGGATTTGCTGCTCTGGGAGTATTCCTTTGCCACCTGATGGTTTTTAGGGCATGCTAAGATAGAAGTTATCTCATTAAGAGATATATTAGATGTAGAAGTTACACAAACCACAAAAGCTTGGAGGGAACACAGAAATAAACCCAGGTTCTTCTGCCTGTGCTTAGCAATCACAAAGGAAAAAATAACAGAGATTCGTAATGTGCTATTGTGAGGATTCCCCAAATTTTGTAGTTTGTTTCATTCCTCATTATTTGAATATGCCTTTTATAACCCTATACAGTCATATTCTTTCCAGCTAGAATATCTAAGATACATGTCCTTTAAAAAATACAGTTTTTTTTAATAGTACCCCCCTCATACTGTCATGATTAAAGAGAGTGAAATGACTTAACCCATAAAATAATATTTATATTATTTGCTCCTGTCAGTAACCTTTGGCTTTATAAGTGAGGACTTAGACTGAGTATCTGAGAAAAAAAATTAAATGTTCTTTTTCCACAGACACAGGACAGGCATGCAAGATATTCCTAACACATGATTTTCCTATTGAAAAAGAATAAAATTTTTCCTCTTTGCAGATTGTGAACAAATAATAAACATTTGGTAATTCAACACCTCAGAAAGATATAAATATTTTAAGATTTAGTCCTAGATGAAGACATATTGAAATATTATTTTCAACATTGTGATCAGTATAGTTTCTGTCTGCCTCCTGAGTTTTACATATATTAGGGTTTACTCCCTTCCTCCCTCCCTCCATTCCTCCCTTCCTTCCTTCCTTTCCTTTCTTTTCTTTCTTTCTTTCAACAGAAATTGATCTTGTTCACATTGGTCAGCAGCTTTTTTTCTGCAATGATTCTCATTCTGCTGTGGGCTCACTGGAAGAGCAGCATTTATGCAACCATAACAGGAATAAAACCATTCTTCATTTTCACTTTCACATTACCTTTCTTTTTCTGTGACACTTTGGAGATTTAATTTTTCTCCCTTTTCCCCTTTCTTAGAATGGGCTGCTATGAAGTTATTGTGTGATCTTAATAAAAACAATTTTGCCTATTATTTTCTGTATCTATCTGACAGCATCTTTGTAGGAATATTCCAGTGGAGTGGCTTTAGTGGATTGCTGTCAGCACTGGAGTTGGTAGGATCTGATCATGTCATATTTAAGTACTTCAGTCTTGTACTTCCCTCCTCAAATGTTGAACTGATGACTTTAAAAATGTCTATTCTAATGAAAATGCAGGTCAAAAGGATCCTTCTTGAGACAGTACAGATAATATATTGAAGTGTTTTAAAAAATGATGGCTTACATTGACAGGTTGCAAAGAGAACTGCCTCTGAAAATTCATAATACAAAAGGTTAGAGCTTAAAAATATTTGGTCTGTGATGTGTTTGGAAGAGTTTGAAGAGTGACCCCAAATTTGCAAACAGCCTATTGATAAATCAATTTTTAAGCAGGTATTTTAATGGGCAGAGATATTCAAACTGAGATAACTTCGAAGTCCTCACTCATGTTCAAGGGCAGATGCACCTGTCCCAAAACAGAAGTGAAGTCATGCCCAGTGGCTGGAGGAAGAAAGTGAAACGGGGCAGGTTTCTCTTTTGTTCTGTGTGTGATGGGAGTAGGCCCTCAGCTCCCAGCTCCTGGCACATGGTGCTGTTTGGGCTCTGTTTGAGCAGGGAAGTTCAGAGGCTGTGAGACGTGGGCTGCAGGGTGGGCGCGAGGTGTGGGTCAGGGGATGCAGTTCCCTTCTTCCACTGATGCTGAAGGTCTTTGCAGCTTAAATTCTCCTTTAGATCCTACCCCCCAGAAGGAGTGTTGTATTATTTCAGTTGTCAAATAGCTTCTGCTTGTCAGGGCAACCTTGCCTAGAAAGGGATGATATTAAACCTGACCTCATACAATACAGCACAGGCTGATTTCTTGTATTAATGTAACACTTTCCAGTGAATGCTAAATTAATTAAATTTTAAATGCTTAACTTAAAAGAATTGTTACATTTTTTTAATAAAATTGTTGGTATTTTCTGCTTAGTTACCTAAAGGCACCCAGCAGAGGGAATGTTTGAATGGATTAACAGAGCCTGGGGATTATTTTGGCTGTGCTTGCTATGGCTCAGTCGCCTTTGCTGTGCACTTCTGGATGACTCCCCTGTGAAAGTACATTCTGCCTGCATGGACATTGCACCTGGCAGAAGTCAGGCAAAAGTAATGAAGAACTCCTGTATTCTCAGAGTTCTGTTACTGCCAGTAAAGGAGAGCTACCAAGAAAAGATGAGGCTGTGTTAATTCCAGCTTCACTGAGACCCAGGGGGTCTCGGTGTGTTAAAGGAGATTCTTCATATTGAAAGAACTTTGATTTTTCAGGTTCACTGAATTGTATTTAGTTTTTCATTTTAAAGGAGAATATGATATAAAAATATTGTCTACAGCAGTGATGGGAGTGCTGTGCAGACAAGCAGTGTTGTTTAATTTTCCTGTGAAAGAAGCATGGATTATATTAAAAGGGCATCAAATTTTCTCACTCATCTCAGAGGACTGCTGATTCAGTCTATTTCCTCTTTACTCAGGAAGGCTTCAAATTCAGTTATTAGATAACTTCTCTTCTGTGTCTTGAACATTCAGTTTCTGGCATTTGTTCCTGGGAATAGAAGCATAAAATGACAGAGAATATTTTCTGTCAGCCAAAAATGCAGAAACATCTTAGAGGCTTCCTAGCTATGTTCAGCAGCATCGTAGGGTCCTGAAAGGCTTTTGGAACCATTTTGGGTGATGGGGAACTCCACAGAGAATTCCAAGGACATGGGAATAACACTAACAAATACATAAACAGTATTTAAAAATAACTGACTTACTGCTCCAATTCTGGTTTTTTCCCATGGTGTCATATAATTATACTGGGCTCCCTGAATGTGTTGAACACACCAGGGTGCCACACTGGACTAACAGTACTTGAAGAACCATCCTAGCAACCCACCGTTTGTACTGTCCAGAAATAACACATTTTTTTAGTAGAATGTTACCAGTTCATTCTGTGAGTATTGGTATAGTCAGGTGTGCAGGTATGTAAAAACAAAGAATATAAAAATGACAGCATAAAACCAAAGAGAAGTACCAGTGGCTGTGGTCAGGACCTCCCGACCCCTAACTGATAACTGATATCAAATTACAGTTCTAAACTAAGTGTATTGTGCTGTTACCATGGGACCAAAACCTGCTACCTTTGCTCAGCCTAAATGAGATGTTACATCTTGATTTGCCTTACTGGTTATCATCAGCCCAGTTTCAACAGGATTAGTTTGGAAGAAGGTGCTTATTTTGAGTAAGGATAAGAAAATAAAGTCTCATTTGACATTGAGAGAGCTGGGGATGTTCAGCCTGGAGCAGTGAAGGCTCCGAGGAGAACTTATATCAGCCTTCCAGTACCTAAAGGGGGTTATGAAAGAGCTGGAGAGGGCATGTAGAGATAGGACAAAGGGGAATGGCTTTAAAATGAAAGAGAATAGGTTTAGAATAGATGTTCATTCCTGTGAGGGTGGTGGGGCACAGGTTTCCCAGGGAAGCTGTGGATGCTCTATCCCTAGAAGTGTTCAAGGCTGGGTTGGATGGGGCACTGAGCAACCTGGTCTAGTGAAGGTGTCCCTGCCCAAGGCAGGCTAGATGGAATTAGATAATCTTTAGGGCTCCTTCCAACCCAAAACTTTCAGGAGTGCAGAAAATACATTTAGTGACTGCTCCTACAAATGCCTTGAGTATGAAACTTGTGGTAACAGAAGTGGTCCATATGGCATGTTCTGGGAATTTGACTTTTGTTTCTAAATAGGAGTCATTAATGTCGTCAATACTGTATTGCTGAATTTTTTTAGTTTAAGGGAGATGCAATCATAAATACTCTTCTTTTCTTTTTTAGAAAAAAACCCCTTTTTGTCTAAAAAAAGAATTTACCATTCAACAAATTGTGACTTAAAATGTTGTATAAGCTTCATATTTTTGAATGTGTTAATTTGATTGACATTTTAAGACTTCTTTCTATAGCCATTGTTAAAGCAGAAATTGTGGCATTAATTATGGGAAATGTCCAAAAAAATCACCAATTAATTATTAGAAGTGACTAACATGTTGTTTTGTACAGCTCTACAAAGTTATGAGGTGAAAGAACTGATTGATCACCCACCCAAATGTTTATTTCTGGATTTTTTTAAAGTTACAAATGGCTTTTGTGGGCTAAACCCAAGGCTCCTTTCACTAAGAGATCTTACAGTGAAGTTGTCAAATGCTGCTTTGAGTCATTACTAGGTAAAGCTATATCTGAAGTCAAGTAGAATTTGACCAAGGAATATCTAAAGAAAATAGGGAGAGATCCAAGGTGCTGTTTCGAGATGTTTGAATTGAAATATTTATTATAATGAATCTTAATATACCTTAATGCAGACAAATTCATAATATACAAGGAATTAACATGCAACCTGCTAAGGGAAGCAACACCTGGGTGAGGTGTTGAGATGAAATGAAAAGTTTCATCTGTTGGCTTTTTTGTGGCACAGACAAAAATGTTCTCTATGAAATATCCTATCAGCAAAGCTCTTGGCATTGAGTCTTCACTCAAAGGAAGGTGCCTCTGTGGGAACAGTCTTGCTGGGTGAAACTTTGAAGGACATGTTAGCCCATTGCTCCAGCACACTGAACTCCAGCCATTGCCAGGAGCAGGGTGGGCACACAAAGAACTCTAAAATACACCGTTGGAGTATTTTGCTGGAATTTGCAGGTGAGCTCCATCTTCCTCTAGGCTGGTGTGGCCAGTGACTGAGGAGCCAAGTCATGGCTGGTGGTGTGACGTGATGCCCGAGCCATGCTGATACCAGGGGTTGTTGCCTGAGTGTGCTGCAGCCTTCCCCAACAGCAGGTCAACAGTTGAATCAGTATCACCAGGAAAGCAACCTCATGAGTGTCCTTGGGCATGGAAGTTGTCCAGATTTATCCCAGAGTGTGAGGGGCTCGTTAAGAGCTGATGACCTTACAGAAGTGTGTCTGCCTGAGGCTGATTCCATCGAGGCGGGAATGTTGTAGATGGGGGTGAGCTCTTGTTTCTCAGCTGGAAGCTCCATTTCAAACCTCAGGCTTCTTCCGTATCTCAGCTGAGTGAGGACTGCTGCTGAGTGCTTGAATCTTGCAGAACTGCTGTTATTTTTTGAAATTGTTACAGATATCCTTTTGTTCCATTCAGCCCATCCCAATCTTGTTGCAGGTGAGCATCACTGAGTCAGATCAGTCAAATTCTGTATTAGCAGACAGCTAGCACTGCTTTATCTCAAAACAAATAGCTGTGATGAAGAATAAATGTGTTTTAAAACTACATTGTAAATTACCCCTATCAATGAGTAGTTAAATGAGCTGACTATATGCAAAGCAAAGAGCACATCTGCCTTCTTCTCTGACTCTTTCACTCATTTTCATAGCCTCCACTTTGCGTGACCAGCGCTCTAAACCAGGACTCTGGCTCTTGACTTGCTGTGAAGACAGGATGTTTTTGAAAAAGTATTCTAGGACATGTACCTCTCCATTGGCATCTTCTAATCCCTTTGTAATTCCCTTCAGCTTACCTGTTTCATGAGCAGTTTGGAGCAGAGGGAATCCTAATCCCCTCTCTTTGGGCAAGGATTACATGTGCAATATGCTTCTCCTTGAACAAGGCACAGCTGAAGTTCCTCAGGGTTTCCAGGTCCTTGCCTGGTGAGAAGCATCAATGCTTTAGCTGTGATAGCCCTGGAATTTGGAAACAGTTGTTCCAGGTGGTCATCCAAATTAATGGAAACACCACTGCAAATGCTTGTGCCCTTGCATAGTCTTCACAGAAGGCAACACTCAGGTGTCTTCTTTCAGCAGATGGGGGAGTATTTTCCTACTGAGGGTCCTTTCCTGAAAGGGGCCTGTTTTGTAACGCTTTTCCCAGCTATGCAATATTCAAATTTATGACAGAAACAGCCAGATGCCAGATCAGAGATGGCCTTAAGCCTCCCTCTGTTGACTGCCTTATCCGGTGGGTTGTGCAGGCAGTGTTGGTGTTGCTGTTCCAGCAGAGCTTTTGCTCGTGACTGGGGAAGCGCAGGGACTGCACGTGAAGGAAGAACAGATTCCATTTTCTAACAGGCTGAGGAGTTACTAACATTTTTAGAGTATCTGCATGTGTTTCTGAACTGTGTCTGCTGAAGTGAAAATTGTACCGATGATCAGTGTTTGATAATGTGCTGTGGAATTAGAAAAAAAGAGATCGTTTTTGATGCCTGCAGAGACTAAGAAGCATGAGGCTTACTTCTTTGGTGATATGTGAATCACAACAAAAATGCCTGGGGTGTTTAAGCTTAACAGATCTTTTCCTGTGTAATTCTTCAAGCATTTGTATTTGTATGTAGTAATCTACCTAAAGGCTGCCTGGTTCTTTCCCACTTGAGTTAGAGAAAATGAACAGAAATTAGGCATTCTGCTGTACAGGACTGATATCCCACAGGATATTATAAAGGCCATGAGTAAACCCATCTTCCCCTTAGCAGAATTAAGACTGATAAATTAATTTAATTTGTAGGTTTATTGCCTTTGAAGAAATGTATCAGTAAAGGGTATTTGTCAATCTGCTACTGCAGATCTGTGAGAAGAACCTAATAATATAACTCTCTGTTCTTGTTCATGAAAGTGATCTAGATTTAAAATAACTTCTCCCAGAGGAGCGGGACTGGAAGGTTTGTTTTAAACTGGGCTCAGAAACATCTTGAAAAGTTTACCTGAGTGCCCTAGTTACTGGGACCCATTTACTGTTAATAAGTTTGTTACAGATATATTTTTGCAAAAGTAGGGATTTGGAAAAAGCTAAAAAACTGTAGGAAACAAATGAGTTCTTCCACAGGCAAACAACAAGCTCAGACAGACAGAGAGAGTCTTGTACTTGACACTGCACTTGCACAAGAGCTTGGTGCACAAATGCTTTTAAGTGCTGATCTTTGTTGGAAGAAATGTCCTGTCTCCACTAAATTCAACAGGATTTGTGCAGATTACTATAAAAGAGGCAAGGCAGGATTTTAGCTAAGGTGAAAACAGACAAAAATATGTTCCTTCAAATAACCTTTTGTTGGAATTACAGACCACCATGCTGTACAACTAAAATCAACTTGTAATTCAGAAAGTCTGATTTTCTGTTGCCTTGCATTTTGTTTGAGAGAATGAACAGTTCTATGGCAGCCTTTCTTACCTGCTTGGCACTGGAGTCTGAAAAGAAGAGGTGAAAAAAAATCTTTTTACTTATACAATTTAATGCAGCTGACAATCCACCAATTGGATGTCACTTTTAAGGGTTTGATCTATTTTTTAATTTAATTTATCATTGAAGAGTTTTCATTTTCTATTTAAAGTTTTCTGCTAAGTGAATAGGAACACATGAATAAAATCACCAGCATCTATTTTGGCTATACCACTGTTGATATTTAAAAATTCAGAATTTTCTTACTTCAGAATTTGTTAGTAATATAATATTTTAAAATTGTGTCTTAATTGATTAAAAATGTGGCATGTATCCATGCTTGCATTCAGAAAAGCATGATGTGTGTAATGCTTGTTTATACCATGGGCTTTAGTTGATCACAACGTGTACATTGTAACACAGTGCACCTTCTGTAGACATTCTGGCAGTACATGGAAATACAGTAGTGAGGCCATATATATCATTATTTTACATATGCGTGTATCAGGAAAACCACTGAGAAATGAAAAGTGAACATAGATTTTAGGAGTTCACATTGCAACAGTGTGTAGTGTACCTGTGTCCTGTCAGGCATTTGCAAAAATTTTGTTTTAAAGAGTTTGCCTACCAGTATCAAATGAAACAGTTCCTTCCTCCATCTTACCAAATAAAACCTTATTTATTTCCTATTCATGTAGGACATGGAAAGTAATTTGATATGCACTGCTTTAAAAGTCTTCTTAGATGAAAGATAATATTACCTCTCAGTAATTTAGATTTTTGTTCAGGACAGCTGGCATTGGAGGAAGCACCCAGGAGGGGTAGAATTGTCCTTGAATTGCCCTTGTTACTTATTTGGCATCAGTGGTTTGTGATGCTCCTGTTACTGGCTGGGAAATTCCCCTAATGGTTTTACTACATAGCTTTTAATTAGAGTTTTAAAATCTTAAATTAAAATTTTCTTCACTCTTATTTTTGAAGATACAGATCTCTTGAATCATATACAGTCCACGTAGTCCATGTAGAGTTACAACTCAATCTTCAAATCTGAACCAAGATATGAACAAATATGGTTTGTATGAAAAGAAAGTTCTGAATCCTTTTTATACATCTGGCAATCCTGCTCTCTTCTGCTCCAGGACTGGAGGGAGAAAAGCCCTATGCTTGTGGGCTCCTCACGAAGCTCAGCACCCAGGCTCCCCGTTCTCTAAGGCAGTAGGTGTCATGAGTTGTTCAAGCGAGAAATATTTTTCTTTTCCATTGCTTATGTCCATAAAGAGGCTGGTCTGCCACAAACCACTTCATTGTACTATGTAACTTAGACATTTCACTGTCTCTTTAACTAAAAGAATTCATAAGTGCTGGAAGTAGGAAGGGAGAAAGGAACAGATAAAAAATATTTTAAAAGGTCTAAATTTTTCTCATATAACTTGATGACTAGAGTGTGGTTATAACATTTGGCATTTTCTGTGGGTTTTTTCAGTTATGATGTGACTGTCTAAATATTACTTGTTTATTAATGGACTCTTTCACAGGGGAGATAAGATATAGTACTAAATATGATACTGGGATTTGAGAAAGTTGATGTGTTTGGCCATTTCAAATATCCAATAAGAACAAAATGTTTTCTTTGTTTTGGTATGAAACTGTTGGCTAAATACAACATCACATGATAAGCCATGCTATGTGTTGATACAAGGCCAACCAGCAGTCCTAATATCATTTTCACAGTCCAAACCATTTATAGTTTGTTCTCAGATCCAGTCAACAAAGACCTTGAGCTGAATCCAGCTGCGTGGACAGCAGAAACCTCTTCCAATTAAAAGCCCTTAAGAATATGTAAGAAATTACAAGAAATTATACCATATTAAACCCAGTAAGCTGTTTAGTTTTGTTTTGGTTTTTTTTTTTAAATAGGTAGATTTAATGGCAAATGAGTATCAGGAAAAATGCCGTTTGTAAGACAATGCTAGAATGCTAGCAAGCACAAATGTAAAGCAGTAGCAAAGTGCTTCACCCTAAGGAAGACAATGCAGGACGCATTCTGGACACTCAGGGTAGCAGTGGCATCTCTTCAAAGTCTTTAGAGCTGAATCTGTCAGGAGAAAAGGCAATAGAAAACTCAGTAAAACTGTTACAAAGTTGTGTTGACCATCGAAACCAAAGCAAAACCAGCGTCTGTATCTTGCATTTGGAGGTTTATGTCCAATCCAAGCCTTTAGAGCCAGGAGTGGCATTTGAAATTGTGCTCAGCACAGCAGCCAGTGTTGTGCCCTGCCCTGCTCTTGCTCTCTCTGAGGCACTCCATACAGGCAGTGGCACCCGTGTGCGTCTTTTTGGTTTGCCTCTTCTACAATTTATCTCGCAATCCACTGTCCAGATGTGCTGCTTTTTAGATTTACCATTTCTGCAGTGTAGAACTATTACCATAACCACATTGAGATTGGATGTTGGAATTTTCCTAGAATATCGTATCTTTTGGCATGAAGAAGACAAGGAAACAGAAATACCTTGTCATTTTTAGGTTAAGGTGATTTAAATTTCAGTTTACACTGAGGATGCAAAGGGTCTGGGCTAATTCTAACTTCTTCCAGGATGTATGGAAAGGGATCTGCTGGGATGTAGCCCCCATGTACTCCTTCTCAGGTAGGTCTGTATTATTTTCAAAGTGAAGTAGAGTCTTAGAGGCACACACAGAAATTCTGCTTTATAGCTGTTAGCAGGATAAGTATGCAGTGCTGCAACCAAAATTTGTCCTTTAATTCTTTGTTCGATTTGAATTGATTTAGTGAAATAGAGTATTTATGAATGATAATTAATGACTGTATGAAGCACGATCCATTTCAGGCAGAGTACAAAGGAAGAAATTGAATTTTAAATAAAAGTTTGGCCTTCAGATCTGACAGAGAAAAAAACCTCCAGCTTAATATGGACTTTGTACTGTTTGAGGAAGGGTTGTCTTTTTTCTCTTTTATATAGCACAACAGAGTACTAGTCTAATTATATTCATTTCCTAGACACACTAAAATGTTAAAAAATAAACTGATAAAACCACTTCTCTACCAGAATCAAGGAATGTATAATTTACGGACTTTGTTCTTCAGAATTTTTGTCAACCTAACAAAATTTATAAATAATAGGCACACCCCAACATTTGTAAATAATAGGCACACGAGCTGTTTCTGGGCTGCTGGGTCAGGAAGGAGTGTTCCTGGGTGCTCAGTAAAGTTGCTTTCTCTGGGGAAGGCATGAGGGTGCTGCTGCTCTGCTGAACGCACTTGTTCTGGTTTAATTTCACCACACATGCACATGTCTTTGAATCTGTTTTTATAAGATTAGTCATTACTCCCTCATGCCCTCATCTAAGGGGCTTTACAGCCCTGAAAACATTTTTAAAAGTCTCTGTTTTTCTCCTTATCCCTTCACATGTTTAGAATACAACCTTGCTTTTAAAAATAACAGTTAATGTAGTTCTTTCCCTCCCTCCTAGGAGGTAAAACACACAGCAATCTTTCTGTGGAAAACTTTATGACTTAAATTGTATTTAATGTATGGTAATGTATTTCTCTTTTTCAGAAAAATAATCAAACCAGCTGTTTTAAAAGTTCATAACAAATAATACTTCCTTTTCAAATCTAGTTTTGGTTTAGAGTCACTCTGTAGCAAATTAGAGACTGATGGGACACATTAGAGACATTAGCTATGTTTCAGATCAGCTCTGTCTAGTAAAATGGGAATTGGTCCCATTTGTAATTAACAAGGACATAATTTGGAAAGAATAAATTAATTGCTCACAGCTATTAGGTGAGTAAGTAAACTATCAAAGGATTGTAGCTATGTTCAGCTCATTTCTTCATTGTTTTAGCTATATTCAACTGATGTAATACCTCTGTCTAGTCCTCCTAATACACCAAACTGTAATTTACTCCTTTTTTCAATATTCTAGGTATTTTCATTTTCCATTTTATCCTCTGAAACAATTCTTTTTGGTTTTTTTTTTTAAGTTCTTCTGACTTTACTAAATAAAATTTTTATTGTGTTGATTGGTTTTCATTTTAATCCCAGTAACTGCATAATTTAGGACCCTAAAAGCTCCAATTTCCCATGATTGCAATTAAATTTTTCATAAAATGATCAAGTGCCATTTTAAATTGTTCAGATCTTTTTTTTTTTTTTGGCAGTTCTCCTACTTGGAAGAGTGTTGCAGTATGTTACTCCCCTGATGGCTGGAGTCATTCTCTTCCTGTTTAAATGTATTTGCTGTTCTCTTGTGTGTGTTTGCTGTGCAGAGTGTAAAGGCACAGTATTCTAGGTCCTGATGGCTTCTTTACAAGATGCACAGCATAGGTGACCATGCCCTAGGCAGAGGAAGATTTCTTTAATGTAAAAGACTCACAGGTGACTTACGAGATCAGTGGGAATGGTCATGTTCTTTCTCCCCTTCAGCCTAATCATAGCTTAGCTCATAGTCTTCTTCTATCCCAACCCAGTAAGCTTGCTGAAAGCTCAGAGGTGTGAGGTGGCCTGTATGGAAAGCTGATGCTCACTGCATGAGTTTGCATGTCTTGGTGCTTTATTTCAAGTATGTGATGATTATGCTGGTGCTCCGGCTGCTGTGTTTTTCAAAAGCCACATTCCATACATAGGGCTTTCTATTAATAAGAAATAGCTTAAACATTTTGCCCTGCATTTTACATCTATGACATTCAGAGTGGCTCAGAACCAAAAACATTTGATTTAACATGCTATGAATATGTGCTGAAAATCCCACCCTGGATTTGTGTCACAGTTATTGACAAAATTTAAGGATCGTAGTAGACCCATTTTCAAATAAGAATGAAAACAAATATTTTTGAATGAAACTAACTATATTTGAAAGACAAATTCCTGATTTTGTACCAGAATTATTCTACTCATTTCAGAGCAATTACTCTGGTTTACATAAAATGTACATAATGCTAAGATCAAACTTTTAATGCAGGTCCTAATTCTGTCTCAGGAAACACTGCTGACTGTAAGTCACATAACTTTTGTTTTGGTGTTTCCAAGGAAACACAGCTTGCTTCAACTGCCATGTGTGGAAGATACATATTTTTTCTCATTGTATACTTCTCTGGATTGCTTTAAAATTCCCTTCTGTGATTGCTGCATATTTCACTCTGCATCTGCAGTGTGTTTGCATTGAATTGAAGCAGGCTTCCATGCTAATCTCCATTTACTCAGGCGCCACACAGATTCAGCTGTCTTCCAGCCACAGTACATTGTGATTTTACATTTTGGATTTTTGTTACTGGTTGGTTGGGTTTTTTCCCCCATCACTAAATGCTTCCATCACTCAAGCTCCTTTGCTCCTACACACTTCTGCAAAACAGTTCCTATGGTGACACAGCTAAATACCTCTCTGTGTGCCTTGCATATTGCCCTCTGTCATCTTTGCCTTCAGAAGAAAAGGTGGCATCATGACAGCCCATCCACACTGCTTTTATAACAAAGCTAAATTAACCTTTTTTTTTTCTACAGAGCATTTTCAGTAACATATTTATTCATAGATGTTCTTAATTAAATAGCAGTTTGCATGAACTTTCAGTTCTTGTTCACTCTCTTTGTGGCTTTGCCCGTATTTCTTCACCTCTTTAGAACTTACCTTCATAATTGCTCTCTGCCCAAACACCTGACATCTCTGATGCAGAGGGCACCCTCCAGAAGATGGCCATGCTCTTGACTTCTAAAGTGCTTCAAAGGCTTTATTACAATTTCAGTAAATGGCTTCCTGTTTGTGTTGCACTCATGCATATTTCTGTCACTTTAGAGGCCATGATGAAAAGGTACAGGGATCAGCTACAAGATGTTAAGCATCAGCTTCATGAGAATGCTTCCATAAGGGCACTGGTGTTATTTATAGCTTGTGCACTGTGCCAACCTAAGAATTCACCTGCACACTCTTTGGGAAATGTAAAGTAGCTTGGATAGCTTCTGCTGGGTGTGATACCTTAGAATTACTGTGAAGTAAAGCATGCCTTGCAGCACAGGTTATAGTAGGTTACAGATGCTTTCTTCATGGTTGCTTCATGGTGTATTTGTACTGCAGCCATTCCCGTGCCTGACTTGGTTCCAAATCTAATGTTTCTATGGCTTTGTATGCATTTTATGAATATTCCTCCAGCAACATGCCAGTTTTGTCTACCTATAGCTTGTTAAATACAAATATGCCATAGCCCTGGGAATTATTACAGGGTACTTTGGTTTCTTGCATGGAAAAGTTCACCTTTGCTGTATTTACTCTAATTCGAGATTTTTCATTTTCTTTTCATTTGTTATTTTTAAAGCAAAATATTCTGGCAAGATCTTCATATTTATGCAGTCAGTGGAAGTCTGATTTTTTTTTTAATTATAATTTCCATAATTCAGAAGTGAGCATAGGGAAGATTTTCTCCAGAAATACTGGAGAATTTTCAAAATTCTGAAAGATTGTAATTGGTTTAGTATTTTCAGCAGGATCTTTGCTGTAAACAAACGCTATTAACCTAACTTCTTTCAAATTGGAGCTAAAAGCTTGAAAGTCACATAAGTCCTTGCTACGTCTTCACTAACATGATTAATAGTTCTCAGTTTTTAACTTTATACTTTTAGTAAATCTTGGGGGGTTCTGCTTATAAAGGCTGTCAATAAATTACTCAAGTCTGAGTGGGCTTTTTTGTCATATGGTAGAAATTTGAAAGCTAGAGCTTTGCATTTTTAACTACCAAAAATATGAATAGTGTTTCTGTATTGTAGGCAAAGTGGCTCAGTAACTTTGCTGTTGAGCAAATACAAGATAACTGTGCTCCCAAAAAGTGAGATATATGCCTGAAAATACACTCCTGGGAAAAGGTAGATTTTATGTATACATCTAGCTTTCTTTCTGTCTCTCTCAATCTATATCAATATATCTATCTTATCTATTTTATCTTACAGATATTCTGATAAAACATTCTGTTTGCATTATACTTTTCCTTTTCTTGTTGTTGTTCCAGAAAGGTGGGTAAGTGCTAAGCCATCTCTTCACACTCAGTTCCTGTGTTTTCACCCAACAGTGCACATAGTACCTGGAGTCTGAAATTGTCTGTCCAGACAATAGCAACACAGGCCATATATCTGAGGAAATGTGCTACCAGCTGTCTTAAAAACACATTTTTAAAGGGTCTTTGCATCTGTTAATTTGGTTAAGTTGACAGAATGGCATAACCACATGCCTGGTACAGATGGTAAATTTCAAATTCGTGCTCTTATGCTCAAAAGTACTGGAAATCACCAATGTAAGGGCTGTTATTTCCTACTATATTAGGATTGATTTGCTTTAACCATGAGGACTTTTCTGTTTGTTTGGTGGTTTATTTTTTTTTAATGGCCCAAACCATTTTGGTGCAAATTCTTTAATGTCATGGCAACCTGAGGGAGATACTGAAAATGGAAAATTTTGACCTGAATGTTTCAAATATGACAAATTTATGAGCAATGGAAAATTAGATCTGTTAACTGGAAACGTTTGTCACCTTTAGTAGTAAAACAGGCTCGTAATATTGCTTATGATGCAGACAGAGCAGCTTTTAGTCACTGTTTTTTAACTTTTGCAGCATGTGAAGGGTAATACATTTGATTATGATTAGTGATTAGTTTGGTTTGGCTTATGACAGCCAACAGTTCATTACAGGTGTAATTAATAAAATAGATGATGGCCTTTGCCATCTGCTTAAGTTAGGTTTACAAGAAAAACACTTTCTCCACAATGTAAGTGCACAGGTCATTATGTGTGGGCAGCTTGATTACGTGCGAACATTTATACTTAAAATCTTCATTCAATCCCCCCACCCCCACCCTCTACCTTCCAAAAGAAACCCCAGCAGCAACAGAACATCTTAGATATGCATGTGTCACATATATATAATGTATTCAGTGAGATGCCTTAATTCTCTGAAGATACTCAGTGAGCCCCTTACCAGAGCCAGTGTCTTTGTCAGTGCTTGCTTCTGAGCTTTATGTCTGTCTGGAATAGGAAACATGGGCTAGAAGATGATACTGAAGAGAAAAGAAGGCAAATAAACAGAGACCAAAGGTGATGAGTCCATCTCTGTTGCTCTTTTCCTGTGGGATTGTGGATTTTAGGAAATACCCAAGAGCCAGAGGCAGTAAGTCTGTTGTCTAAGTAATGTTATGGGGTACCCAGTTTGAGGTGGGTCCTTTGGGCCCCTTCGAATTATGCAGCTATCACACAAGTCTCTGCAGTCGTGAGATCTAGATTGCTGGCAGTCCTGAACCACTCTGAGGTTCCTGGAATTCCTCCCCTTCCAATGAGGTTAATGCCAAAGTTGCCTTAAATCTCTTCTACCAGGAAGATGCCTGAAGATATCTGAGGTGCTGACACATAAAGATTACCAGGCATTTGTATTTTCAGCTTGCATTACCATTTTTCAGGAGAATATAATGGTCTGAAGAACAGCAAGACGTGTATTTCTGAATCATTTGTCTGTACCATATGACTGGCTGATTTAATCCAGGATGTTCTCTCTCTCAGTGACTGGCAGAATATAACTGGAGGCAATTAAAAGGAGGAATGCACACTAACTTACTTGGTAGTGATTTTTTTCTGACTTTCTGTCTAGTGTGAGGTGTGAAGGCAGTCTTTATGGATTAACTTGGGATGTTTTGTTATCCATATAAAGGACTAAATGTTTTCTAGTGATTACAAAATCCTTTGCTTAGATGAATCTTTCCAATAGTTGAACAAGGTTATTTTTCAGTGTTAATTAAAAAGAATATTCCCTATCCTGCTTTTACCTCTCTTTCTTTTATTGAAAGTCGCCTTTCTCATTCATTATGACAGGTTCATTAAACTTAAAAGCTCAGTACCTTTAATGTCTATATTACAGATCCCCTCCAGTCTTTCTGGCTGCTGCCTTTGTAGTTGTTAACTTTTAAGTTTTGCCATGCTAATATTGCTGTGGGGTTTTTTGGTGGTGTTTTTTTTTTTTTTTTTTTAGATAATTGAGGAAAAACCAAATTCAATTCCTTTAAATATCATCATCTTAATGTACCTTCTCTGAAAAACTGGTAACTCTATGTTCTTCATTCCTTCCCTTACCCTGCTTCTGAGATGACAGAATACCATCCTATCCAACAAATGTATTTCCTTTCTATCATTTTATGAAAAATTTTGCCAAGTTTTCTAAGAGTTGTACATGCTCTCACCTTTTACTGAGTGCTCCTTTCAATAGGATGCCATTCTTTGGAATGAAATACTTTGCAAAAATCATCCTATTTGCATTCTTGTATGTGTATCAAGGTGTGAAGGAGTTCTATTTCAGTAATTTCATAATGAACGAACTGGTTAGGACTGAGCAAATGTTCTGCTCGCCTACAGTTCACATGGTCAAACATGAAGCTTTTTAGCTGACAGAGCTGCTAAGAAAACCAGTAGAAAAACAATGCAATGTCTTCTTGAACTCAGCTGAACACTGTTGTCTTAAGAGCTCACAGACCCCCTTACTCAGTACCTTCCTAGGCTGGTGGCTGTGACTGTGTGGTGTTTTTCCAGTACCAGCTCTTCTGACATCTTTTTCAGACTATTCCTCTTTAATCAGAGCTTCTTAGCATCCTATGTATGAAGAAAATGATGATAAAGGCATCATCTTACCATGAATATGTCCTTAGTCTCCTTAGTGGAGAGTTTTATATGTTCTACACCATGTGTTGGTGTGGTAGATCTGTAAATTCATTGCTCCTTCCACAAATAGAAGTGTGAGAAGATAAAGAAACACACCTGAGTGATTTGGAAAGCTGCCTACCATCTGGACCTACTTTGCTATTGGTATGATGGTGGTAAGAAGCCTTATCATCTCTAAGCTTGCTTGGGTCTCCTGTAGGGCTGCAGCAGGTGGGACTGTGCAGCATGTGCTCAAAAAAACCCACTCCTTCAAAAATGGCAATTCATACATTTAGGAAAATTAACTATGTGATGGGATTGTCTCCCACAAGGACCTGGGCAAAATCAAGTGGGAGATCTGTAATGACCTCTGAAGCAAACAAATGAAAGGGATAGAAAATTGTACACAAAATGCCATGAGCATTTTATATTCCCTCTGCTTTAGTAAAATGCATGGTGACACTGTCTTGGTTTAAGTCTGAGACTTCATAACTATGCAAAAAAAGGCATGTGAGACTGATGATGGACTATAACTTCTGTTCCATAAATAATTTTTAAAAAAGATAGATTATAATTATTGAAAAAATTTACCTTTTGTGGGCTGGAAAAATACTCTGCTGTGTCTCAACTTAATGCCTTGCTAAAGGGCTGATATACTAAATACTGAATACCAGTTTTATAATAGATTTTATTGAAATTCAGGAATTGCAGAGCTAGCTGGCTTTGAAGACATAATATCAACTCAGTTTATTATTTACAAGCACATGACATGGTGTGACAAATTGAGGTAAGACCAAACCTTAAGTTCAGTGGCAATGCCACAACATTTTCAGTAGCTGTTTAGAATAAAAACCAAAGTGATACTTAATATGACTCCAGAACACTTTGGATAGTTTTGAAAATCCTATGTGTAGTCTTACATTGTAAAACAGATAGAAATCTGTGATCACAGAAGTGTAATGTTTTCTGAAGCAGTTACATATTTGTGATAGATAAGCAGCACCTGCTAGTGGCAACTGGCAGTGTGGTTATTTGAAAAGCAGAAATTAGTCAGGGCCCGATCCTTTGCTATGGCAGATCAGCTTCATGGACATTTAAACCTGGGTAAAGTGACATTCAGCTTGTCAGGAAATGTGCTGCATCCATTTACTATTTGCAAGATGATTGCTTGAGTTTCTAGGCAAGGAGGAGTTGGGGTCATGACAGTTTCATAGCTGGTTTCCAAATTTAGCTTTAGATACATATGCTAGCAAGTTGGCATAAATTTGAACAGGCATAATGCAGAAGGCCTAAACTGCATGTCAGAAAGGGCATGTTAGACAGATTAGCCTACATGAAATTAGCTCCCAAAATTATTCAAAAATTTTACTTTGTATAAACACTGGATTAGAATTAGACAGTCACGAGCGCTGACTGTATCTATGTTAGCAAGCGTTGTTGAGTGCTAGGAACAGACCTGGAGGGCAAAACAGCAACTGTTGACTACTCAGCACTGACCTTACCTCTATTTCTGTGGGTTTGGCTGTGGACAGGCTCTCCTCTGGTCCTGTGGGCTGGCTGCCCTTTGGAATGTGGAGGTCAGAGGGGAAACTCCTAGAGAGCAGTCTGCTCTCTAAGCCTGGTCTGCCAGGCTTTGCTTCTGAAGTGAGATCTCGATCCACATAAAGCACTATAACAGATAAGTAGCATCTGAATCTACAATTTTACTGAAACAATGAAGTGTTTCAATCATAATTACTGTGCTATGACCTACATAAACATTCAGTATTTTCTGTGCAGCCTCCAAGGTGAATTTCAAAGTTGCGGCTAGTTAGTTCAAATGAACCCTGATCTTTAAAGAAAACCTTTGAATAGATAGTTTTGAATCCTGAAAAAAACTCACTGGAGTATCTGTAAGTAGGCAAAATCTTAAATCTCAGATTTACCACTGTTCCATTACTGTTCTAGACTGTCTGTGTGCTAAACATACAGGCTTTTCAGTCAGCTTCTTGAGGCACACACATCTCCCCAGGCAATGCACAGGAAAACAGATACCTGGGGCTCAGTTCAGTTTTTTACTCTGAATTAATTTGGTGTGACTGAGATGCCCTGCAGCATGAGAAGGTCTTGTAGGGCTGGTGGAAGTGTGGGAGACCTGTGCTCGTTTAGAGCAGCAGTGGGAAGCCAAAAGTAATACCACAGAACATGTCAAATGCTATTAATGCAAATGTGCCAGCCAGTAAATTTAGTACCCACATTTTATCCTTTGTTGCACCATGCTTATTAGATGTTGAAATTATTTGTGTATAACCCCCTAATTAATACAATTAGCAATGCCAAAAGCAGTGATGCTCCACTGCGAAATGATAGGACACATGATTGTATCATAAAACAACATCTCGTGATGATAACGTTCAGCATGCATTTGAATGAGTAGTTAGCAGGGATTTGTCATAGTCATGACTATAAAGTGTCCTTTTTCATTCACTATTAGTGGACATTAGCTGGTTTTCTTTTGTGTTGTTTTGGTTTTTTTGTGGTTTAAGGGTTTTTTTAAGGAAAATTCTTTTCCATTAGTTTGTTTCAGATTTACTAAGTTGTAAGGTTACAAAGTCTTACTCCTGCACAGGAGCACAGTTGTAGTGCCAGATTCTTAATCTTACCTACATCTTTTGTTGCCTTTTTTTTTTTTTTTTTCTCCTGGTTGTAAGCAGCTTAGTGTCTTAAGAAAGTATTTATTCCATTATAAATCTATGTTTTGATATAGTAACATTACTTTTCCTTTAAAATTAGACTATGTATTTTCCCTTTCTAAGACATGTGTTTCATAATTCAAGCAATTAGACTTCATGATCTTGGAGGTCTATTCCAAACTTAATGATTCTTAAAACTTAACGATTCTGTGATAAAATGTTGAGCTTTTTAGAAATTTTTAAAACACGCTGGATCTTTAAATGTGTTTTCTAAGAGTAGAACATCCATTCAGCCATCTTCAATCGGCTTTCCCTCAGTCTAGTATTGATTTTAGTCAAGTACTGCTACCTAACAGTAGACCAGTTAGATTTAAGAATTTAAGTACATTCTTGAAGGTTGGAGTATGATTGAAATGGTTCTCTGAAAAGAGATTAATTGCCACAAATAGACCAAGTTTCAAGGATGTGACCACAAAAAAAATGCTGTTTCTTAAAATATATGTTTGGTGCAGAAAGGAGATGTATTGACTCTTTCCTGAGCTGGACAGATCAGAACATGTTTAAATTATTTCCTGCAGAAAAGATAATACAATTTTTTTAATGAGTAGCAAATGATAAGCTTAAATTCCTAGTCAATCTTCGTTATTAATGACAGAAGCAAATATTGCTGCATGTTTGGAAACTGTCTGCCTGGCATGTTTCATTTTCTGTGAAGAGCAACTGGAATGAGACTCTTATTTGCAGCATACTTCACTTTCAGATCAAATCCTAATGACGGTGACATTTAAAAAAATATATTTTTGCAATAATGCCATTACAAAGCCATTTAGGCTTGATATGAGTAGCAGAGGTTATTGTTTTCTGTAGAAATATCAGATTCCTTCTGGAGGGGAAAACTGGAATACATTTGTTAAATGTACCATAAAAGCACAGTTACCCAAGGTTTTTAATTTTCCTTTTTAGCAGTCCAGTTTGATGAATTGTCCTGATTAGCTCTGAGGAAATTCATTTCAAAATCAGGTGGGACTCAAAAGGAGAAAAATGCTTGGGAATCGTTCAGACTGAATCATATGAAGAATTAGATGCATCAGCTAGGAAGAGGCACATTTATTTAGTTTATTTACCCCACATCCAGGATCATGATAACTGGTTCATTTAGTGAATTCAGAAACAGAGTATCATTGTCTAACCCATGCAGTGGCCCAAATGTCCCTCTGTCGTCTTGTATCCCATGCCCATGGAAGGTTTCTTCAGCTTGCAGCTGTGCCAGCGAGTCTCTCATGGGCCAGGACATATCAAAGTGGGCTCTTAGCTGCTGGAGAGGACTAAAATCACAGGTCTGATCTGGAAAGAGGATCAAGTAGGAGCCTGGCTTCTGCAGACCCCGCTGGAGCACCTCTGTGCTTGCCCAGGCCCCTACAGCTTGTTTAGGGTCAGCAGGGAGATGCTCGGGAATCCCACGTGTCCCAGACTGCTGTGTGAGGCCTTGCACTGTTTGGGACTTGTGCAGAAAAGCTGCTGCAGTGCTGTTTAAGTTATCTAAATCCTTTTTTGGATCTGGCTTTTGGTTCCTTCTGGCTAGGCAGCAGTAATAATTGAGATAACAGGGATAATGACTCTGTGTACTTACTTGTCAAGCTGCGCATATTGAAGAAAGGAGGGAAAATGTATCTTGATAAAAACAGCCTCCTGGTTCATTTCTGTAAATCAGTAGCAACAAAACAAGTAAGGGAGTTTACAATAAAATCAGAATGTACACTTTAATGTAGGTTCCTTCATGCACTCTGATCTGCAAATGACAGGCTCCTGGAAGAGGTTCTCCATGCTGTCATGCATTTTAGCTCCTGAATTTGACTGTTCAGTTCAAACTAGAAGTGCTACAGTCTCTGGATTTTCAGACCTCTTGACTAATTGAATAGATGGCTCCAGCATTGTCCTATGACAAAAAGGCTTGCTTAGAGCGTGTGCCAGATTAACTTCATTTCTTTAATTTTAGTGGCACACGCTGCTGGATGACAACTAGCGTGAAATTGGACGCGGTTGGCTAATGGTAGTGATATAATTCCTTATTTTTGCTTTATTATATAATCTACTAAGTACAAGTTTACCTTTGTACCTGTGTAAAACCAGAGTTTGGCCAAAAGGAAAAATATCAAAAATACTAGTATTTAACAGAAAAGGTTGGTTTTTTTCTTCTAGCAGTTCTTTTTCTTCATAAGTATTTTTTTAAAGAGACTTAGTTTAAATAAATACAACTAGTTCTTTTCTATGGCTCCAGAGATTTTATTTTATAATTATCCTTTGAACATTTATAATCTTTTAATAACTGTTTTTCTTCCTTGTCAACATGACAATAATTGCTAGATTAAAAAAAAAAAGGCAGTTTGATCAAGCTTGAACGGTGGCTTGATCCTTTTTCTATTGAAGTCAGGGAGACTTCTTCAGTAAGAGGAGAGCTGGAATTTGCTTCCTGATTGTTTCTTTTCTCCTGCCAAATCCTCTTTCACTCATCCAAGACAGCAGAGTTCTGCTTTCAGTGCTGTAAATCTGGTCTAACTGCATTGACTCAATGGGCTTATTTTTGTAGAGATCAGTATAAGTGAGAGAAGGATTTATCTCAGTTGGATTCATGCTTCTTGTTAGTCAGGCAATGTACTATATAATTGATGCTATCAATAAGACTTCCCCAGTATTGATTTCTTTTTCAGTATGGAAACAGATGGAATATATCATAGGGCCTAACTGATGTGAAATAAATAGTATCTTGCAAAAAGGAGAGTTTTTATTTGGCGGGCAGTTTTAATCCTTTGTCCTGAGATTTAAAAATAGCAACAAAGTGACATGTATCATTGTCCATTGCTCATTTTTTGTTGTTTGACTGTCTTAGAAGTTGCTGACAGAATTGTAACTGTTTGAAGGGTTGGGTCCTAAAGTAGGGAATGCACAAGGCACTACTTATTATTTATAGCACCCACAAGCTGCTATGGATAGAATATCACATAATTTGAATGTTAGTCAATTCAGTTAATGAAAGAGAAGACTACGAAGATACAACCAAATCTAACAAAATTCACATGCTCATAGCTTCATTGAGAAAGGGATTTTAGCCTGAAAAAGTTATAGTTGAGATAAAAAATGTTCTCTAATATAGCTATAAGAAAACAAGGAAGAAGAAGGTCTTTTCCATACAGATGAGAGAGCCTTAATACAAAATCTTAGAAGGAGCCTTATATTGTTTAACTTTGTGGAAAAACAGTTTTGAGTGGTTGCTTTGATAATCTGGGAGCTCTCAGGCAATCTCAGTTATTACATTTTAAAGCCAAGACTTGTTTGGCATGGATTTTTATATGGCCTTTGACATATTTATTTTTGCTGCAGTTTTTCCAAGCCAGCAGGGACCATTCTTAGACTGTACTAAGAAAACTGGAATATGTTCAAACAATAAAAGAGGGAAAAGGATAATGTTGTTCTTATAAGTTCTGATTCTGTACAGAATAGCTAAAAGGGTCACTGACTTATGTGCTTGGCACTTCCTTTATAATTTGGCTGATTTATATGTATATGTATATATATTTAATTATCTGTTTTCCACCTGTGTAGGTGTTACAAGAATTCATGCAACATAAATTACTGATACGTTGTTTGTGAGGCAAGAGCCATTACACTATGTCATTTAGAGATTATAACACATTCAGGAAGTTTAAATTACTCATCTTTACAAAAGGAATACAAAATTAAATTCTGATTTGAGCATGCCATTTCAAACCACCTTGGTTCTCATTAGAGTTCTGATAATCTAACGTTAGATTCATTACCATCTAAAATTACTGCAATCTGCTGCCTTTTGTTTTGATTCAAAGTCCATAATTGTTCCACGTGATGTCAGTAATTACTGAGGCTGCTTTAGGAAGATATGCAAAGACATGGGAAGAAAAGATGATCAAGCCAAGTTTAGATTTGTTCTGTGGTTGTACATGTGCGTCAGAAACTACATTTTGGTGTATCTGTTTACACTTGATGCTGCATAGGTTCCAGAAAAGGAGGAATTATGCTGCAAGATAAGGGAAACAAATTAAATATAGTCTTGAATCATTCAAGATTGAAAGGAATGACTCCTAGCTGCATGAGGATGAAACTTCTGTTGTCTTGAATAATTTTTTACTTTGATTTCTTTTAAAGACAATAGATGTGCTTTCCTTTGTAGAACCTACTCCTCTTCCATGCAAAACAGAATAAAACAAACACTCATACCTGCTGTAAAGGAATGTTACTGACTCCAAATACATTGCAGTTTAGAGAATTTGAAACACAAAAATATTTACTCTCAATATTTACTCTCAATATATTTACAGTAATCTGTTCTGCTAAGTTTTTCTTCTTTTTTGTAAATCAATAAGGCTGTCTTTGCAGCCCTTAGGAGCGGGTGGAGGAAGAGGAAGGATGAAGTGAACTTCATTTCTACTGTTTGCTTTCATATACCTTATTATGAACATTTATCTAGTTAAATGAGCTACTACAAAGAACATAAGCATGAAAAAGACATCCAGAGTAGTTTTCTGTGGTAATGTAACACTACACAACAAACTGATCCATCATAATAAAGTTACAGCTTTGAGGCAGCCCGGGTCTGCGAAAGGGACACAGCACTGTGGGTAATGTTGCATCTCAGTTGTGTTCAGCAATTAAAAAAAAAAGTGGATATGAGAACTGAGACATGCAGGTATAATAATGGGTGCTGAATGTGAAGTATTTGAAAGATAGTTTTCATCCCATAATTTTATTTCTCTTAAAAATACAGTCTTGGTTGGCAGAAGGAGGTGCTTTTGAGAATTTTGATAATTTCCTCACTTTCTTTGTTTGCTTGTTTGTGGTTTGAGGTTTTTGGTTTTTTTTTTCCCAGTACACACACCCACCTTTCTTTTAGAAGCTTGTATTCTTTTAGAGACAAATGAGACTTATTTAGAGTAAATCCAAGCAGAATCTCTGGCTAGACATACAAAAGATTCAACAGATCTTGTATGTTTTACTTTCTGATCCATCCAATTAAAGGACTTTTTATGTTCTGTGGTTGGAATTAGAAAAAGTAGCAGTAACCTGTAGAATGTGAGAGTTGTCAAATATATGTATATTTATTGGACTACTTAACATTAAGGATTTATAAGGAAACTCAAATTGAAACCTAAAACCTAAAAGCTGTTCATTTTGGCTTTTGCATGAAGAAATGAAAAAGCATCAAGTTTGATGCCAGTAAACTGTCAATTTGTGGAAGCAGCTGTAAATCAAATACTGCTTCATTATATTGCTGCACATTTGGAATAAGCTGGGTTTCTGCAGTGGGAATTATTTTACATTTATAGTATTGAAAATGAGTACATGATGTTTCCTGAAATCACTAGTCAAAGTTTATGACAAAAGCCAGAATTTACTAAGGAGAAGAAATAAAGAAGAGAAAAAACCCTCCAATGTTAGAATCAAATGTTAAGAGATTACAGTAAAAAGCTTGTACGCTTACTTAGTTCTTAGTCCTATTTCATTAGGTATAAGTGCTACCATTTATTTCAGATGATGTGGAAGAAGGAGAACCAGAATCAAAGAGTATGAGAGATAAGTATGATGTCTGAACTGTGTTAGAAAAGCAAGCTCCCTTTCCAGATTAAAGGTGTTTTTGCCAGATGATAAAAACAGCAGATTGTTTTTGATTACCAGTAAGTATGATGAGAGAGAAGATCCCTGGAATTTGGCCTCAGATCACCTGGAAAATTCAGTAACCAAAGAGATGAAAGCAGATTCTCTGGAGTAATTAAAACCTTTTACTCCTGCTGTAGAACAAAGACTAATGGCAGTCATCCCATCAAAGAGTTTTCCATCTGTTTTTATAAGAAAGAGAAAGGAATTAGTGGCTAAGAAAAAAACAGATTACAGAACACCAAAAATTAGCTGTGTTGAAACAAAGCCTAGAAATTCTCACAGCAAAGCTGCTTAAATGGGAGAGAAGCTCTACTTCTGCTGACTCTGAGCTCCCAGGGGGAGTTTGTCATTGGCATCCCATGTGAGGGTACTGAGCTTTCCAGCTAGGTCAGTTTGGAATCCTGATCCCTTCTTCCTCACCTCAAGCAGCAGCTGCTTAGACTTTAAGACAGCTCTCAGGGAAAAAAAGCCCCACAACACAACAGCAAAACCAAACAAACCTCCAAAACCACTTGAAAAACAAACATGTCTCCTGAGCACAAAGTCCATCAGCAGTCCTGGTGATTCAGTCTGGACTGTCTGGTGTTGGTCAGCAGCAGGAAGAGGGCAGGAGAATAGAAGGACCATAGATGGACTAACACAGCAAAGCTATTGCTGTAATTGTACTGTTATTACAGTGCCAGTAAAAAGTACATTATTAACCTCCTTTTGAAAAGAACACATTCTGTTCCAAGGTTGATGTATGAATAAGCATAGGTAGATCATTACTTCTGTGTAAGGAATTGAGCCTGGCTAATCAGTAAATGTGTGAAGCTGATCCTGTTTGCCAAATACAGGCTGTTCATGGAATTGGCTGTTTAATGAGAGTACTAGCACAGCAGCATCAGTGTGAGAAAACACAGCATGTAGCATTTGCTGGTATAACTAAGAAAAATATGGTCTGATATTACCTGGTGAGGTGTACAGAAGTCAAAATGAAGACAAAGAGGGGGAAATCACTTTGGCACTATTTAGCCTAAGCAAAGGAATCAGTCTCTGTTAACAGAATGCCAGCTAGGTTTGACAAAGAATATTCAGTGGAAAGGTATGCCCAGAATTCTTCTGAAATCTATTTTTGGACATCTGCTGGGTTGCATCAGGACAGAGATTCTTCTCTTCTTATTGTCCCAAATATCGATAAGTGAAATGTAATTAAAATATTTATAACCTGAAACCAACTTCAATCTGATAGTATTGATATATCTGAAAATATAATTTTTAAAATCTGTTTATAGTAAGAGATATTCCTTCAAGTTATGCAACCTTACCACCTTTTTTGATTGAAAGTGCCTGTTTCAATAAAACCATAACTTTTATATTTTATTACTTTATTTACTCATTGTAGGATCGAAGAGTTTTGAATTTGAGTCCACATGGATACAAGTTTTGTTTTATCCTTTGGCTTAAGTAATGCATACCTGTGAAATATGTCTCTTTCCTTGAATTATCATTTCCTGACACAAAAAGATATTTTGCTAGGGTATTTTTGACCAACTACTCTCAGTGCCTTCTGTAGCTATTAAGAATAGAGCTCCCAATCTTACCTTAGGGTATTTTTGAGGGTGACTGAAGAGCTTGCTAAAGTCAGCATTGTTGGAACTGTGTGGCTACAACAGCTTTGAATATGAAACTGTCACCAACTATGAAAAACAGTAATATTTAAAACACATTTCTCAGATATATTGCCAGTTTGAAGTCTCACTCCAGAAGAAATCATTTGCAGGTTGTTTCACTGACTAATTTCACTCTTAGGGTTATTTCTGGAAGATTTATTCTGTTACGAACTAAAATATTTGGAACAATCTTGCTTCTCCATTTTTTTTATTTCGTGTGTGAATCTGACTTTAATACAAATCAGAAACTGTAAGTTCTATAATGAGAATGTCCTGATATAACAGATTAAATTTTAAGGCACTGTGAGACAGCAGTGTTGTTGTAATTTCTTCTTGCATGAATCCAAGACAGTTTTCCTGATGTTGTTGATTTACACAGATGAAACTCTCAGATTTGATTGATCTTTGCAGAGTTTAGGCATCTGGTGATTTGAAGTGAGCAAGAAAGCATATGGAAGCTGATCTCTGGAAAGCCTTTACAGAATGAGCTTTGATTTCATTTTTCTCCTGATTTCAATCATTAACTACTTTTGCGAAATATGAGCATTAAGAGGTAGTGAAGCTTTGCAATCGGTAGAGAATATATTCTATATATATGGTCTTCCATGTTCAAACAGTATATCATTTCAAAGCATAGAAAAAAGCTGCAGTGGAGATGTCTACATAGTTAAGTTGGCTGTTTATCCATTTATTTCACTGTAAAAAGCTTAAGAGCAATTGAAATGCCTTGGTAATCTGTAATCATTTAACATATTTCAGTTGGGTTATTGTGTATGAAATACAATGATGTTTTCAACTGACGGAGGGGCCATCAACCAAAGCAGAAAGGAAAGAAAGAAGTTTCGTTCTTCTATCTTTTCTCAAGTCACTAATACATCATAATGACTTCTGATAAACAATATCTTATTTTCTTGCCTGTTGAGCAAAGGGTATTATTTCCTTTCACAAACATGTGTGGGAAGAAATTGGGAAAATGGCTAGTTACACTGCTTAGATATGACTGACAAATCACAAATGTCATCAGAGAGTTGTTTGTGCCAGACTTTCCATTTATTTTCACTGATGCAACATACTTGTATGTATTGGTAGATATGACCTGGAACGTTTTGTGCGCTGCAATAAAAGGTGAATGGACTTTGATCATTTGAGAAAGGAAGGATTTTCCACTTATTTGTGACCCTGTGTCCTAGAGTGTGCTGCTCTCAAAAACAGCCTCTGCACTAATTGCAAATGACTTCAGGATAGGCCTTTTAATTGCTATAGCTCAAGAGCATCCCTTCTGTAGAGCCATGCATTTTGAAAGCAATTGGAAAATTTGCTTGAACAAAAGTTCTCATACTATCTTGTGAGAAAATTTGTGTCTTAACACACAAATAGGCAATCATCAGTCTGCTTTTCTGTGTCATTTCTTCTTACCTGAAGCTGGGTAATCATTTTCTCTTATTTCCTCGACAGATAAAAGAATAGTTTCTTATTTTTAAGAAATCCACTGATCTGTGAATAATGCCATAGATTTAAATCAAAAGATTATTGCAGTGTGATTAAGGACTGCTAAATTTTACTGTCTGCTTAAAAAAATTATTATTATTATTATTATTATTATTATTATTATGGAATATTCTGCAAGAATATGGTATTTGAGAGAATTAGTTTAACTTATTTTAACTTTTATGAATAAATCATATGATCACACTTCAGAAGTCCAATATTCTGTATTCTCAGTACATCAACCAGTGATTTATTCCATGGAATCATCAGCCTGATAATGCAGTAACATTTAATATTCCTTTAATTGTTCTCTATAGTCTTAATACTTTATTAAAAGATTGTGAAAAATAATGCAGTTAGGAAAATTAAGCATTCTGGAGGACACTATGTCTAGCCACATATTGCAAGTTATATTTGTAAATTAGCAAAAGATTCCTTGATTTTGCATTTGTGTTAATTTTAGTACTACGAAAGATGAACTGCTAATGTTCAGAGAATAGAGGATTTCCAGTATAAATGTGTAGGAGAAATCTACCGATTATGGGATATTACAGTACTCTAGCAATATCTGGTATCCGTGCAAAATAATTTTAATGTACCACACAGCTGGATGTGACTGGGCCTCACACCAGTTCTTACTGAATGTTGAATCCAAGTAGATCCTGACTTGTGCTGAAGGAAGAGACCATTGATGAGAGCCTGCTCGTGTAAGCAAAATATAAGAGTCCATGACAGGCCGTGTAAACCCAAACAAATAAAAATGCAGAACAGCTACTGAAAACAGATGTATTACAGATGCTCAATAAAACTTAGCCCAAAGTTTTAGCCAAAAAGGCTACAGATTGGCAGGTAAAGCCTGAAGAAAATAAGTCAGACTAATTTCCACAAAGAGAACGCTTTCTTTTTGGCTCTTCTCATGGGACCATTTTCGTGGGAGGCTTCAGGCAGGGCTCCTCTCCTCAGCTGCGCAGGGAGGGAAAGTTGTGGGTCAAGGTAAGGATGGAGAGAGATTACTCACCAATTACTGCCATGGCCTAAACAGACTTGACTTGGGGAAATTAGTTTATCAAATCAGAGTAGGATAATGGTAAGTATAACCAAGTCTTAAAGCCTTCCCTGCTGCTTCCTCCTGGGTTTAACAACTCTTGAATTCCCTGTCTCTTCCCCTCCTTCTGACTCTTTCAAAGGGAGTAAATATCTGAAGTGTGAAATTTCTAGATCTTAAAACTGACTTTTGATGTACAGATTTTAGGCTTAAAGGCTTTAATACTTGAATTGTAGGAGTCAAAATGCTGAAAATGGGAGGCACATCAAATACTCTGCCCTTTAGGGAATTTACATCTCCAAATTAACTGCAGGCCAGTATTTGCATTTGTTATGAATTGGTTAGAGTTGTTGCTGTGGATGTGTGTACAGACAGCTTTTCATTAGCTCTACTCAGCCTCTCAGCCTGTCCTGGGTAAGCTGGCTGTGTTCCAAAAGCAAGGTGGTTGTGTCAGCAGCGTGCTGAGCCCGAGCAAATATTTTCTGCTCCTCAGCAGGGTGCTTCAGCTGAGGCAGAGCACTGCTAGGGCAGTCCTGTGATTTCTGGGGCTGGCTGGCTTGTGATCTGCCTACACACAATCCTGGGAAACTGTGCAAAGCTCTCCTGAGGTATCCAAGGACAGGAATCTGCAAGCTGAGCAGGGAGCTTCATGAGGCAGCATTTCTCAATATTTTTAGTGATGACTTCTGTTGTCCTTCACTGTGAGGGCTGGGTCTCCCATTTCCATCCATACTCACACTGGCCTCATCCCACCATGCTCCCTCCAGGCTTTGGTGGCCCCATGCAGCAGTGGAGAACTGCTAAGACCCTGGGAACATCTTATTTCTTGTCAGCCTATGTCATGCAGTGAAGAAAATGGAAGCTAAACAGATACTTTAATGTGCACAGAAATGTGAATATTCACTACATCTGACTGTTCCCTCTCACACTATATTCTATTTATAGTGAAGTTAAAGGCATTTTAATGTCTTCATTTGCTTTCCATTTCTTGATGGTTGTAAAATAAGTTCTTTTTGGAAAATGACACCCTTAACCTGACACTCCTAAATCAGGCCAATGCATTCTTCCCAAATTTGTTAATGCAATGTATAAGAGACTCCACATGAAGACTGTCTTTTATTGGCACTTCTCAAGTATGCTACTTACAGCAGGTTATGGATGAAAAGTCTCCTAATGATGTGCTGAATTATACTGAACACACTAAAAGAAAGTCAACCTTTTAAAGAAATATAGAAAAATATAATTTTAAAGGCCTGGTGCAGTTCTCACTAAAATCAGCTTGATATATTTACAGTGACTTCAGTGAGAGGTAGAATGGGTCTTGTGTATTATATCTAACTTGAGAATGATTGGACTGGGAATAGAAGAAATTTCTTCTCTTCATGTTCTGAAAATTTATACTGCACCAAGAGACCAGAATTGATTAATCCCAATAACAAATTCTAATGATAGAGTCTTTTATCAAAGCTGCAAAAGTACTTGATATGTGGGGTAATAAAATTCAAAGCAAAGTAAAAATACCAATAGAGGACTTTAATTCTCATCAGTTTCCTTAGTACGGTGCTGGCAGGAATTTCAAGCAGATTTATATACTTAAGATGAATTAGCTAAAGAGTCAGATTCTCTAAGTCCTAAAGGTGAAAAATTCTGCAAGCTATAGTGCATGGGCTAAGAGATCTTTGAATCACAGGAATTTTAAGATACCTAGGTTGGTGGTGAAATGTCATATTTCCTAATGGTTGCTATATATATCTGTTCTCACGGATCAAAGGGGAAAGCTGCTTCTGCTGCTCCTTGCCTACTGTTTTCATGAATAAACATATGCACTTATTTAACCATTTCACTGCTTTTTTGCTAAAAAACAGTTTCCACAAAGAAACAAGTGAGCCTGAATCTGAGAAAGAAAAGTACTAAGCAAGAAATACCATATAAATAAGAGTACTTTCTGCTGGTAGGTCATCCCAGGCAGCTGGGACAGATCATGTTCAAAAGAGAAGCTCTTGTTAGGAGGTGAACTCTGCTAGTGGAAGGATTTAGGTGAAAGACTGATTCATGCACCTGCACAAATCTTGGGCTGAAGACAGTAGGAACTAATAAAAAAAGTAAGAACACTGTGGAAAATGGCAACATCTCCACTCCCTTCAGTGTACTACACATACCTCCATAATTTTGCTTGGTTGACATTGACAGAAATAAATAAAAATTATCTGTCTTTAACAAACTGGCACATATTATTTGTCAGTTATAAAGGTTTTCATATAAAGGCATGAGATAATTAGAGATTTGATTATGTCAATATATGTAGCATTTATTTTTATCCAGATGTTTAAGAAACATTAATGAGAAATGTAATTTTTTCATTTGTCTTTCACTGAGAGAGAATATTATATATGGGAGATTTCCCTTATACTTTGATTGATCTGTTGTAATTAAATGGTGATGCATTTTGCTTTGAAATGTGAAATTAATGCAAGCGTATGGCTTGGAGCATGTTTATTGCTACCACCACTTTTACAGTTTGCAGACCTTGAACTTGTTGCCCAGAGTGGCTGTGGATGCCCCATTCTTGGAATTCTCCAAGGCCAGACTTGTTGGGGCCCTGAACAAGATGGTCTAGAGGAAGATGTCCCTGCCTGTGTTGGAGGGGTTGGAACTTGATGACCTTTACTCTCCCTTCCAGCCTAAGCCATTCTATGTTACTCCAAACAAATGAGCATGCCTCTGAAAACTGTTTCCACTCCTCTGCTCCTGACCAAAGCAGACTTTTTTAACACTGATATGGCACATTTGTAACTCTGTGTTGTTGGAGTAAGATGGGCAGCTGACTATCTGCTCAGGGTATCCTGGCATTTAATAAAGTAGCATAGACCTGTATGGTTGATAGGTAAAACTAGCTTGCTAATAAAGGTGTGTGCAACCTGAAAATGATCTTAGGTGATGAAATAGATTTTGCAGTAAAATGAAAACCACATAATCATAGAATATCTTGAGTTGAAAGGGACTCATAAGGTTCAAGTCCTACTCCATGCTTCTCACAGTACTACCTAAAACGAAGCCATATGGCCAAGACCATTGTCCAGATGCTCATTGATTGATAGGTGTTTTAGGTAAAATGTTTTCTGGATGCTGCCAGGGTGCTGCAAGTGCCAGGGCCCCCTGAGTGCTGGGACCTGTGTGAGTCTGCAGGGTGGAGGGGCAGCAGTGGCAGTCAGGACCTGTCCCAGACCCCAGACTGGGAGTGTGGGGCAGCCCAGCACCAGCACTGGCACCTCCCTGGGGCTGGGGATGGGGAAAGACTGATACTGGGCTAGATCTGAGGTCCTTGGATGGGCCAGGCAGGGCAGGGCTGTGAGGGCATGGCTGAGGCAGGACTGACAGCCCAAGGGGCTGACGTGGGGTCCAGGGCCCTGGGCAGGGCCAGGGGTGTCATGGGAGGCTGGACAGGGACTGTCAGGCCAGTGGTGCCTTTGGGACTCACACAGGTCATGTTTAAGTATATGAAAATGTTTATTCATGGGAAAAAAAATCAATCTGTTCTTGGTGTGTGGATGTTCAAAGGGATTTTGCAATTCTCTTGGAAGCACCGGTGAGTTTCTTCTTGTTTTAGCAACTGTCTGGTGTTGCCTATGCCATGTTCTGCCTGTCTGCTGTGCTGAGTTCACCCACTCCTCTGCCTGAGAGCATCTGTAAGGGAAGCTGACCAGGGAGCACAGAGTTGAATTCTGACTCTTTGCTGTCTTGTGAAGATAGATGTTCCTTTAAAGGAATCCTTTTCCCATTGTTTTTATTCCACAGGGCTAGATTTATCTTGGACTTACCCAAGTAGCAGTCTGGAGTACCTTCTGAAAAGCAATTTCTGTGTCTTGAAGCAAGAAAAGATAAACTGCATATCGTTGTGATCTTTTTCAGGTGGTATCCACTGTTGCCTTTTGTTTATCTAGTTGGTTTGGCAGACTAATGACTAAAGAGTCATCTTCTTTACCTCTTCCCCTTTCCTCCTTTCACATGTCCTTACAGGTGGCTCCATGCTTTTGATATGTCATGCATACCTCTGCTTCTTTTGGAGCAGATTCTATCTGACCCTAATTTGTTTGCTTTTAATCTGCTACACTTACTCTTTTGATACCAAGAAATTATTTTAGAGGTCCAAGTTTACAGCTGGAAGATATTAATGTTTCTCTCATTATCACTTTCTCTCTCTTTTACATTATAGAAAATGAATGTATTCCCACCAAAATTTTGGATTTCCTAAAGGCACAATTTCTTTGCTGCTTATCCAGGTTTGTGAGAGGTATCTGTGATGTACAGAAAATGTTACATTTTTGGTCTGAAGATGGTTGCACATTATGAAACACTCCAGGGTTTGCTATAAATAATGATAAATTTTTAACAGTCTCTTTGCTGCTGTGTGGAATAATATTCTTTCGACAATGCAGTGAGCTGGAAATACAAACTTGTAAGCAAATGCTGAGAGTTACAATTTCACAAGAACCCAAGCACATCCCGAGTTGTGCTGAGCAAATCTAGTCTAGTTTATTCAGTTATGTCAGGCATCGAATGAAAAGTTATTTTTCATTTCTTTGGAGATGATAAGTATTTCTCTTGTTTTGGGTTTTTTTTTCAATAAAACAGGGGTCTAATGGAAGAGGGTGTTTTGTTATTTTTGTCTACAGATAAAATAACAAACCAGGGTTTCATTAGAATATTTTTTTAATTTATTTTTATGAATCTTTCTCCACAGCTAGTTCTCCTGGCTGTGGCTCTGACTTACCCCACTCTGCAAACAGAGCAGGAGTATTGGAGAGGTTTTAATAGCTGTTCCTTTTTCTGTCTTAAGGGTCAGAGTCATGCTCTGCTTATCTGGAGGTCAGCCAGCCACAGAGATGCAGTAATTTTACAGGCATACCAAGTCTTCATTTTATTGAATTGAGGTTTGGAGCATTTAAAATAGAAGTCTGTTAGACCAATAGAGAACTCATATTTCCCTTAATGTACATAACATATTGGCATTTATGTGTCTTTCAGTGCACAGGAGTACATTTACTCTTATGCATTAAGTTTATACTGGTAGGAGGTAGACTGACCAGTACATGCATGTATGTGCAAGCCTTGTGCTCCCTTCACAACAGAGAAATGTAAGTATTTTTACATATGGGGCATGACTCACTTGACCATGATTTAGATGTCTCACGTAGATCACTCAACTTTTATTCCAGAAGCACCTGTTTCTGTTGTTGCCTGTAGAAAGAGTTGTAAACTGACGGAAGCATTGAATTCCCCACTGACACTACATTATTTATCCCAGAAATAACTTGGGTAGTTTTTGTTTGAATGCAAAATGATATCCTGCTATCTTTCTCGTTCCTGTTCCCACCTAGATTTCTGTTAAGTCACTGATTCATTCCTCTGCTTTCCAGACAGACTTAGCATGTTTGACAGGTCTCACAAATCTCCATTAATGCATAATCCAACTCCTCACCATAGTCTAACTCCTCACAAATGATGTTCCATTCTCACTCTCCCTGTGAGTACAAGAATATCCCATATGAAACTATTTTTTTCCAATTTGAGCCTTTTACTTTTTGTTCATTTCATAGACTTGAGGTTGGAAGGAACCTCTGGAGGTCATCTGGTTCAACCCTCTGCTCAAGCAGAGTCATCTAGAGTCAGTTTCCCAGGACCACATCCATATGGCTTTTGAGTACCTCCAAGGATGGAAACACCACAATCTGCAGGCAACCTGTAGCAGTGCTTGGTCATCCTATTAAAAAAAAAAGTGTTCTCTGATGTTCAGAGGGAGCCTCCTTTGGATAGTTTATGCCTATGGCCTCTGGTCTTATCTTCTGGAAAGAATCTTGCTCTGTCATCTCTGATCCCTTCAGGTACTTATGTGCCTGGATAAGATCATCCTGAGCCTTCTCATCTCCAGGTTGAACAGTCCCAGCTCTCTCAGCCTTTCTTCATAGGGAAGATGTCTCAGGTTCCTGTCATCTTTGTTGACCTTTACTGGACACTCCCCAGCATATCCATGCGAGTCCTGCACTGTGGATCCCAGAAGTGGACACAGTACTCCAGGTGTGGCCTCACCAGTTCTGAGCAGAGGGCAAGGATCACTTGCCTTCACCAGCTGCAACACTCCTCCTAATGGAGCCCAGAATACTTCTAGCCTTTGATACAAGTGCACATTGCTGGATCGTGTTCAATTTGGTCTTCACCAGGATCCCCAGGGCCTTTTCTGCAAAGCTTTTGCCACTGGATTTGTAGAAGAGTTTGACCTCTTTGCATTAGCATTAAGTATTTTTGAAGAGTTTCATATGCCCACCCTTAGATTTTTCTTCTTTGGGTTAAACCATCAAATGTATTCAAATTTTTTGTAGGTCGTATTTTTTAGACCTTTCCTTGCCTTCATTGCTTTTCACCAGACTCTCCAATCAATCCACCTCTTTGTTATACTTAAAATAGAACAGATTTGCCCTTCTAGTGTCTGAAAATCGGTGGTCACAGCATAAGGATTGTTTTGCAAACTGTATTTTTGTTTACATAGTCCTGTATAGTGTTTTCTTTCTAAATGACAGCATGACATGTTGGCTTACATTAATTTGTTCCACTCTGGGCCATCTTCTTAGGAACACTTAGTCTGCCTGTACTTTTTGCATTTGATTATTTCTGTCTAAACATATTTATTACCCTTGTTTTGAATTCCAACTAAAGCCCATTTTTCCAAATGAAGAGAGGTTTTTTTTTTTTAATTCCAGTGTTGTCTGTCATACTTTCAGCCTTTCTAGATGGTGTTGTGGAAACATAGCAAGCAAGTAATTACATTTCTTTCTGCAAGTGTACTGTTGCCTTGTCTAGTGTTCACAAAATCCCCTAAGCCTCTAAGTGTACAAATATTATGAAATAGTGCACTGTAAATGTTCCTGAGACACTGCCATGTAGCCTGTAGGGCATTCAGTTGTTTTAAAATTTAGGTTAGCAGCTGGACCTCCTTTCTGAAAGTCACCCTATACTCTTTGTGCCTTGAAGTGATAATGGTGATGGTGTTCAGGTTCAAACTGACTTTGTCTCAGTCTTTTCATCCTCTAAATAACTATGGGACGGATAAGGAAGCAGCTTTGTTTTCTCTTACTGAATTTGTTCATTGTATGAAATCAAGCATGCAGGTGCAATTGTGTATGAAAATGTGGCCTAGCACTGTAAGTTTCTAACCTAATCCCTATAAATAAAATGAAAAAAGAAGACTATAATCACAGTTTGGGAGGGTTTATGCACTGATCAAAATCAAAGGAACAGCTCCACTGAAATTTGTGGATTGCAGAGGCTGCAGAAAAGGTCTGGCCAATTAGAAAGAAAATCCTTTGTAACCCCGCAGTTATTTCTCAAGGATACTGTCCCATATTTCCTTAATATTTTTGAGATGTGCACACCTCCTCTCAGTCACTATTACAAAACACACATCTTTGTGCAGAGTAGTATCCTCACTTAGTGCAAGCAGTGAAACTTTCCCCTGTGCTTTTCCTTAAAGATTAGGCAGTGGATTTGGCATTTGATTCATAAGCATTTTGGTCCTGTAGGGTGGCTTGCATCCAGTGTGCAGAGGGTTGGGTATTGTGTACCTAATGAAGCAGCTGGTGGTGCACTGCTCAGTAGGAGGCTCTCCATGTTCTTAAAAAGCAGCTTGAGATCTGTCAGCATTTCTGAGCTGGGCCTTTGGGAAGAGAGGCTGAAAGAGTTCCTTAGAATCAGGAACTGTTTGCTCCCTTTCTTTGCAGTGGGTTTGTGGTGGAAGTAAAATGCAGTGATAGGTTTGTTGTTTTTCATCCCGGAGCTACTTAGGCTGCACTGGCATTTCACAGCAACATAAGACTGTAAATTATGATATATAATTGCTCTTTTCAAAATGTTCTCTTACACCACTGTAAATCAGGAGAATGTCCTCTGAAAATGGTAGAATTATTCTTCTTTTATTCAGTGAGAATATAATTAAAGAGACAGGAAGGCAATGAAATGTAGCAGTAATGAAATACAACTGATGACAGAAATGTTCCCATCTTTCGCTGCTTACAAGAAAGATGGATGATGCCATCCTGATTGCCTGTAGGCTTATGGTAAAGCTGTCCAGCTTTGGGGAGGTGCCCAGAAGTGTGACTTACTATGGCAAGCATCAGGCAAACCTGATATCATCAGCTATATTTTAGGATACAAAGAAGAATATAAGAAGCAAGAAAAATCAAAGAAAAGACATGGAGGTCACGCTGGATCACAGTTGCAGAATGGTTTGCTAGAAAATGTCTGAATCATCTCTGAAACTTCTTAGGAAATGAAAGGACTTTGCAAAAACTGAGAAGAATTATGCAGTCTTGATTCTTCTCTACTGTTGGTCTTCACAAGACCTGAGTGTTTCTCCCCAGAAAAGCTGGGGCAGTTTTTTGTCTGCTGTCCTGTTCCCTGATATGGCAACTCGAAGAGACTGGCAGGCCATTTTCTAACACATCCATCAGTCATCAAGAGAGAGCAGGACGACAGAATCACTAATGTAACATGAAAGAAGGCATTGGAAGCATCAACAATTTCGGTTAAGCAGAACAAGTGATAATAATATTCAGGGGATAGAGCTGAAATATCACTGAACCTTTGACAGTTTTAGGAAGCTAATCAGTTATGTAGGGAGAAGATCTTTGCAAAAAGTTTCTAAAAATGCTCTGGAAACACTGAACCTTGTTGAAGCAAGGGGTCAGCTCACTTGGTTATTATTAGTTAAACATTTTACAGGATTGTCTGTCTTTTATTGCTTTCCACACATAAGTCTCAAAGTGTGTTACAGGGTGGTCAGTAGCATTGTTCCTGCTGTGCTGAAAGGCCAAATAAGAAGTCAGGGTTGATAATTTGCCTAGGGTTACCCAGAAGCAGAGCAGAGGCCTCCAGAGTGCCTGTTTAGTGCAGTATTTACTCAATCAGTTTCCTGAGAAAAGTCCACCCGGGGAAGGTTGGCACGGTATATTAACACAGACTGAGATCACATCAAAGAGTTTAACACCTCAAATTGACAAAGGCAAAGTGGGAGCACAGGGGGATGCATTGATTTTCTTCTAGTCTCACAGCAGGTTAACAGGAGAATCACGGCTCCAAGCCAGGTGCCTCGCCTTGCTGACAAGCAGCTCAACCCCAGGCCAGGCTGGCTCAGCCAGTGGTCACACTCTCTCCTCCTGAGCTGAAAACACCCTGTTTTCACCTGGAGATGGAAGAGGCAAGTGATAATATGAGAGACTTCTGTTTTGCACAAGAGTGAAATTCTATGAACAGAAAACTCTTGGCACAGGGGAACAAAATAGGAAGAGAATTTAGAAATGCTGTACCATGTATTGTGTATTTGGCATCTTGTACTTTGGAGTTCAAACAGTTTTGCATGTGCGCTTTTGAAAGCATGAGGCTGCATGAGTGAAGACATCCCATTTCCCAGGGAGCCATGTTTCAAAAGTAGAAAAAGAACACTTAGCCATGGAGCATTAAATCAGCTCATGTAGGTAGCTGACTAGTTATCTCACAGAAATGAATGTCCCAGAGTGAAGCTGAGGAAGCAAGGTTTAGAAATGTAAATATTAGTAGGTATGCAGGAACATAAATGAAAAAATTTGGCAATTTAAATGACTGAAATTTATTTCCACTTGCTGAGTTCCCTGGCTGACATGAGAAGCTGCATGTTAGGTTGCTAGCAGGGAAGGTAGAGTGCAGTAGGGACAGGATAGGTTCAATTCCCATACTGCCATAGAGTCTGCACTGACAGTGTATTACCTGATGTAAAAAAAAACCCTAATAGAAAGAAGAGCTTCCTAAAATCTCCCGAAAACATGGAAGTACCATGTAGGATTACCTGTCAACTCAGCAGAAGCTTTCAGGCCACTGGACACTGAATTCACATCATTATTACAGACACCTCTGGATTCCCTGATGGAGGCTTTAATATTTTGCTTGGTAGGATTATGGCTGGAAGGAGGATTAAATGGTAAGTGAATCATGTGACAGCAAGCAAATGCCTACATGATGAAAGAAATGGTGACTGGAGGAGGCTTTTTATTTCAAGAGATTGTGTGGAACAGAAAACACAGATACAAGGCATTATGGTGCCTAACATTGCTTAGATGCACAAGATTGGTGTGTTGTGCCTGTATTAACTATGAGATCCTATGGGTAAGATCTCTGAGCATTTTAGATTACCTAGCACAGTATTGCCCTGGTCTTTGCGAAGTCCTGAAATGAAAATATTAATGGGATTGTTTTTCATGACAGAGACTATGGCAAGCTGTATTTACAATGATATACAGATTGTCTGATTTAATTTAGTTTCCAGTATCCATTTCAGTCTGGTGGTTTTGTGTGCTGGACTGCCATCATGGAGCAGGAGGTAATAATCCATGGCCTCGGTGATATCAACCCTTGGACAGCACTCAAAACATCTAGTAATTTAACAGGCAAATGCAAAAGCTATAAACCAGTGTGATGAACCACCTGATGCTCCTTCCCTCTACTGTACCTTCTGCTGTTCCACAAATACAAATTGGATGAATCTTTATTACCAAGAAATCTACAGATTCGAAATGAATGTCAGCCTTCAATTCTGTAGCATGTATGAGAAGGAAAACAGGAAACAGGAGGACTACTACGGTATTTCCATGCTGGTTTTTTTCCATGTTATTTTATAGAGCTGTTTTTCACATCTATTTTTATTTGATACATCTATGAAATCCCACAATTGACTTGTATTAGATATTTTGCTGAAAAAGAGCAGAAGGTACTTAATTTCACTAACCTGCTTTCAGACAGTTGCAATTTCTCTTTACTTTTTTTTTTCCTTTTTTTTAATTTATAGCTGAGTAACGGAGAAAGAACAACTCTGACATTTGCTTGTAAGGCCAGGTACATTCCAGGAGCATTATTTAGATGGCACTCTGAGAATACATATTATTGCTTTCTTATTTAATTGGGTACAAATAAAATCTAACATCTGATTTGGGAATACTTTTGTGTCAGTTTAGGTTATTTTCTGACTCAATTTGATGAGCAGACTCTGAGTCTCATTACTTGATTAGGTGAGTGCAAGAGGCTTCTGTATAAAAGGCTGCAGTCAATTGTTTTAGCTGAAAAGACAGAAAGTAGAATGAGGATCCACATCTATAAGCTGATTTTTCCCCTTGTCTAAACTTTTTTTTTTTACTTTCACAGGTGATGGAAATTAAAGGACAAATGATTCACGTGCCAGAATCAAACTCGATACTGTTTCTGGGTTCCCCCTGTGTGGACAAGCTGGATGAGCTGATGGGCCGAGGCCTCCATCTTTCAGACATACCTATCCATGATGCTACTCGTGATGTCATATTGGTTGGGGAGCAAGCAAAGGCGCAGGATGGCTTGAAAAAACGAATGGATAAGCTGAAGGCAACGCTGGAATGTACACACCGAGCCCTGGAAGAGGAGAAAAAGAAGACTGTAGATCTCCTTATTTCTATTTTCCCTGAAGAGGTGGCTCAGCAGCTGTGGCAGGGGCAGCAGGTTCAGGCCAGGAAGTTTGATGATGTCACCATGCTCTTCTCGGACATTGTTGGCTTCACTGCCATCTGTGCTCAGTGCACGCCCATGCAGGTCATCAGCATGCTCAACGAGCTCTACACGCGCTTCGACCACCAGTGCGGGTTCCTTGACATCTACAAGGTAATGGCTCCAGTCCTAGCCTAGCAAAAGGTAACTGAAACAAAGGCAGAAAAAATTCCAGTAGCTTTCTTCCTAAATTGCAGACCTTCCTTAGAGAAATATGAAGGCAATATTTTTATGTGCAAAAACCCCCCAGATCTGAAATATGACCTTTGAAATGCAAATGTTTCAATAGGCAACCGTCATCATGGTACTCGCATGGGAATGAAGGCCTCATATTCCCATTTTCTTACAGAAATATACATCTCCTGTAAAGCAGCCTGGTTTCCTTTAGATGACACATCCTAATGATGAGGAAGTGCACAGTGATGAATCCTAACACAAGGTGCAGCTCTTGGCATGCACTCACTTTCAACTTGAATGGTTTAGGGTTTAGGCATTTATCTTTCCCTTGAAAGAACTAAAATTTTCCATAAGGAGCAGAGCATTCACTAAAAAAATTTATTGTAAGTAACTTCAAGTTCCACTGAAAAACAGGAAGAGGACAGCAGATGTCTATGCATGGTAATTGTAATGAATTGGACATGGCAGTGGTGTGCCGTGCTCCAAAGGAAATGTCACACATGTTGGTGCCACTAGAGAACTCATCTTCACTTCTCTCAAATGGATTTGGTGTCCAGTATGTATCTGAGAGAAAAAACAGGGGAGGTAGAATTTAATAAATGCACTGAAGTAATTAGCAGTGTAATTATCCTGTGAAACCTACAGACCATTTTGTATATGGAATGCCTTTAATTTTGTGATAGAAGAAAGAGAGCGAGTTTCTTTTTATATGTTAATGAACAAGAAAAAAGAGATGAGGTTGTAAAATTATATATTGACTTTATTATATGCCTGAGCTTTGCAAACTAACAGTTTTCAAACTATTTCATATAGTATTTGTTGATAGACTGTAGAGAAAAAGGTCTCACAAGTGTCCTGCTCCTTTCATTTCCAGCCTTTAATGCACTTTAAAAGGAATTGAAAAATAATCACTATCCACCTAAATAATCATGGCTGAAAAATTACAGCATGTACCACAGATGGAACTGAAAATGGTATAGCTAAAGGTTGGTAGGGCAGTTTGCCAAAGTAAATAAGCACACCGTAAAGAAGTTTGGGGCTCCTGGTTTAGGGGTTTGTTTTACTAATGCTCAGAAGCCAAAGGCCATCTTGGGACATGAATGCAGTGGAAGGTACCAGCCTCATTTGAAAATGGTTACAGTGATACTATCAGAGAAGATGGTGAGTGTGATCTCAGTTTGTGTTAGCCTAATGTTGCTGCACTGGTTTATGACCCAGCTTCAAAAACAGGACTTAATGAACTTCTAACCTAGAGTCAGGAGGGATACCTAGTGACCTTGCTTCTCATGCTGTGTCTTCACATGGGTGTACTCACTGTGCTCCCAGGTGATTAATTTCAGCTGTTTGGAAGCATTCAGAAGATCCTTTGTTGAAAATTGTGGTTGCATGGGAATAGGATATAAAGTATGCAAAACTCTATGATCTAACTGTAAAGAAGGTTGGTTGAGTCCTGTGAGAACACTAAGAAGGAATATTTCTGCTTAGATCATGAATATTATATCATTTAGACCATAGCTTTCTGCCTTTTACCTAGCTTTGGGCTACTGTGGCTAGAAAGATGTTACTTTATGAAAAGACTGTTCTGTGAAATAAGGTCATAGCTGTTGAGATAGGCAAGATGAGATTTTTGCCTTTTTAAAAAGGAAAGCACTTCCATGTCGAGACTCCCATATAATTCTGTGAGCAAAGGTATGAATAAAACCTGTTTTTCTATGGAAGAATAGCTTACAGCTCTAACACCCTTTCTCTGCTGCTGCTGCCCTAATACAGACATTTCCCTCCCAGATCCTTTCATCCTGAATTTTCCTTATCTCCCTACACCTCCCGTCCTTGGACCCTGCCTACGTGTCCCTTGATTCCCACCACCACTCACTCATAGCAAGGCAGCGTGCACTTTGGCTGTTTTGGAGCTGTATGTACCTTTTTTCTCCCCTCCAAATGTTTTCTAATTTTTTTTAACCAGAAGTCTAATAAAATTTCTGAGGAATTAAGTACAAATTACTCACCTTCGCACTACAGAATGAAAAAACTCAAGCAAGGAACCTTTTTTTTTGTTTCACTAGAGAATCAGGCTTAAAATAGCAATCCTTTTGAAAGAAAACATTTGCATTTTAAAATGAAAATAGCTTGTGTGTTTGTATATTTTTCATTTGTTTCAGGTAATATTCTGGAAGAAATTTTATTGCTAGGAATGGTCACTACCGCAACAATTATGATTTTTGAAGTTATTGTACCAAGTGAATTTTAGATGCTTAATCACCATTATTTGTACCCAGCCCGCCTCAAAGATATACTCATGTAACTAGGCTACAGAAATTTATCATGTGACCTAAATACATCAGGTTTTAAATTTGCTTATTTTTAAGCAGCATGGCAAGAATAATTTGCAAAGATTATTTGTTGGGTGCATCTGAATACCAAATTAACAATTTTGTAAACAGAAAATTGAGTAAAATGCAATAAATAAATCCATGCTGTAAATTATTTACCCAGCTTTACTGTTACAAAATTTTGTATTCAGAACCTCACTGCTTCTAATCCGGCAATGAACCTGATATTTTCATTTGTCTCATGCAATTCGTCCAGGGATGTTTATAGAGAAATATGGCACAGAAAGAACAAAGATCCTCACATTTAACTAGTCAGACATAGAGGGCAGGCAAAATGAGCTCTTGGATAAAGACTGAAAATGCTTGGAGAGAGCTGAAGGGTGATGAGTTAGACTTTGAAATTTCTTGGAAATCAAAGTAAGTAGCTATAAGAAGTGATGAGGTAGGGAAAGCTTATCCAGTGGATGGAAGCACAGGTAAGAGTGACACAGACAGATGATGGGCTCAGAAAATGAATTTCACTGCAGCATTTGGAATGGATGGCAATGATGACAGATTATATTTGTCCGGGTTGAGGGAGAACATTGCTGTAACTGAGATGCACGGTGTTATGAGACTGGGTGACAGTTCTAGAAGAATCTGTGTTTCAGAGAGTGAAACCTGGGAAAGAATCTGGTGACATACAGCCTTGGTGAAAAGATTAGGAGGGACATGTTCGTGATAATCACAGAAGAACAAGGAGGTGAAAGAACTGAGACTTGATGATGCATTTGGACACTGGTGCTGCTGACTATCAGAGCTAATTATATTTGGCTTGGAGTTGAGGAATGGGACAAAGAGTCAAGGAGGGAGTGCATTTCAGATCAGTGTAGCTGCAGATGCTTGGCCAGTGTTTGGTGTTTGTGGACATGCAAGTAGAAGCATGGACTCCAGGAGCAGAAGTCATGGGAGACATATCTCAGAAAATTTTGAAAGTTGTGGCTTTGGGTAAAATATATACTTGTTGGCCTGAGTGTTTTGATCTGTTTTTCTCTGCATCTGAGTTTCTGTTGTTTATTAGCCAAGTACTGGGAAACGACACTTCAGTTAAGCCATCTCTTTATCAAATAAGCTATTTAGATATGCTGCAGCCATGTCTTCTGGCATTTAGAACTTAACTCTGCAGTCTGAGATCTTCCCTGCTCAAGATTCCCACAGCTTCTGTTTCTCCTTCATGTAATACTTATTTGACATTGGATCATTTAAAATATTTGTTTCCTGTTGAATCCTTCTGCCTTTGCAGGCCTGCTTTCTCAGCTCTTTCCCCCTCAGTCTCCTTTCTGAAACATTTCCCTCTTGCACCCTTTAACTGCTGTGTAAAGGCAGCGTTTATTTTGCTTTTGAGTGCATGGGTTTTTTTGTTGGCTGGGTAATGTCAAGCCAAACAGAGCAGAACCAGGCCTGATCCTGTAGGTGTTAGTTTCTTTGTCGTTTCTCTGAACAGGACATAATTCATCCTTGAAGAATTGCAGATTTTCCCTGACACTATACTTCACTTTCTGTGAATTGCTAAGTCCCACTTTCCTTGTCTGAGCAGAGGGTCCTAAATGTTTTTTGAAAATGAACTGTGATCAGCTGCCAGAATTTCTTTGCTATACATCTTCATCATAAAAGTTTTAATTGAAAGTTTACTGAGTATTTATATAAGAAAATATAATTACATACATTCATTTTGCAGTCAAAATCCACAACTTTGTTGTGTGAATTCCTGCTTTCTTTTTGGTTTCATTATTTAGCTAAACTGGCACAGTCTGAGTGGTAGCACACACATCTTCCTTGGGCTTTTATTCCTGGCAACATGATACACTTAGTATGTTAGATCTGTATTTTCTGACTTTACATGCCTAACACTGTATACAGCCTTAATGTTTGCTCGTTGTAAAGACCCAAGACTAAAAAATGATGGACTATCCTGCAATCATTTAAGACTGATACTCACCAGTTTTGAAAAATGTTGTTTATATTTAGGTTGTGATATAATGCTTTTAGGAATGTAATTTTAAGCTCCCATCTTCCATGAACATCACATTACATTTCTGTACTGATCGTTTTAGCTGCAGAAATCTGTGTTCATTTTACAGAAAATACCAGTACATTCTCAGTGCCATGACACCCCCTTCTTGAGAACTAATACATCCCATACCCAAATGCATGTTCTCAACCTTATTATCAGTACTATAATGAATAAACAATGCTTCAATAAGCAGGGTCATGAGCTTCAGACTATTCTGAAGTTTTCCATGCTTTATGTTTTGTAAGTTAAAAAATGTAGTCTCCAAGTTTTCATGTAAAATCTATGGCCAGTATTTTGCCGTCTTTCCATCCAGTTTTAACCTTTTAAGTTCTGTGCAAATACATGGCCATTTTGAGAAGTTTTGAAATTCTAAACTTCAGCTTAGGCATTTGCAAAATTCAGGAAATGCAATTAAGATAAGTAAAACAATAGCGATACTCTTACATGAGCAATACGATACACATATTGCAGAAAATACATAAAATAATATGCATAAAATATTACAAGATACCTTTTTTAAAAAATGGAATGGTGCAGTTCTGAGGATTAACACCAGTGCACTAGGTGTTGCTTCTTCCTGATAGCTTAGAGTCAGTGGGTTTTGAATGTGTAACAGATGAAATTGAGCAATAGAAAAATATTTCCATTTCCCAGAAGCTTGGTCTCTCCATGGTGCCACCCAGCCTGGTAAAGCTGCCTTCAGCACAGCTGCTCTGTTTGTGTCCCACCACAGAGGGCTCCTGAACCTTCTTTCTCCTGTCTTTGAGCCGGCTATGACACTTTCTTCTCCTTGGAGTCTTTGCCCATACTTGGACTTGCTGGCACACTGGCATGTCTCACTCCAGTACGAAGTTAGAGCAAAGCCAGGGCAGCTATCTCTTTGGGGAACTCAGAGGTGCTCTTGGGTCAAGTTAAGGAAGGAAAAAAAAAAAAAAGAAGAAATACAAAGTGTTTCATGGATTTTTCCTGCAGATCTAGTGCAACACACCCAAGAACTTAAGAATATTTTGAGAATTCCCATTACTTTAAGCATATATTTTTCTTCAGCCTTGTGGACGATTTACACTTTCTGTCTTCAGGGAGATCTGCAAATGAGGGAAACAGACACTCAGGCTCCAGAAGCATTATTCTTTGCTTTATAAACATGCAGCCCTGCACAAAGCACTAAAACATCTGTGCATGTTCTCCTGCAATACATCATCCAAGAATCCTCTAAAGAGCCTAGGACTTCTGTTTCTGTATATAACTACTTGTCTTCTTCTTCAGGAATACCATACTTGTATACAATTCTATAGATAGAATTTTTTTTTGTCTCTCTCCTTTCACTTTTCTCTCATCTGGAATGCACACCTTTGTTTGTAACTGCCCTGGTCCATTTCTCTCAAGCTGCCTGGGAGCCTTGGCCTCTATGTCCAGCTTACAGGTGCTGGGACCACTTTCCAGGTTGTCAGTTTGTACATGAAGCTCAGCTATAAGCTGGCCTTTAACTTGAATAGGACCAAGAAGGGTGTCCTCCCTGCTGCAAATTGAGGAGCAGGCCCACATACTGTGTCCAGACAGGGGCTATGACTAAGGGCATTTCCTCTTGCAGCACACAGGTCTCCCTGAAGCTATGTCCTTTGTTTTATTCTGTCCAATTTTTCCAGCTTCTAAGTTTTAGTACCTTTGAGGGACTGAAGAAAACTAATTTCACTTTCCATCTGCTTTGGCTCATTTCATTTTTAAGCAGTCTGGCTGGACTTTCATGTACCAAGACGCAACATTTTCATTCCTGCAAATAGCATTCGTAACTGTACCTTAATTCATTAAATTATTTAAGTGAACATGGAGGATACTTAAGTAAGTAATTTGAAACTAGATAACATGTGAATTTCAGGACATGTAAATTAAAGCATATATAGCCTTGAGGAAGATGTTCTGGTTTAACAGGAGTTTAAATACTGGGCATATCTCTAGCAAACTAAGACCACACTTACATGGGGAGGAGGACAGTCACATTAAACTGAAATGTGTGTCTTAGGTCATACATGATTATTTTAATACTTTCTTATTTTGTCAAACAGTTCTGCCTTTTGACATTGCAATAAGGCAGAATGCCAGCCAGGAAGTCTTCAGCTCATCTGAGATAATTTGTCTGATTTTTGCAATTTCGTATTTTCCTACAGAGGAGAGAAATCATTTATACACTATAAATTTTTTATCCCATGGCTGTTGTGTGCACGCCTGATGCTGATGTCATGTAGACTGCAAGTCCTCTGGCATGACTCTTTTAACTGATAAAAACCCTCTTTTAAGATACTAGGTAGTAGTTCTACACATCAAGTAATATTTATCTTTTTTCTTCTGCAAAGGAAGTAGCACTCTGAATTACAGTGGAGATGAAAGAGTTCCTCCATATATTGTGTACTGAAAGATCTGTGCTTAAGACTGCTAAGTAGGTGCTTTAGAAAGAATTCAAATATAGCTTTTCCAGCAAAATGCTTCTGAACTTGCTAGTGTGTAACATCATTAAATTCACTAAAAATAAGATGCCCTCAGGCCTGGTAAGAGCAATTGCTTCTTAATGAGGCTTCTGGGAAAGGAGCTTGGTTTTATAGGAAGTAACTTCTTTTAAAAAATGAGCTTTACAAGGTCAGGGTTCTGAACTTCATAGGCCTGTAATCCATCCCTTCTCACATGGGAGGACTTTTCCTGAAGTATTTCCAAAAGCAGAATGTCATGTCAAAAATGTTGCAAAGTTACCTTGAAACTTGGGCACAAGATTTCACTGCATAGGAGTTGATTTTGAAAACATTAGAGACAGAAGCAAGGAGATGAAACACTTAAGTAGAAACTGAAGGAAATTCTTTGAAAACAAGTGTGTTCTCAGATCCTATCTTGATAACCTTATAATCCTTTCCAAAGCAGAAAATTTTTTATAATATACCAGAGATTTGGAAATCTATAAATAGTGCTTTGCTGCTGACTAATATTGTTAAGGTTCAACAGTGTTGCAAAATTCAACTGTTTCAAAGCTTTGCTGACAAATCTTTGCAGTAGAAAAAATTTAGAGACAACTTCAAAATGTAATCAGAATTAGGCCTTAATTTGTATTCACACAACAGCAAAAAACCAAACACGTTTTGTTTAATTTGAAAAAGGACAGTATTGTAGTGTAGATAGAAATGTGGATCTAGACCTATCTCAGGATCAAGAATCCCAAGTTCAAGCTCAGAGTAGGCTTTTCTGAACTGCACTTACACCACCTCCAGAGAAAGACCACACACACTTATTAATGTCTCAGGGAAATAACCTTCTCTGGTTTCCCTCCGTCATGTTTATTTGTTTTTTTCTTTCCTTAGAAACTGTATTTTAGATTAAATGACTTGTTCAAATCTTTGTACCATAAGCTGCCCAAAATACCTCAGATCTGCTCTCCCTTCACTCAGTGATTAATAACATCCCATGACCTGCATGCCAAAATGTTCATGGCAGGATCCAGGACTCTTTGAGCTAAACAGGGTTTTGCTGCTGTGCTGACAAATGGTATCACAGCACCAGCAGTCAGCCCACTCCTGCAGTCCTTTTCCTGGCTTGGGGTGCTTTGTGGGAGCAGGAACATGCCTACTGTGGTGCACTTTCACAGGCACAGAGCTCCCCTGGAGTCTTCTGGGAGTTTCACAAACGAAACCCGTGGCCCACATAAACCTGTTCTTCAGGCAGTGCCCAGAAAAGCCTGCTGATGACAACATGGGAGGGGTCTTGCATATCAAATGGCAGTCTGGGCATGGATGCAGGCAATGAAACAAAGATACACGCGTTTGCATCCTGCTGTACTAAATGGGATAAAAAGAGGTTTACAGAATTCAGGATGGAATATGTCATGCCTTGAAAATTCATTTTTACTATAGAAAGAGTATAGATGACTGGATTGAATTGAAGCTTCTTTTTTGTGTGACTGACGCTTGATAATGTGAGTTCCATCATAAATGGGAACGTTGTAAGGTTATTACTGATCTGCAGAGATACTCAGAACGATTTGGGTAGAAGGAAATATGGGAGATGTCAATGACAGGAATATGGATAACAAATAAATTGTTCCTGTGATGAGTGCTGAGATTGCTGACTTTAAACTAAAATGGAGAGAATCTCCATTTTCTTCAGTCTTTGTCCCATACCAGTTAAAAACTGTCCTGTTTGCTGCTGGACCAGAAGTCATGGACAGGAATAATGAAGCCCAGATGATTTGTTGCCATATACCACAGCCTTTTCCTTATTCTCCTGCTGTACAACTTAGGGCAGAAAACAGATGAAAGAAAAGCCCTTTGGGAGATACTAATAACTTCAAAGGTTTCCTTTACAGTTATACTTGCAAGAATTTCCTCTTAAGGCTAAATTTCTCTGTATTCCTTTGGAGGGAAGACATTTCAGCTTTCCTAAAAGAAAGTACATAGTTTTGAGGTACTGACTTATTCAGTCTTGCAGCTGGAATGAAATCTGGATAAGCAGAATAATGAATATTTTGTGAAAGAATAGGTCTTTGCTATAGTTCCTGATAATTTCCAGTGCCATGTCCATTCACATCCTGAATTTTGGCCTCATGCTGAGATGAAACTTATAAAGCCATCTCGTTTAATATTTATATGCTACGTGGAAATTCAGCCTGGGTGTGCAGGAAGCCAAGTTGTGCTCCGGTAAGTCTAGGCTGAGGAGTACATACAGAACTTACTCTGACTTTGCTCCTTAAGAAACAAAATCCAGGTCTTCAAATCAAAGTTAATATGCTAGAAGGTATTGATTTTGTTGTTAAGGTCATCATAAGAATCACTTAAGGTTCATATCTCCAATAAATGCTGTTCTGGATTAATCTCAAAGACTGGAAAAGAAACTGACCTATGGAATGTAGAAAGTTTTTTCACTGGTTCATCTGACAAGATCAGATTTCCTAAAGGACTATTTGATTTTGCAAACTTGCCATGTCCTTCTTTTAAAGTTGACCTGCCTCTGTGATCTTCCAGGTTCAATCTGCCCTTCTGCCTCTTCACATCATTTTGATAATTCTTTCTTTTCTACAGTTCTGAGACAGAGGTGAAAATATGCCACTTTTAGCACAGAGTTAATAATTTAGACTTATCCTCACAGTTGACAGAGGAAAGTTTGATTTTAGAGGCTAAGTGTGAATTTTTTTAAGTGTGAGATTTGTTTGTTTTTTCTGAAGGAGTTTCCTAGCACAGGTCAGATGCAAGAGTTCCCATTCAGTTCCTTGATGGTGAAGAGAACTGAGAGTGAATAACTCACATTCAAATTGCTATATTAGAATACTTCTGGTTAGGTGAACTGAATCTCACCCGTGTAGATTACAGCTGCTACATCTTAGCAGCTTGCAGTCTGTAAGATGCAGCTGCAGCTGAAATATTGCTTCTTCCCTGCTAGTGTCATCTACTTTTCATGTGTTTTATGGTTATTTAATAATGTTATAGTTGGATGCAGTGCTATGTTTAATGCACAGAGTGTATTTTAACTGGGCAAAAGGAATTTTTATTGCATTTTAATTTCTCTCATATAATCAGCATCCACCCGACTTATCTCTTCATACTTTCTTTGATTTTTGTTATAGTGCCATTGGAGTAACTCCCATCACCACTGAGCATGGGTATTCTGTTGTCTCTCAACAGGCTCCCTTAGAACACTTTGGTGATTAATTCAAAGCTTGACTTTCTAGAAATTATACAAAGGAATGTCATGATTTTTGTCAAAACACATTATCATTGCTCAAACCCATTCAAACAGTCAGTAACATAAATAATATCTGTATTTGAGGACAGGGTATACCATACTGTTAAAGCTTGGATTACCTTAGAATCTGCCAAAATAGTGCATTATAATGGTCTGAGCTTAATAGTACTGGATGTGGCTGCTTGAAGAAGTTCAAGATGCCTTGTGAACTACTTAAGAAATGTCAGGCACATAGAGCAAGCTTCTTTGTAGCATTTTCACTTTGAGATTTACCCCTAAAACAAAAAGATTTTATTCCTTATCCCCATATTTGCTGAAGCATCTATGAAAATCTTCACTGTCTGCAGATATTCGATTGTTTTAACAAGCTTTTTTTTTTTTTAAATCTAAGTAAGACCTTGTTGTCAGTAAGTTTCACAGGTTTCCCTGTTTCCTAGTCTGTAAGAATGCTGTCGTTTTTGTCTCTTGCTCTATCACTCTCCATCGCTGTGGAGAACCCACTTCTATCCCCTCAAGTGCCATAAACCCATCTCTGCTCCAGTCTGGACAAGTTGAGCTCTCTCAGCCCTTTTTCCTTGGTGCTCCAGCCCTCACCATCTTGCTTGCCCCTCGTAAATTTGATCCAGTTTATCAATGTCTGTCTTGCACTGAGGCCCCCAAAGTGGATGTGGGATCTGGGTCTAACAGGTGCTGAGTAGGGGCTGACTGCCACTTCCCTGGTCTCTGTTCATACATCCAGACTGTCATTGGCTGTCTTTGTTCCCAGGACTCACTGCTGGCCCATCTGACATTTACTGCCTAGCAAGACCCCCAGGGTCTCTCTCAAAGCTCTGCTTCAGGAAGTTGGCTGTATCAGTTCCAGAGAAATTCTTTCCCAGGCACAGGACTTTGCACATTTCATTACTGAATTTCGTAAGCTTCCGATTCATCCTGCCTGTACATGTCACTGAGGATGGCAGCCCAGCCCAGGAGGAAATGGACAATTGACCTGTCCCCCCAGTTTGGGAGCAACTGTAGGCTGATGCAGATGCAAATAATGTTATCATCAAGAAAAACACCCCACAGATTTTGCTATAAAAGACAGAGTATTTTAAAATTCTAGAGTTTTTTTACATGCTGTATTTTGAAAAGTGTTAATGGCTCAGTACACATTTTATGCCCTGAGAATGCTGTGTCTGTATTTTGGTGGGAGAAGGTGAACATGCATAGGCAACAGGCAAAAGGGGAGGCAGGTTAAGATGGAGAATAATGCTCTTCAGTGCAGGTGAAAAAAAATGACCCACAAACAAGTGACCCACAAGCAAATGACCCACAAAAAAGTTTGTTTTCTCAGAGAGAATAGTTAAGTGATGAACAGGAGAGCATTAAACTGCAATTAGCTAAACCATTACCCCTTTCCCTGCTCATTATTTCTGTTTTCTTCACTTTCAAGCTCTTTAGGAGGGAACTGATATAATTGCAACTGCTGTTTGTTATTATTTCAGTTTCATAAAACAAAGTTTTATAGAGTATCTCCCAGCAGTAGGATAGTTTCAGGCTATTGGAAGATTACTCATATGTGATAAGAAACAATTTAGTAATGATCTTCTCTTCAGTTAAATATAGCATATACACTTTGTACACTGTGTCTGCAAACAGGGTGTGGAGCATAGAAAAATTGTTTAATATTCCAAGTTTCCTTGCCAACTTAAAATTACAGTGATTATGAACACATACTTAAGCAGAAATAAATATTTCTGGTGATTAAAATAGCAGAAAGTGGGGGGGACCACAAGCAGGGTTTGATGCATATGGAAACTCAATTCAGTTGGAAGAAACATCTGTTACTCTATAAAAAGAAGGGTAAGAAATCAAGACATGGCTGCAGAATATCTAAGACTGGTTATTCTATCTAAACTTTTTGTGTATGACACTTACGTAGATTACCTCTATATGTCAGTGGAAAACACACACACAAAAATTTAATGATATATTTTTACTCAAATATGACCCTTTTCTCAAGGAAAAGAAACCTTGAACAAACATTTGACATGCAATTCTTACATATTTGCTTTCCAAAGTAATCCTATATTCTGATCATCTGTGTGTAGCAGGAGTATCCTGTAGTTCTTTACCCTGAACAGGAAGGCAGTTTCTTGTTTTTATTTCCAATTTATTTGAAGAAAAACACCGTTGAACAGGCTATAAGGGACAGTGACATAAAATATTTTAGGTTTAGTGGGTACTAAATATTACAACCCTTATGAGTGAGATTACGTAGGCAGCCCTGTGAGTAATTTTGAGATGAAAACAATAGTACACAAGTACCCTTCAGAGAAAGGTGAATGATCTACAAAAGACAGCTGTTAAAGGTAGGTTTTCTTCCTGAAAAAAGACAGCATCTTTTGAATTTTCACACCCATTTTTGGTATGTATTTAATTTTGATTGTAAATGAAGAAGCCTTATTGATGTGAGTATAATTTAACCCATTAAAAACGCACAAACTGCACACAGACATATTTATGTCTCTTATATGAAAAAATAGTAGTGAGTACTCCATTGTAATAGTTCTAATACAAAATACGTATTAGGCTTTCACAGGAAACCTGCTGAGACAGAACTAAAACTAGAGCCAATATTCCCTCCAGCTACTTCTTTCAATGTATTTAATATTTCTGATTGCAGTATGTGATGTTTTTTGTGCCTAGTCTCTTTTCTTTCTGTGAGAAAGACTTTGGGAGGAAAAAGGCAAAACAGGTGCAACTTAAGAGGTTACAAAGATAGTTTTATTAACACACACTAAAGGAAAAAAAATGAAGCTTTAAAAACTTTCTCCCCACAAACTGTTCACCTTGCCACAAGCAATATAGAGAGACAACTTGTGATTTTGAGTCAGTTCCACTCTTAGGAAAATAGTTGTTCATTACTTCTTTGGGAGATGGAGTCTCTCTTAGAGGCACGCATCCCACTGACAAAACAGCTCTCGTGTGGGTTTTAACTGTCAGGAAACATCCTCCCATGGAAAACCTGCTTCTGTGACCTCTCCCACCCTTCCTCCCATTAGCAGTTTCCCAAACTGCCCATGGGTCATGTGAACCCAGGCATATTGGGGTGTCACTTTTTAAAGATTCACAACTCCAGAGGCAAAGGATTCTTTCTCAGAGAACAGAGCTATCTCTTCACTTATCCACTGGCACAAAGGCTTCTCATCTCTCTCTGCTCAAACATCTCATGAGACTACAAGAATCACAGATTCTAATGCAATATTACTCAGTCCGTCACAAACACCTTTGCTCAAAAATCCACAAATTAACAATCATCTCCCCAAATGCATATCTTTCTCATGGTTTGAAGGGATAATCTACATCTATATGTAGATTAGATGTAGTTGATGTCCATGGCACTAATTGAAGTCCAGCCAGCAGGCAACTCCTCCATCCTTCCTCCAATTAGTCCTTCACTCTCTCTCTGACTCCATCTCTCTCTGGGCAGGCCTGGGCTGTTCTAACAGAAGGGCCCATCTGATGTGACCCTGTTCTGCAGCCAGAAATGAAAGGGCTGGCATGGACCCAGTCAGAATTTTATATAGGTATTCCTCAAAATCACATCCAGCTTCCTTAATGGTCAAACAATATCTCAATATTTAAAAATGAATTCCGATAAGTGCCTGTCTCAAAACAATTCCAAGGTCCTGACAGGGAACTGTTTCCACTTTAAGTAAAAAATAAACTGTGTCAGCCTATAACAAGTAGGAATTTCAGATTAGAATTGCCACAAAGTGACCCCTGCAATTATATTTTTTATGTTTATTTCCAAGCTGTGCGTTCAAAGGTTTGAAGTAGGACTCCTGAGTATTTTAGATGAAAAATCTTTAGCCTGCCATTTCAGGTTTCACTTAAAATGATATCTCTGCCCCATGTATGTCACTCTGTGAAATGAAGTGTGACACTTCAGTTCCTTTGCTACTTTTAGAAGTTCAGAAACTTAATGACTGCTGCATGTTCATGAATTCAGGATGAAGGATACAAAGCAGAAATGTTACTTCAGTGCACCACATTTTCCCTTAAAAACTGTCACTGAAGCAACATTCTGACTTTATGTCCACGGAACATCATTTGGCTAAAACTTCCAGTTTCTCAGTTTAATAATGAAAGACAACACAAAGTTTAGCTGCTGGTACTTGGAAGAGACCTATTGGAACAGCCCAGGGATCTGGTTATTAATCTCTGTTCTCTAAACTCTTTAGAATTGGAGAAATTACATTCTGACTTCTATGCTACCAAATTGATCCACAAAACATATTTCATCTCAAATGGTTATGAATTAAGGATAAGTGACCATAAGGAAATTACTATAGAGTTCACCTGTAAAAATTACTGTCCACATCTAAAGCAGACGTACAGTATCTAGCAAGGACTAACAGAAGCTGGGTATATAGAGAACAACTTCTCAAAAGCAGCAGATATTTGCTTCCTGCTGCAATTGTCATGCATTATCACTCTTCAGTATTCAGCAGCATTGGGATAACTGTCTAGAAAGTTTTCCTGAACTGTGGAATACACACAACCACTTCAACTAATTACTAACTTTAATGTGGAATTTGTTGAGGGCCTGAGTGGAAAACATTTGGACAGTTCCAGTGACTTGAGTGTTACAGAAGGTTTTAGAGGAGGCTTTTGTATAGCAGTGTAAGTAGCTGCAGTATTTCCTGGATTCTTCATTTGTTAATTAAGAGTAAAAAGTCTATTATGCAGGTTTTAGAGTTTGGTCTAATTTTGAAATCCAAGTTCAATTTCTCTTCTATGGTGCTGTGTATTAATTACCAATTAATGAAAACTCTAGTGAAGCTGGCTATGGTAAGTGTAAATCAGTGAAAAGGGATGAAAAGTTGGTAACAGTAGGCCAGGCAATCAGTGAGTAGCTAGAACTATTAGGAGCAGTAAGAAACTGTAATTTAATTAGAAAAAAATGTACTAAGTCTTGTTAATGGTAAATTGCCAGTCATATGCACAAACGGCTTTAATATTCAAAACAGAATATATTTTAACTTTTTTAAAGACGCAGAATAAGGCATTCCAGGCTTACAAGATTGAAAGCAAAATATCTTTTCCTGTATACGTATCTAGGAAGGATATAAAAATCAAATATACTACTACTAATGTATCTTAAAATTACATTACAAAGTCAAAACCTCAGAAACTGGTTTATCTCATGGTAGAGATTTCCTTTGGAGTTTCACTGCTGTATATCAACCTCTTGAAGAGTATCAAATAGATCTGAACGCAGTAATTTTTAGACACTTTGAGTAGTGCCTTTCTTTTCTTTTAATCTATTGAATATTTATGGAGTAAGTTGCTTTCTGATGTGCACAGTTTCAGGATCTACCCAGAGGATACTTTGGAGCAAGCTATAAGCAGTGCTTTGTATTTCTAGTCCAATTGCTACTCCTCAGCTGAGACAAGAGAAATTCCCTTCTTCCCTGTGTGCATCTGACTCACTCAGGGGTCCAGCCTGAAATTCTGATGTGTGATGTATCACTCTTGTTGCATTACCAATTTAATGTCCTCATATACCCTTGTGAAGTTCAGCGAGGCCAAGTGAAGCTTCTGCATCTGGGTGAGGGCAATCTCCAGTACTAATACAGACTGGTGGATGAATGGATTGAGACCATCCCTCTGAAGAAGGGCTTGGGAATATTGGTAGATGAACAATTTTTAGACATGTTGCCAGCAATTTGTACTTACAGCTCAGACAACCAGCCATACTCTGGGATGCATCAAAAAGAAAAAATTGGCCAGCAGGTCAAGGCAGGTGATTCCTGCTCTGCTCTGGTGAGACCCCATCTGCAATGCTGCATCCAGCTCTGGTGTCCTCAGCACAAAAAGGACATGGATGTCTTGGATGCCAAAACATCCAGAGGACTGGAGCACCTCTCCTGTGAAGACAGGCTGAGAGTTGGGTTGTTCTGCCTAGAAAAGAGAAGATCTTGTTGTGACCTTTGATGTATAAATGGGGCTTATAAGAAAGAAGGAGAGAGACAATTTACTAAGGCCTGTTGTTACAGGACAACAGTCATTGGTTATGAAACAGAAGTGACTGTATTTGATATAAGCAAGAAATTCTTCACAGTGAAGGTGTTGAGACACTGAAACAGGTTGCCTAGAGAAGCTGTGGATGCCCCATCCCTGGAAGTGTTCAAGCCCAGGTTGGATAAGGCTTTGTGCAGCCTGGTCTAGTGGAAGGTACCTCTGTCCATAGGAGGGGAGCTGAAACTAGATTGTCTTGAAATGTCACAACCAAAACCATTCCATGATTTTATGACTCCATACAAGTGGACCAAATGAAAATGCCATGAAGAATCTGAATTACAAGAACTCCTGGAACTTTTGGAAGATTTGTCAAATCTGATTTTGAAGAAGGATCAAGGTTAAAGTTTGGTGGAGGTACTCATAAGGAAAATTTCAGCTTAAATGCTTAGCTGGGGAAAATCTTAGTATATACTGACTGAAAACAGGATTACAGAGTGGTAAATCATCAGACAGGCCTGTCAGTACTCATCACATCCAGTTTAAACTACCACGTCAGTCTAAGCAGTTGTAGTTCTTCCCCTGGTTCTCCAGTACTGCTGTCAGATGAACTCCATAGGAACAAGCACTTTAAAGTGTAATGGCACTATTATAATTTTTATTTTTATATAGAGATTATTACGAGGCAGCTTCAGTCCCATTTTTCTGGTAGCACAGTACATTCAGTGTGTGGAATTTAGCTGTTAAATTACAGCTATGGAAATTTTCCAGGGGGAAGAAGCTCACAAAATAAGTAGTTCTGTCTGAACACTGCAGGAAGAGTATCCCACATCTATGCAACCAACTTTAGTGGAAAAGTAATTTTGAAATCAGGTCATTCAACAGGGAGCAGAATTTGTATTTAATTTTTGTATTTGACATCATAGACTCAGCTCTTTCTGTAGTAACACCTTTAAGTCTATTCCTACTAATGTGTATTCAAGATTTTGAAGAATGACAGCGGATTTCTGCTAATGCTTCCTTCCAATTTAGAGCATTTTTAAACATCTGTTTCTTATACTTCTCACTGTGCTTGTTTATTTATTACGTCCTGTTTCTATGTTTTTCATCAGCCATTGCAATATTCTTGTCCATCCAGTTGTCTTTGGAGAAACAAACTCCTAAACTGCAGGGCATTGGTAGTGTCTGCTTCTTGTACACAGACATCCCGAGATATAGCTTGGGTGAAGCAGCAGTATTGGTTGCTCCTACGTGGGTTTTTTTCTATATACAAGTACTAGGTGTTGAAGTTTCAAAGGTGTTGAAGGAGCTGTCTCAGCTCATGAGAAACCCTCAGTTTCCTATCTATATTTACACCCTCCTGCACAATCAACCAGAAAGGTTAAGGTGGCAAGCTTCACAGTGGGTTTGCAGCAGATTAATTTGGTGGTTTGGAGGTATTTGCTCATACTTCTGTTCTAGGTTCATGCTCTGGGTACATTTACATGTAATGCTTACTTTTTCAGGTATTATTTGTGTTGAGATTCTATTTCCAATTTATGAAGACTGGAAATTAATCTGAGAAGATCCAGGCCTAATACTTAGTAGATTCGCTGCAGAGAGAAGAATCAGCTATATTTATTCTCGGAATAACTCCCTTTCTTCTCACCCTAGTCTTTGCTGAAGCATTTTCTGGCATTCCTTTGGTGTTCTGTGCAGGGTGAAAGCCAGATTAGTTATGTCACAAAACCTAAACTAATCCTTGAGGTCTGTTTGGGCTTGTGTTAATGGATTTTGTGCAAGAATTTTACAGATGTGTCAGCAAACAGACTGCAAAACACAATGCTGTAAATAAGCTGCAGACCTTGAGGGCTGCAGTGTTTCTCAGGCTGCCAGAGGGCTTCTGCAATTCATTTTGCTCTCACTTCCTCCTGGGGGCCAGGTCTTTTTAAAGCAAATCAGAATAAGAGAGCAGTACGGTCTGCCTGAAGAGACCAGAGGGTTCAGTCTGCTGACCTTCGTGGCTGTAGGTGGGGAATGCAGAGTAAGCCTGCATGAGAGAGAGAGAGAGACATCAATTCTTATTTGAAAATAAGGGACAAAAGTGCAGTCAAGAGTCTGTAGCAATATTTGTAAATTATACCAGGAAGAGCTACCCACTAATGAGAAGTAAGATAGTCTTCACTGTTTTTTATGGTGGTGTTTTGCTTTTTCTAATTCTCTTCCTGATGTAATTTTCTAGCATATCAAATACTAATTACAAATTATAATTATGCAGCACTATTCTTGCCCAACAGCAAACTCAGCCAGGATAGTATGAAATGAAGCTGCAAGCAGTTTCTCATTTAGGAAAATGCAATTTCTGGTTTACTGCTGTGGGAGAATGTTGTCATATCTCAGCTGATGCCATACACTGTTCTAGACAATCTTCTTTGGTTATAATGGTGATAAACTACTGTGCTGTTTCAAGTGAGGTTTTGACTGCACCTGTTTGCAGACTCAGGTAATTATGCTCCTTTGTCTAATTGCTTATTTATGGATATTTTGCTCACATGTTTTAAGCAACACTATCTGATTGCATCCCTCATGGCAGGATTCCCCTCTCATTATCCCACCGTAACACTGGGTTTGTCTGGTTGCTGCAGGTGGAAACAATAGGTGATGCGTACTGTGTTGCAGCAGGGCTCCATAAGAAAAGCCTTAGTCACGCCAAAGCCATTGCCCTGATGGCACTGAAGATGATGGAGCTTTCAGAAGAGGTTCTCACTCCAGATGGAAGCCCTATTAAGGTAACCCCTTTGCTCTTTATTCTGAGCTAGTCAGTGATACACGGGCCAGATTCTTTTTATTGTGTTCTGTCTGTAGAAATCTGTTTATTGCTAGAGAATTTGCACTTGCATGACTGTGTCTGCAGCTCTGATGGGCCACGTGCCTCTTTTCCGAATTGGCGGAAACCTTTGTAAAAAAAGGACCTGTAGACTGCCTGCTCTTTCTCACCGTTAATGTGCTTCCTTTCCATGCTATGCCATATCTGTCCCCTACTTTGGTGCACGAGGTAGCAGGAGGGGGAAAACCAGATGTCCTTTTGCAACATTTTCAAGTTCCTCTGCTGTTCTGCTTCTTTTGGTTCTATACCAACATATTGAAAAGAATACCTGAATTCTGAAAAAATATGTCGGATTATGGATCTTGAAGAAAATTCTTTAAATCTTCTTGTGAATGTTCACTGAACACAGAACAAGCATTAAAAGAATGAAGATACTAGAAGACATAGCATTTTCAGTTTTGATGAAAGATTATTTCAAACAGATATTTAATCCTACTAAAATACTTGGGTTTTTTGATTAATTGTATTTGCTTTTACAATATCTATAGCAAATTAATATGTGTTAACTACACTGGTACATGCTGGGAGAGCTGTCTTCCAGAGCCTCTTCATATTTTCACTTTCTTTTGAGTCGTTGCTTCAATGGTAGGGAAATTCCAAAGGTGTATGTTTTACTCTGAGACTCATGTTTTGTGACTGTTTTCATTACCACTCATTATTTTTCAGAAATTTCCTCTTATTTTCACTGTCTGCATAAGAAAACCTGTAAAATAAAGACTATAAAGACATTGCAGAGGAAATATGTATAGAATAAAATACTGGGAATAGCCAAATATTTTCAAAAAGTGCTAATAAACCTCCTTTAGAATTTAGAAGACAAAAGTCAGTTCATCATACTTAAAGTGGAAGTAGAGGTACTGAGAAGCTCATCATAATTTCTTAATTGTTCTACCTTCAGTTTTAGGTGTAATTGGTTTCAGGGCAGGAGGGGTGGTGATATTGTAGAATGTTGTTACCTTTGTCCCTAATCTGGACGTTGTGTTTAGAAATAAAGCTTATCCTTCACTGAGGCATAATCTGATTGGTTTTAAAGTTTATTAAGATTAGAATTCCTCTCATGTGCATGTCTGCTATGAGCATCTATACTCCATCACACGAGTTCTCCTACAAATGGCAAGGAATGCATAGTTTTTCCTAGTGGCTATGTCAATGATCATCACAGTTAAAAACATGCTCATTATTTGTAAATTCAGTTTGCATGACTTTTGCCTTCCAGACATTGTTAAATTGGCTAGAGTGATCCTTATTTTTATTAGTTGGAAGCTTTTCTCTTAAAAAACCATAAAGGGGCCCATTGTGCCACAGATTCCCATTAACAAATGTTCCATGTGCATAAAAATGTCTTAAAAGCAGCATCAGGGGAAGCTCAGGTTGGATATAAGGAAGATGTGGTCAAGCACTCGATGAGATTCTCAGGAAAGTATTCATGGCCCCAAGCCTGTATGTGTTTAAGCACTTGGACAGTGCTCTTGAATATATTACTTAACTTTTAGGCTGCCCTGTGTGAAGATTTATGGAATATATGTATTTTCTAAATTACTTTGATGGATAGATATATTTTGTTGTCATCTCTGGCTGAATTCACCAGAATGCAAGGATGAAGCAGGTCTGTTTATACCCAGCTGCTGCTCCCTGCTCTGAGTCAGAGCTCATAGCGCGCTGGTGAGAGCACCACGGTGTGCAGCTGGCACATACTCAGGCATTGGGCACTTCCAGCAGAGCCAGAGGCAGCACAAGTGCACAAGCAGGATGGACACTCTGTGCCAGCACTCCCTGTACCTGTGTGAACAGCCTGGGACTTGAAGGGTAATGAGAAACTGTTGTTCTGCAGAAAGAGAGAGCGAGCTGTATTTTAGCAGCACCCACAAATCCTGTCATGAGTGTTGTAACAGCCTGCCCTCTTAGAAAGAAATATTTGTTACAGAAAATGAGCTGATCATTCCCCTGTGAGTGATGGAAAAGGCTTCAGGTCCCTGTGGGATTTTTTTAAACTCAGTTCTACTAGAGGCAAAATCCCAATACTTTATATGAGTTAAGGCTTTAGTACAAGAGGGACTTTTGCTGCAGACATTGCATGTGGAATTTGATGTACATTTTTATCCTTTCAGCATAGAATTTACTTTGGAAGCACTCTTTTGATTTATATTCTGTGCAACTAATTATATGTAGTGCTTTATAACTTTAGCCTGAAAATATTGATTTAAAATTGCATCCTACATTTAAGTGACTGTTACTTGAGTTTAGGATGTGCTTTGTATTTTACTACATTTTTAAAGTGAAATTATGTTAATTTTAATAGTTAGAGATAATTCTCTAAGAAGAATTCTCCAGGGCATTTACCTTCAGTGAAAGGTTGCAATGCAGATATAGAATTCTGGAGAATATTATTACTTGGATAACTTTTTATCATGCTTCAAATCTTACCTAATTAATCAGTGTGTGGTCTATATCCCAAAGAAGGAAAAGCTCTTTTTCAGCTTTCTTTTTCCAAAAGGGCTGCTGTGACAGAACATACCTAGTTTCCACTAATGAGATTTCCCAAGAGAAAACTATCTGCTTATTTTTGTGGTCTATGAAAGTTTATGTAATAGGGTCACGAAGAGATAAGAACTGGGAACTCACAGAGGAAAAGTAAATGTGTTACATGAAGCTGCTGAAATTAACTACAATTATTTAGATTAATTTTGTGCAGGTGTTCTTGTCTAAAACATAAAGGTTGAGCCCTACCACAGCAATTCAAAACACATTGCAAAATGTTCTACTGCAGCAGAAAAATGTCATGTATATTTGAAATTATGTTACCGTAACGAGAATTAGACCTGTAAATACTGTAATCCCAAACTGAAGCAAATACATACCCTTACTTTTCTTTTTGCACATTTTCTAGTGACTAGTTTGTGAAATACTCTAAACAGACTAGTGCAGAAAATTTCTAGCTGATACTGGCTTCAATTTGATTCATTTACTCCCAGCTGAGGTAGATGGGACCTTGCATTGGTTCAGCACATAATCTGGTACTCAGCTCAATTGTTTCTAAATTATCAAGACAGAGTACTTGACACACTTGAAGCTTCTAACCTTCGGCTGTGCATTGCCAAAGCTCTTTTATTATTTGGTTTGTAGGCAGCACTCAAACACCCTAGGCAATAACATTATCTAATTTGAAACACTGATAGTGTGAACAGGTATGGCTACATTTGTTATTGTAGCTCCCTCTTAAATGAAGAGAGTAAATTTAGTCTGTATTCATCTGACATGCTTGCAGTGCCTACTTTGTAACGAAATATATGAATTAATATTTGTCAGGTAAGTCCTACCTCAACAGAGAACAGGTTAATGACCTCTCAGGATGGATGATCCCACTGGAAGGAGTTGAACTGAAACAGAGGTTCACGACTTTGGTCAGTTACAGCTTCTCCATTTAATTTTAGATGTGATCCAAACTTTCTATACTTCAACTTTCCCTGTACAGGTGATAAATAAAGCTTTATGGGTAGAAGCATTAGTTTAGCATGTCTAAGATGTATGGCCTAAACTTGAAGCTGCATTAGTTTTGGTTTATGTTATCTGTTTGAATACCTGTGATCATGACAACTGAAATAATGAAAGCCTGAGTTTGATAAACCTCTAAACTATGCTTGCCAAGTGGTAAATTTTAACTACCATGAACTCTGATTCATGAGTAAGGGCACAGAAGAGTCAAAAGGGCTATGTGGATTGTAATGGCTTATGGCCACAGTGAGTGACACACTTTCTAAATAACATGGAAATGGGCAATGAATTTTAGAGTGCATAGCATCATCTACTGGTTCATTAAGTATTCCCCTTTGTATTTCAGTGATATGCCACTTGGGTCCGGGACACAAGTAGGAAGTGCCAACATTTGTTTGTATAATTGGGATTTTTATTTTTTAAGTGAAGGAGCCATTCCCCAAAACAATGAGAGAGAGTAGCAAGTGTAGTCTGTGTAGTCCTTTTCTATGTTTCTTGCCTTGTTTTTTATTCAGGTTTTGGTGTGCTGGTTTTATAGCAATTTAATGGTTCTATCCAAATGTAAATCTTTATGTAAGCAGCAAAAGGTTGTCAGGTTTGGTTTAAGTTGTGAAGGGCTGACTGCTGATGCAGGCATTCTCATCATCCCTGTGTGAAAAGCTGCGTTACTGCAGTGCTCCTTGCTCCATCTGTGGTCTCCTAGCAACTTCGCCTTGTACCTAATGTCTACATCAGACTCTAGAAGGTGTAACATATCCTACTTCAGCCTGCAGAACTTGAAATTAGAAACATCCTCGTGTTGAAAGAGAAAATCAGAAACAGTTCCACAAAAGAAACCTTTGCATTAAGAGGCTTTCAAGAGCTCGTGGTTTCACAGGTTTACCAGCATTAGAGCAACTTGGCAGCTTTGGGGAGCATGCAGAGCTGCCTGTCAGGGAAGTGTGGGACTTTTCTTGACAACATCCTCGGGAGATGGTGAGGCAGAGTCAGCCCTGGTGACAATTCCCTGGACATGGGATAGTTCATGACTGCACTTTCTCAGTTTGGCCCAGTGCCTCTAGAAATGCAAAATGAGAGGAGCTGATCGAAGCACATTTCCCCAGGAATGTGGGAAATTGCAAGTTTTTTTAGACTACTCTAAGGGAAAATTCACTTTCCTCAGCCCTCCAGTCATTTTCCCTGAACTGCTTCCTTTTGTGTGATTTTAATAATAATCTTTAAAAGCCCAAACCATACCCGTTATTTGCAATTTCTTTTCTTTTGAAGGGACTTCATCAAATACTGTAGTATGTTACACCCACTGTAGGACAGTGTTACTCGTGTGTTGCAGTAACAAGGCAAAGTGGGGTTTATATGATCAGTGGGTGCACAGCAGCAGCTTTGTGTAAAAATTTGGTCTGAGAAATTAGACTGTCACTGAGTCTGCTGAAGAGGGAAGTTTCCCACAGGGCTGGTCATTCTTTAGATGATACACATTTCAGTTCTGAGGTGAAGTCAGCAGTAGATGCTAAAGGCAGATTTTCAAAGCTATGAGGACTTGCTTCTGCACAACATAAAGATCCACCTGCCCAGGCAGGGGCATGATACTGAGATTGGCAACCCAGTAAGCCCAGCTTAAGTAAACTAGAAAGCTATCAAGATTTTTTTCTTAAATGACTGTGAGGAGAGAGAGAGACTTAAAATACAAGCAAGAGCAAATTAATAATGCGAGGATCAGCTGAGAAGAGGTTTTGTCCTTAGACCTGGCCATTCTTCTCCCATGCCATGTGGTCTCTGACATCTTGTCTCTGGCAAGTAGGAAGCACAAGTGCCATTCCATCGATTCTTGGCCCTGTGGCAGGGATAAAGCATACTTGTAGAAACAGGGTAGTTGCCCAGGGCACCTAGTGAACTTTCCCACAGTTGATTAGTTCACAGGGATTATTACATGTTCACAGCTCTTTGACTCATACTATGTAGACCTAGCTGTGTATAGAATAGAACTGCCTCTGTAATTCAATCACACTTCTTTTTAAGGGAGGCTAAACCCTGCTGTGATGGCTGCACCTAACTTGTAACTTTGTCTTGATGCCTCACAGAGAACAGATACTTTCATTTCCTTCTCTCAGTGCTATGAATACATGCAGAGGGAAAACCAGCAGGGATTACAAGATTTAGATCCCTGCAGGGGCCACAGGATATACAGCTGGGTTGTGGGGTTAGCTTTAAGGTCATGATGTGACATCTCTCACGGTTCAGCAGTCATTCCAGGCACAAATGCCTCTAACTAATGCTCCAGATGTCTGCCTAGTAGTAGAACTGGTTGGGAATTTTCCATAGAAAACACTTTTTGGCTGAGAACACTTTATGATAAAAAACAAATTATTTGGCATATCTACCAAATTTTGTTAAATCACTGATCAAAACTCACTTCAGAATAATAAATACCAATAGCTACTGGGACAATGACTTGGGAGAAAAAAAACCCTAGAATTCCAAAGAGAATAAAACATTGAACTTGTGTTCTTTATGAGGAAAAAGACCTCAGCATTCTCATTTATCTGGGATAGAAGATATCCTATGATACAGTTTGCCCCTGGGTTTGGGTTGGGATATCTTTTGCAGCTGCCAGGACTTCACATTCTATCTTTTGACTGCTACAGTCAGTGGAGGACTCCCATTCTGAAGCTGAAATTTTATGTTGTTGTTATTTTACATTGACTCTTTATTCAGACAAAACGAAGCAATAATAACAATAGAAACACAACCCACCAGGTGAATAAATAATTAAATCTGTGGTGTATGCAGCATTTCAAAAGGTTGATATTGTAGCATCTTTATAAAGGGAAGAATAAACAAAAATCCAAAGTTAGAATTGCAGCACGTCCAGCATGTTATATGCTTATATGTAGTAGAGGCATAAAATTTGAAGTAATTAATATTTTAAGAACTGGGCTAGGGAATCCAGGCTAGCTGAGCGCTGAAATTTTGTTTCTCCTAAGTCCTAAATGTACTTTCTCTTCTTCCATTGGTATGTTTATTGTAATATAAAAATTAAAAAGTCAAGTTTCCACTATGCTACAAGAGTATTTTTTCTTATCTCCTGAGATGGAGAAGAGATGAAAAACATTACGCAAAAATTGAAAAAAAGTAGTGATATCAGAATAATACATAAACCCGCAAGGACTTGCGGAAGATAAGCAATAATTCACTGAGAAACAGTACAGACTGTGCATAAAAATAGTGCTTGATTGGTTTTTATGCAGTAAGCATGACCAGAAAATGCTAGGCTTGAATTGCTGCCTCACTGGATTAATAGGCACAGGTGATCCCAGAGGCCTCAGAGGGAGGTGTAGAGACGAAATGCCATGCCCTTTGAAGCTGTGGAGGTAGCTGCAGCCTCAGTGTCTGTGTTTCCAGCTGCTGAGATGCTGTCAGGCAGCTGCTGCCCTGTGCTGCATTGCTACAGTGTCTGCCTCTCCCTTCAGTGCCCGAGCTGTCAGCCCCTGCTTTGTGGTTTGCCTGCTTAAAGAGCTTGTTCTGTCCAGTGCTGGTGATGCTTATTTACTGTTGTAATCCCAGTTATGTACATTGTCTTTTCTAAAGTGGACAATATATTGTTCTGGAACTACCGTTAAATCAGTGATATCCAGTTTCTGTTTCTCTTCCAAGGGTCCCAACAGTTTAGTCACCTAATCCAAATTGTTTATGTTTTGGCACTGAATAGGGTAGGTTTACTTCATCCTTTGCTCTGAACCTCCCCTAGAAGAAAGAGAGGGTAGTGTACCTGTAGCAGCCTTACAGTGTGCAAAAGCAACACATCCTCCTGGAAAATGCAGCTTGGGCATCCGTGGGCTAGGTGACAGTGCTAACAGCTCCTTCTTTCATCCAGATGCAGCCTGGAGAAAAGGATTGAAGAAACAGCCTCGTCCCATCTACTCCTTCTCCCCTCTCCCTTGACTGCTGCTGCACGAGTAGTTTTGGATAAGGTGCAGCTGGAAATGTAAAAACAAAAAAAAAAACCAGAGCTGATCTGTCTGCAGTGTTTCATACTGTATGACTTTCATTACACATTTGAAGGGCATTGTTCCCCTGTCCATGACCTGTTAGTTCTCTTGTCCTTTTAATATAATTTTTCTGGAGGATTATGCTCATTGGTAGGAAGATGCAAAGCTTTTTCCTGTTGCAAGGAAGAGCACCTCACTTTTCCTTCTCTTTCCTGACCCTGGATTACAAGCAGAGCCTTGCACTGAGTCCCAGAGGAGCTGCCTGTGGGTTGCCTCATGGAGATCAGTGACTTCCTCAGCTCCACTGGGTAATCTTGTAGAAATGTAACCTTTATGCAGATCTGGCGCAATACCCTGGTATTCACAGTTTCAGCATTTTTAGGAGCAGCTGCCAGCATCTGCTCTGCAAGCTGAAGAAGAAGAAAGTACATTTGTTAGTGGCAGTTTGCTACTTGGCTTCCGCCATTCTGTCCAACATGCACAGTTCAGAGAAGAAAAGCCAAAGTCTGCAGTTTGAAGCACCAGTTCAAAAACTCTATGGCATAACTGTTGTCATTATTCTGAGGTAAACACTGAGTCATTACACTGTGCTATATTTGAGTGAACAGTTCAGATAGGGGGTGGATGCTGGAGGATTATACTTGGCCTTCTGCTGGAAGCTGACAAGTTCAGCAACATTGTTCAACAGTTTCAGAATAGTTTAGTTCCCTAAGGAAGAATACATTTCCTGTCATAAATAAATCCATAAACTAAATATTTCATGGTGTTTCAGCTTCCTTTTATATGAGACATAGAGTATTTTGGAAAAAATGCCAATGCTTCCAAGGGATTTGCAACAGCCTTTTCTGTTCAAATACCTCCTTTAAATCTAAACTAGGGTAAAAGTAATTCAATGCAAATAATCTTCTTCAGAGTCTTTATGTTGAATAAATTAAACTTTTTTTTTTTAGCAAAACAATCTCCATATTTATGTTGGATTTTGGTTTTGCTTTAGTATTTCAAAAAGAGAGGAGAGGCAAAAACTTTAGGTTTTAATGGAAGAGGATGGAAAACAAAGCACAAATAACCTGAGGATGTTCAGTCCTACCATCCTGTACGTACTGATTGCCTCAATATTGATTACATCAATACAAAGAAAGAGGAAAGTGGTACAAGAAAAAGTGGATTAGAATGTACAAGGAATTCTCCACCTGGCAGAATTTGGAGGGAGCGAAGTGATCATTTTTCTGAAGGAAGATTTTTGATTAGGTTGGAACTTCATTCCAGGAAAAGAATCAACCCTGAGAAGGAAGATGGGAAGAGATGTATTTCTGAGATCTCATTGTACCCTCCTGTAAAATCTCCATACCATAAAGCAGAAGTTCTGGATAATTTCTTGCTGAGATATAGTTTTCCTAGATGAATAAGATAATTCTTGACATTTAGCTAAATATTCTAACACTGATTAAAGCGTTCACCATTATTTTAATATCTAAAATGCCAAAACCTGATTAGAACGAAGTTATCAAAAATACCAAAATCACGGAACAACCTTTAAGGTTGGAAAGAATTTCTGAAGATCAGCTGGTCCAACTTTTTTTGCCCAGATGACATTATTGAGCACCCTGTCCAATGACAGCTTGAACACCTCCACTGATGGGGACTTCACCACATCCCTAGGGATGTTGTTCCAGTGATTGATTGTTCTCAGTGTAAAAAAATTTCTTTCTTGTGTTGAGATAGAACAGTTGTACTTGTTGCCCCTTGTCATGTCCATGTGTCCTCTGAGACTTTCTGTCTTGTTTGTACCTTTAAGTACTGGAAATGATGGAAATGGTGAGTTTCCTCCCTGAGATGTCCCTTCTGTGGGGAGAAAAGGCCCAACTCTTTCAGGCTTCCCTCACTGGGCAGATTCTCCAGCCTCATGATCATCTTTGTGTCTTTCCTTTGGACATTCCAGTTTGTCTGTGTCTTTCCTGAGCAGTGGTGGTGCCTTAAGAAGGCTGACCTGAAACAGAGACTGGACAGAGCTAGAGAATAAAGTAGGTATTTATTGAAAGGCCTTTAGGATACACCTTGGGCAGTACAAGAGCCTGGCCAGGGCTACACCCCAGATGGACTTAGAATGGTCACTAAATCGCTAACCAGTCACAAGGTCTTATATTTTTATAAGTTTTTGTCCATTTGCATGTTGGGGTTCAATTGTCCAATTACAGCTTCAGGTTGTGAGGTCTCATCCATCTTGTTTTCTCTCTTCAGTCGACTGTTGTTTGTGCTTTTGGGCCTGAAAGTTGTCCTTGTTCCTCCATCAGGAAAAGGATGTCTTGTCTACCTACTCTGTGAAGAGAGCTTATCAGCACTTAGTATGAGGCTCAGAACTACATCCCTAGGCAGCACAGAATCTGAAAAACATGAAAGCTAAAACTTAAGGCATCAGTGGGGCCAGCATTGGGCACAGTGCTCTGGTGCAGCCTGTCAAAGGCTGAGCAGAATGGGATGGAGACGTCTCCATCCCTGCCAGCAATGCCCCTGCAGATGCAGCCCAGGATCCAGTGTGCCTTTGTTGCTGCAGCAGTGCACTGCTGGCCCTGCCAGCTTGTGCCCCAGCTCCCTTTCAGCAAGGCTGCTTCCCAGTCACACAGATCCAGACTTTACTGAGCTCTTTAGTTATTCTGGCCCAGGTACTGTGATGATAGGTTTACATTGTTAAAATTTGATATTCCTCTGGGACACATAACATGTTCTTTACAATAGCTTGTATTTTCACTTCTCTGTAGAAGTAGTGACACCTCTTACAAAAACTTTAATGTAAAGTGAGTAATTAAATCCCTATGTGCCTTTCTGAAAATTTGTCTTTTCCATCATCTCTCTGTAGAATACCTGTTTTTCTTTCTGTGACAACTTACTTTGTAGTAGGTCCATTTGTGCTGCATTTTAAAAAATGGATTAAAAAAATTAGTAACAGCCTTTACCAGAAGAAAAAGAATCCTTAAAATAGGCAGGTGTTTTAACTACCTTTGGGAGTAGTTCTTTGGAGAGATGGACTAGCTGCTGTTGTTACTGCTTTACTACAGTCATTTCTGCAGAGTGGCACCCACTCTGTAGCCACAAACAACACTTGGCAGAAATAGAATTATTGTTTCCTTTGGGAGCATCAATATGATTTACTAAAAAGAACCAGACTGTTAAAAAAACTTAACTTGAAAAAGTCTTTTCTTTTTCTTGACTGTGACAACAAATATATAATATGAAATGACACATATATTTCCCCGTTATTCCAAAAAGATTTTTTGC
>VXBR01006879.1:214864-302919 GCA_013400215.1 Cisticola juncidis
GCTATGATCTCAAGGTGTTATTATAGTAAGAAAATTTTTGAGCTTTCTGGTCTGAAAATTAGGCATCTGGGGGACATTTCAAGTAGGACAATGAAAACCACTACACACTCCAACCTTTAAAGTAGTGTACTTGAAAAGTTGTATTTATAGTTCATGGTCCTATAGTTATAGGACTTTGATCTTTTATTTATTTGCTATTTCAGTTTGCATCTGTTTATGTTTTTTTTTCCTTTCCCAGTTTACAGACCAGATTGTATAGGCCATCTTGGTTACTGCACCTTCCTTATAATGTTTTAAAAATGTGATCATGCCACAGCACACTGGTTTCTTGAACTTAGAGAACAGCTTCAGTATTCGGATGTCTTTCTGACCAAAATACATATTTATTTAATCAGATATGGTCCAGTGTTTATAGATAATTTCAAACCTGATTTAGCTAACTACACATTTGTACATGTAAGTGCTTTGGAAGCTGAACTCAAGTTCTTTTACTTGAGTAGAAAATCTTTTGCATTTAGCTACCTTTGTTCAGACTTGGATTTTCTGAGGAGAAACTGTAATTTCTGCCCAATAGTTCATAGATACTGAAAGGGATATAAATATACAAAGACTGAACAGTTTCTTCTCTATGTTACAAATCTATTTGTCTTCAAGGATTTGCTCATGGTGGTTATTTTTAACCAAGTGGTGATTATATATTCACCAAGACAACATGAAAATTTGTGACCTTTTTCCTATATAAACTCTGAAATACTAATTAATTGAATTTCAATACATGCTGATTTTAGCATGGACAAGGTATTTTTGCAGGATGAAGACAGTTTCATTATTTATAATTCCAAAATATCAGTCTCCTTTCACTGTTAATAGTGACTTTTTCAAAGCTATTTGGTGTTCAAATTTACAGTCTTACTTAAACTTCATAGAGAACAAAGCATGATTGCATCCTGTTTGACACTCCCTGGAACCTTTTTTTTATTATAACTGGAAAACAATCTTCAAAGGCTTCAGTGAATCCTTCATTTAAGCCCATTTTTCTCCAGGGTACCATCCATTGCACACTGGGCTTTCTGTTACGTCTGCTTCCAAGGCCACAGTACTGGACTAGATGGTCTTTTGGTCTGATTCAGTACAGTTGTTCTTACATTCTTATCTAATTTATTGCCTGTTCCTAGTCACAGATCTCTGCAGCTGAATGTCAGCTCCTTTTTCTGAAGGAATGACATATTTAATAGCTAGGATAGCTCAGATAACAAAAGCAACAAAAATTCTGTCTGCTATGACTGAGATCATGGTATCTCTTTCAGTGTGGTTACCCTACAGATTTTTATAGAATAGAATCATAGAATTATGGAATTGTTTATGTAGGGAAAGACTTTTAAGATCATCAAGTCCAACTATTATCCCAGCACTGCCAAGTCCACCACAAGACCATGTCCTCATGGTTTGTTTATACATTGCCATTTCCTCCTCCACAGACTCATAGGAAGCTTATTAAATTGCTAGTCATAAAAATATGGAGGACACTTTAACATCCTTCTTCTGTTCTCAGAGCTTTCATTACTTTTGAGCATTTGCCAAAGAATTTTCAGCCTTTTTGTTTTTCATGAGCTCTTCCTTGATGTTTGCCATTTGTTGCAATGTGTGTATTGGTTACCTAAATTATGTGATGTTCTTGCTCTCTGGATAGAAGAAAAGCTTTAGAGGCATGAGAATGAATGGCAAATAGCTGGATAATAAAGCCTACTCTTGTTCACACACGAAGGCTATTGTTTACAGGAGATGAGTTAAATTTTCCTAAGATCTGTTCCCTTGTGAACCCACTGAATAAGTGTTTTGGTCTGACTGTTGATGACTAAGAAGAAATGAACAGCCATTCAGAATCAGTGTGATTGTTTGCAAATGTACCTTCTGCAGAGTGGAGAAAGGCTGTTCCCATAGTAGGACTCTCTCCAGTTATGTCTTCACTAACTTAGGGAGTCAGGCTCTACGAACTGCAACCTCTAAGACAGTTCAGAGTTTCCAGTCTAGTTTTCAGTGAGGCTAAGCATTGCATCCTGGGCAGTGATAGTGTAGGGTTCCACTTCCCTTCACTTAGAAGTGTGAGCTAGGTGTATTTCATGCTTGTTGCTGGTTTTAACACTTCTGTAAGAAGAGCCACCTGAGGGTTTTTTCTCCATTTGTTTTCGGTGAAATATTTTGCTCATATTAAACCAAGCTTTACTGTAAAATGCGTAAGTTTTTATGTTTTTGTTTTTTTTTTAATAGATTAGGATTTCTGGTAAGACAAAAAGTTATTAAGAGCAACCACTGTTTAAGGGGAGTGAGAAAAACCAAGCTTAGCCTCTGTGCTTACATTAGAAAAAATGTGACTGTCCCACACTCCATATGAGGGAGTGCTATTAAGCCCCAAATAGGATAATGGCCGTTCTTGAGCCTGTCATTGTTTTGTCATTTCAGTTCTGTTCCTCAGAGAAGATGTTTAAAAAATGCAATGTGTACGAAACTGAATGGTTTTCTTGCTAACCCTAACAGCAAGAATCATCATTGCACAGCCCACATAAAACTAATATTAAAATGAAATCTAAGCTTTAAGCAATGTTTTGCAAGAATCAAAAAGTTTTTTCGAGAATTTGGAAAGTGGGAAATAAATACGTGTTTTAGAATCTCTCGTATGCTTAGTGGGCATCTGAACCCCAAAAATTGCATTGTAAATGCCTTTGTTGGAGCTGTGACCAAACTGTACCAGATGAATGCTTTAAGTTTGGTCTTCTGAAGACCAGAAAGCAATATGGAACCCTGTTGGCTTCCTGAAAGTTCTTCCTCTCGCCTTCACAGAAATGGAAAAGGAGCAAAAAGCCAATAAGAAAAACCATCCTGGACAGCAAATCTGCATGCATAAGAACTGAATAGCAGGTTTCCAGGCTGTAGAAAGCACTGAAATTTGTGGAAATTTCTGAGAGGTCTGTAATACTAGTTCTTCTATTGCGTCCTTTCCAAGAACACCAGCAAAGAGCAAATCTTAACTGGAATTGTGGCTTCTCCAGTAGGATGTGTGTCTATGCACATGTGAATGTGGGGTTGCCATCTATGTAAAGCATTCACTTGGATTCACTCTGTTTGCAAACGTTGCTAAGCCCATTTCCTGATGTGTCTTAGACTCTCATGATAATGTTATGAATAATCTAGATGCAGTTACTTCCTGAGCATATTGACAATTTAGTTCTTTTCAAAATGACAGCATCACTTGTGTTCCCTCATTAGTTTGGATTAACAGAAGTTGATACCTCTATAACCTAGTACGATTAGAGGAATTACAGTTTTCCCGTGGATACTGTGACACATCTGGAATTCTAACCGGTGCATGAAAAACAGATGTGCATCTTTTTCTGTTGCTGCCATGTTTCACTATGGGCTTAGCATATCAAAACTTGTCCCCTTGCTCCACACTCCTCCTTTCTGCTTCCTTTTGTTTGTCTTGAATTTTGCTTTTAAGTAATTTGCTACAAGCAAGATTCTCTTTTGCTCCATATGGTTATGCTCAGACATATTGGTTATGGCCTTTGGGATTTGGTAGCTACAGCATTTAAGATCACTGTGGCTTAGTATGGATAAACAGGTATTGTCCTTGCCATGAATGCCTGGAAGAAGGCCTGTGTTTTGTCTTGTGTCACAGTCTTAAGTGCCATAGATCCCTCTTCCCTTCCCAATTACTGTTCCCTTTAAACCCAGGCATCCTAAGCATCCCACAGCATCCTGTCCACTCACCAGCTTGCATTGCCCTCTGCTGTCCTTTGACCCAAATCCTTTTCCAGGCATCTTTTGAGTCAGTGAGAGTTCACTAACAAGGTTTGAGCAGTGCTCTGTGTGTAATCCAGATCTGCTGCAGTGTGCTGTCAGCTGTGGGTGTCAGCACAGGGCTAACTGGGTGGAAAAACAGCGAGCTAAATCATGTGCTTTGATGCTGCCTTCTGTTTTAAACTCTCTAGGACTGCACTGAGGTGACGTCAGAAGCACCACTTGTGACCTCCACAGAAATGGCACATTTTCAAAACCATTACTTTTAGAAATCATTTTTGGGGAAGGTTTCCAGATGTCTCCAGGCTGAGCAGAACTGATTCCATTCTTAGGAAAAGTATTTCAAAATTCATTGTATGCTAATTGTGTAGTGAATTACTTCATTTAAATAAAGTCAAGGATATGTAGAGGGAAAAAGAGACTCTTACTGTGGAATTAGAGGTCAGGTTTATTGTTGCCTTATACTTACCTCAGGTGGACAGACCAAGAGAAGAGGAGCTGCAGTCAATTAAGCTGCCATCAATTAGTGCCTGAAAGTTAAAACAAAGCCTCCCTTCAATCCTGTGAACATTTGAGGAATCCACTCATTGTGTAGCTTTGAAAAATCTGCTGCAAGAAAAGATGACCAGAAATATGCTGGAACTAAGGGACAGGCAAATATCAGAGTTACCTGCTCAGGTTTGCTCCAGTTAGTTCAAGCAGCCGTAACAATCTAGTGAGGGCATCACAGAACATGGAGCTCAGCAGAAGGTGATACATTTTTACCTCAGATGACTCAGAGCTGGTTGGAAGCAAGGAAGGCTGGAAAGCTATTACTCTTCATTTGTCATGTCCTGATGATGTTAATGGGTGTTGAGCACTGCCATGGTTGTGTCAGGACAGACCCCTTGGACTGACCCAGCAGCAGTGCTGTGTTCTTCTGGCTGTATGGGGCAAGATCTGAACAAGCTTACCTCAATGCAGCTTGGAGTCTGTGTGCCTCACTGAAGTGTACAGTGCAGGGAGTAGCTTTAGAGGTATTTCAAATTTAAATACAGCCTTTCTCAGTGTGGCAGAAGTTAGAGAGAAAGAACTTGTGTTTTCTTGGCAACATTTCCTTGTGATTAATGGGAAAGTGTGCTTCCTTGTTAGCAGGTTTTTCACACATAAGCATAATCTGTAAAAAATCTGCATGCCTGGTGAGGATACACTGTTTGATGATTTAGACAGATATTAGTAAAGTGCACACTTTAAAGGAGAAGATCTGTTTCTCTTTGCTCAAATTTGCGTGTTAAGTTCAGCTGCATGAATTTGGATGGTTTCTGATTTGAAGAAAGCTTCTGTTTATTTCCATAGAAAAGAATTCATTTATTTCAGAGAAAAGGAAAAGAGTTTTCATTAGTCTTCCCACAATTCTACAATAGGGAAATGGTGTCTGTGGAACATGTAGTCTGAACATTATTCATCTTTCCCATGGGGATTACTAGAAGTAAATTAGGTTTCTCTGAATTTGCTTACAAACCAAGATCAATTTCTAAGTAACACTAAATGAAGGAAAATGTGGTGATTTATCAGACATAGTCCACTGTGGTAGCTGCTTTATAATGAGCTTTGAGACACACCATAATGCAGTCTTTTGTTGCAAGTGTCTTTTGTACGCACACTGCCTACCTTTTATGAAGTAATTGGAAATTACCGTGCTACAGCTTTGAAGTGTATGAAGCCAAACCCTTAAAGTGGGAATCTGGGATTAAAACTCTTTTGCAATCTTAAATATGTTTTGACTAATTTCATTCAAGGATCATCTGCAGCATTTTTATGTAAGTGAATCTCTTAATTTCATGAACCTTACCACTCTAATTACAGCTAGCCATGTTTTCACTTTACATTTCTGTGCTGAACATTTCTAATAGAACCATAACTTTTTTACTTGGTAATGCATTTGCTGTTATAGAATGTCAGTCACTGATAAGAATTTTAATACCTAATTTTTTAAATTCATGATCACAGATTTAAAAGGCCAGTGTAATATAGTGAGTTTTACTGTTGCCCCTGTCACTCATGACACTATAAGTGTGCCAGCTCTTCAAGTAGACCAGTGCAACAGAAAAGGATTGGTGGATTGATGGACTTTGCTCTGAGGCCCTTGCATCTATACTTATTGTATTTTGAGACTTTTACTTAGAGTGCTTTTGTTCATCATACTAAATGCCTCTACCATACTAAATGCCTCCACATATCTGAAAGATCAAATGTTGATTTACATCGTGATATGCCTTTGTCTTGACTTTGGTGTACATCTTGAGAAGAGCTACTGCTTTAATTTTCTCTAACAGAGTTCTAGTTCATGCAGAACAAACTATTTTGTAAAGTGAAGCAATGTAGAGTAAATGGGGGCAGTTGGGGCATGTGCTTCAAAACCACGTAGAATGTAGCTATGTTGTACTTTGGAGGTTGCTGCTCTTTAGTGAGGTGATTCCTCCTGTCATCCTCAGGGCTGAATGTACAACTGCCAAAGTTGTTTCCTGTGAAACAAAGTTTCCTGTGAAAGAGTTTGTTTTGATAGTTATCCACAGGAAGCTTAGCTGTGATCATCTGTGACAAGGAACAGACCAGTGCAAAAATGACATGACTGGGTATGATTGCAGTGTATTAACACAACTGACAGTCCATCATGAAAGGATGACTGTCTAAAAATTTGGGTTTTGTCAAGCTTACACTGTTTTGCTATTCATGATGTGTGCTTGATACTGCTAAGTATGTTGTTGACATTAATCATTGGTCATCATGTGATTATTACATAAAAGGAAGTTAAATAGCTGAATTTGTAGCATAAGTAAAATTGGTTCAACACAGCTGCTGCCTTCATTTTTTTCGTTTTAGTGAAATTCTAAAGACAGTGTGAACCAAGGTAGATTTAATTTCTCTTTGAACTGAAATTCAAAATTCTGTTTCTTTACATGGTTTGAGGATATTAAAAAATATTTCTCCCACCCCATCTGTTCTTAAGGATGACAAGAAAATAGACTTTGCAGCAGTCATTTCAAACCCTCAAATGTACCACCGCTTTTTAATTAGTTGTCCTTCAATGCAGTATGAAGTTAGAGTTAAAAAAGCACACATGTGTTAATGCATCCTGTTCATCTTCCTGTCAACATCCTCATAATGTGTTTTCCAATGTTTCAGTAGTGCCATAATGAAATGATATAACTTATCATGTTTACCTCTGGAGCCTGTCACTACAGTGCAGTCTATTTAGGCCTAGATAAGCTGGATATTCACCTATGTCTTCATTTAAATTGCATTATTTCTAGTTGTGTCTCCATATGTTCCTCTTTGGTATTAACATCTTGCACATACTTGTAGATGATTATCATGCTTCCCCTATTGAGTAATAATTAGCCAAGCTGTAAGTATTTATGGATTTTTAGTTTCCCTCTAATCAAATCCTTTCTGAAGAGATTCTTGATCTTTTCAGAAATCACACTTGTTGAGAATACCGAGGTTTTAACTTCATAGGCTTGGTGAGGTTGACTAGAATTCTGTAGGAAGGAACTGTAGGTACCAATGTTGTTCGTAGCCCCAGATTATTTCTTTCATGTGGCAACATTGTATGCTGTCTCAAATTCATTTTGGTCTTCACTCAGACTTTCCCAGATTTCTCTCTTGAATGATGTATTTTTAGTTCAGAGTGTATTTCTGGATGCATTCAGTTTGCAGGAACTGTTGACTTGCTTTGTGTGTTGTTTATTGCAGATCATTAACAAATACAATAAATAAAAATAAGTTAGAATTTTATTATTATTATGAATTTTATTTTTACACAAAACTGCGAGTGAGATTTCATCTACTTTATTTCATTTATCCACAAACTTCAATGCAAATACAAATAAAAATTATCAAATTGTCATGATTTAATCTTCACACTCAACTTTTTCTCGGAGACACACCAGTAAAGAACATGGCACTAGAAAACAAATGGATTCTTTTCATGAAAACACATCTTGCACGCATTTGGGAGGAAATGGGTAAAGAACAGGACCAAGAGCTAAAGGACTTGTTAGCAAAGGTTGCACCAAGAGAGATTCTTCACCTGCTTCTCGGTTGAAGAATTTGACTGCAAAAGTTTCAAATAAAGCATAATCAGATAGGGGCAACAGCAGGAAAGAACCAAACAATGAGAATGCTGGATAAGTAAAATCCAGGGCTGGGGGTCTGTGCCCCTCAGCAGCCAAATGCTCCCAGTTAAGGTCATTAAAGGTTGTCTGGAGAGCAGTGACAGACAAGGAAGTTATGGACATGCCATGCAATCATCTTCTACTTCCTTCCAAACTAGATTAGTTTTTCCTTTTCAAAAGAACATGCAAGGATAACTGAAAATCAAAGTCTTGGGTTTTCTTTTCTGGTCTTACACAAATAATAGCATAAGTGCGCTTAATTTTTTTGTCTCTATGTTTTGGGTTATAGAAACAGAAATTAGTTGATAATAGCTGGTGAAGATGGGCAGAGATAATCTTGGCTTAGTATATTAACATTTGAATTTTTGCAATTGCAAAGTGCATAATCTACATAAAAGGCATTATTTTAATAAATGCACTGACTGCCATTTTTTTACAAGAATTTACAATCCAAAAACAACTGTATGTGTTGTTGTGCTTTGTTCTTTGTCAGTATGTCTCTGAGAGAGGGATGAGTGTGAGACACAGTGGGAGAGATCATTGAATGAAATGACGGAAAGTCATTAGACTGAACACTGAAATCTTTCCTTCCCAAAAGTGATTCACCTTCATCTGAGAGAAATTAGTCTCTGGATTTTTTCATGTTCTTGACATCATCAGGCCTTCATTTGCTAATTTTTTGAAAATAAGATCAGAATCTTTCTAGCCATGAAAACACCAGAACATTAAAATTTATCCTGAATCATCTTCTTAAAATTGTAGTGCAGTTAAGAATTTTCTATGAAGCAGTTTTAAACAAATGGTGAAATAGTATCTCATTTCTGTTCATAGTACATCTGATATTCAATAACAATCAGATATTGCTTGTGGGTTTCTACTTTAAATATTGGAATAGAAAATGTTACATTTTGTATGACTTGCAGAGTGATTTTTCATTCATTTCATTAACCATTTTATTTACAAATTTCCTTTTTTCTAATCTAGATTTTCAGTGAAGGTAAGAGAGCTGAACAGAACACTGAGTTCTGATCCTAGCTTTTGTTATCATTTGTTTTGTGGTGTCAAGAAAGTTTGATTGACTTGCTGAAGTGCTGTCTATACAGGAATCAGGAGATTCAGTAAATGCTTAGATAATTTGCTAAAATCCTCAGTTCGGTGCAAACCAGCTGCGTTTCTCTTTGTGCTAATTCCCTTTGTTGTGTGAAGTAGTTATTCACAACTGTCTGGATTTGCCTGTCTGAAAGACTTCAGATAAATCATTTTATGTGAATGTGTATTTTAAACTCACTGAGGAGGAAATTCACTTTCCCTGAAAAGATCCGCAGCTTTGTGGTGGTGAAGTACAAAGCCCAAAAAGTAGTATTAATAAACCCCTTGCCAATTATAGCCACGGTGAAATCTTTTAGTCTTTTGTTTATGGGATCCATGCAGTCACAGAGCCTCATTTCCCTTTGTATGCAATTGCCACTGCCAGCTGTGGAGTCTTGCTCCAGGCACAAGGGTTGGGTAAATTTTGCAAAAATCATTGTCATCGTCTTACACTGTCTTGTGTTCAGTCTGTAGAAACTGAAGTTCTTAAAATCAAACTGGTGAGCAAGAAAAGGAACACAGCAGCATTATCATTTCAGAGTGAGGTGCTTAAGGATCATCTAATAGAGGGAGCTGTTCAAACATTGGAACCTATAAGGTATAAAGTAGCTGTATGTCCCAGCTGTCATGTGGAAACTTTCTTTACTTTACAGGCTAATTTATCCTTCATTTGAGCATGAGAAAGAGTTATTATGTTGCACATTTAGTATTCAAGTGTCTATGATGGTAGCAGTGCCTTAAGTTTCTTCACAAGGAAATCAGTGATATCTTAGCTATTACAGCCAGCAATTCTATGCATTCTTTATACACAGCTTGGGGTTTTTTAGCCTTTTATCTTCTATGTCATCATTACTTGATGCATTGTTTCAAAAGAGGGCATATATTTACTTGTTTCAATTATTTGTCTATATCACAGAGTCACAGAATCACACAGAATCATTTGTGTTGGAAAAAGACCTCTTGGATTATTGAGTCCAAGCAACCTGTGGCTGATCATCACCTTGTCAACTAGAACACAGCACTAAGTGCCACATCCAATCATTTCTTGAACAGTTTATTTCACGTGTTGTTCGTTAGACTGAGAGGGAAGTGCTGAGGGAAGTAGTCTTTCCACTTCTCCCAACTTAAGAACAGGTGCATTTGCAAAACCTGACCCACTGATTTTCGTTGTCACATCTACAGTGTCCCTATGGAGCAGGGAGTTTAATAACTTTTTGGCTTGATATGTCTGCCTTGGTACTGATTGCAAGAACCTGGAGCATCCAGTAGAAACTACACACTTAAAATGTGTCTCCTCTTTGTGCAAAAAGTAGTAACATACCTTGTGGTGGTAGAGGTTTAAATGACATTGGCAACAATTTAGGTTTCATTAATAGTGTGGAAGCCATTGGGAAGACTCTGATACATCATTATTGTAGAGGCTAGATAAGGTTGCTTCTAGTAGTAAAACTGTAAGATTATTAGAGATCAGTGGTTCCATTTAAAAGCTGCTATGATCCTTGTTGATTGATTCCAAGCTCTTCCCAAAGCAGATCAGTCTGACTTTCATCTATGTGTAAGAACATACACTGTGGTCAAAAGACGAAGCATGGCTCTGCCACTGAAAGGTCATTTCATTTTACAGTTTCAAAGATTGCAGGCTAGATTCAAAGACCATTACATTAAACATCTGAAGAAACTTCTGCAGTTCTACAAATAGAATGATCTTCTGATGGGGTCCTATCCATCAGCACCGGTGGTTTTGATGATTTATGCACAAGAGGGTAGATTATTTTAAGGAAAGGTAAAAGTGTGTCAGCTTTGTCAGGCTGGGAGTTGGATTCATCTCACCTTTATTCAGCTGTCTGTTTATGAGGTGTCCAGGTTAAACTCACCATTAAATGTCCCTCTGTGTTCCACCAGTAGAGTTAGACAGCTTCAGGAGTGACTGATTCAGCCTCTCCTGTGTGCCAATTTTAGAATGTGAAGAACTGCAGCCCTGAGGTTATTTACCTCCTGTGTTTAGCAGGAGTCTAGAAAAATAAGCTAGCTAACTTCTAGGTGGTTGCAACAAGGTGAAATTTACCTTAAAGTACTAAATTAGCAAAAGTATCAAAGGTTGATCCTTGAGGTTAAAGCGCTTAGGTCAAACTTTTTTTTTTCCATACAGTTTTTTTGTTCCCTTAAATATTTTGAGCATGTGTCATTTATCTTTGTTAAAGTATCACCCAATCCATTCAGTATATGTCATATGATGGCACTGTGAGACAAAGATGTCCTCCTACACTAGGGATCAAAGAGAACTTTCTGATGACTTTTTTTTCTTTTTTGGGTGTCAGTGGAGGGGAGGCTGGGAAAAAATCCTCCACTGCTATGTGGGCTTGTGTGAGTGATGAGCTCTTTTTTAAGTGCCTGAACACACAGGTTCACATAGTAATTGAATTCCTACAGTGGAAATTACTATTTAAAGAAAACAATAAAAGATGTTTTTGATTAAATGCCCCATCAGCAATGAAATGCAGTGTTTTATTGGTGAGTGAGAAGCAGCTCATGAAGAAGCACATTAACTTTAATGTTCCTTCTTGGGGACCTTAGTGGAAGGATATAGGTTTTATTATTCTGTTTAGGAGCTCTAAAAATTCTCATTTACATCATTTAACACCCACCTCTCCAATCACAACCCCCTCCAGTAAACAATTTCAGGTCAGAAGTTTCCTTACAGATGACCTAAATACTCTTCTAACCTAGACACTGAGCAGTGCCATCGTGAATTCACATGATCCCATTTGGCTCAAAAATAACTTGCCCCAGTGTAAGCTTTTCTTTGATGCTAGAACCAATGAACTCCCCAAACTAGTCTGAGTATTTGTTTTTGTTTTCATTTAATCCAATTCTACCTCATGCTGCTGATGGAGACTCACAGGTGTATAATTTTTCAGCACAGGTTATGAAAAACAGAGTTGTGAAATAAAGGAAGCTGCAAGGAACCTCTGGAGGTTGACTGATCCAACCACTATTCAAAGCAGGCCTAGCTTAGATCATGGTGGAAGAACTTCAAGGGAAAGAGAAAAATAATTTCATCCTTCAAGTCTGGGGCTTCTTTATGTAGAAATGCTTCATAGCTCCTTTTCCCAGATTCAGTAGAAAATGACTGTGTGCCAAGATCATAGCCCAGGGAGGTACATATGTAATGTGCACCACATTGGGTATGATTTAATTGCATCTCTTTTGCACAAACCACATGATTGCTTTACCCAATAATTATTTAAAATTGATTTATTGATCCCAAGGCATTCACTCTTTATTAGTTTATTTTTCATTGTCCTTGTATAATTTGCTGTGTATTTTGCTTCAGATGGGTTGAATAACTCTTTGAGTAAAAATCTAGGAAATTATGATCAGAAAAAATATTAAGTATTTATTTCTCCAAATGATGTTCAAATAGGGGGGAAATATATCCTGTAATTTAGTTCTATGGAACACCTTGTGAAATTCAAGTGATCTATATTTTCCTCTGAGCAGGTCTGTTCCTTGGCAACAATTCTGTAGTGAGCTGTACTGTCATATGTCCCTTTCCAGAAAGGCACTATTTATAAATCTATCTAAGAATACAGATAACCCACACACTAAACCATATGCCAGGACATAGCTGTCAGTCCTATCAATTTGCAGTCCTTTGAAGGAGCAGAAAGGCACACTGACTCACCAGTGTGTGGCCCTGATTTCAGACCTCTGAGCTCTGGAGAGTCTACTTTACATTAAGACATTTTACAAGTAAATGTCCCTGTGTAAGGCATATGTTGAGATTTAGAGATAGCACTGTTGTAGAAGCTGCTAGAAAATACTAGGGCAGAAAACACAGTATTTGGCAGTTTCTGTTTGAAAGAATCTGGCTGTGTGTCATGGGCTAATAGCTAAGACACCCTTCAAGAGGTGACTTTTGCCTCTCTGAAGGACACTGCAAGGACAGAAGGGATAAGGTCTATACTGAAACACAGAGTATCAATCAGTATATTAGTCCAGAAAGTGAGGAGTGCTTTTGTCTAAGAAATATTACTGTACAGATACCAATGTACATTGTTGAAGCTGATACCAAAAGTCCTGATCCAGAAGAATGCTTCCTATTTAATTGCTTTTCTAGCTGGGGCCATCCGTGTGCCTGGCACTGTTTCCATGCAGCCACTGCTGTGTGCCAGCCCTGACTCTGCTCAGCTCAGCACAAAGTCTTGAGCAGCTGTCAGTCAGTCATGTTACTGAGGCTTGAAAAGCTCCAGGCTGGCTGAGTGGGGGATCACTTCTGCCCGCGGTTGCTTTCCAAACTGTGTCACCTACTTCCCAGCCTGCCCTCTCTCCTTCATCTGTGTCTGTGTCAGGCAGACAGTTCTGAGAAAATGGATTTTGTGTCCTTCTGGATGCAGTTAACCTGTGAGGCAATCTGAGACTTCACTGTCTAGCATAGGAGTGTGTTTTTCAGAGTGAGAACTGTTTATTAAGCTCCTTCTTTCCGTGTGTCTGGTGGGAAGAAAGAATGCATGCTGAAATGTTATCATACTTCATACTAGAACATTGTGAACAGAGAGAGGACTTTGGAAATGTGAATGTTTTTTTTCCCTGTGCTTATCAGAAGAGAGGTTACATGGTTACCTTTAGTGTGAGTTGGAAAGTCTGCTTGCATGTTTTAGTATCAACTACTCTTTACTGGAAGACAAAAGGAAAGGTAACCACAGACTCTTCTTCTTCCTACTTTGCCTTTCAATTTATTTCAATAATTCCTTTATTTATTAGACCACAGGAAAATGGTTCAAGCTGTAATGATTCCTGAAAGGAAAATTAGGCAGGTTTTGAATTATTCCTTAAGAGTCTTATGTACATGGTGCTGTGCAAAAATATTTGCAGTCTTGGTTATGGGCTTACAAATCTATTTTAAAAAGCATAATTAATGCTTTATTTAGAAGAAAAGAGACTAATAGGCAACAGCATGGAGAATTGCATCAGGATATGATTATGAAGAATGATTTCTGGGTTGAAAAGGACTGCAAATATTTTTGCACAGTACCATGTACATAAGAAGCTTGAGGAATAATTTAAAACTTGCCTGATTTTCCTTTCAGGAATCATTACAGCTGGAATCATTTTCCTGTGGTCTATTTAATAAAGGAATTATTTTTAAATTTTTTAATGCAATGTCTCAGTTTTGACTGAAGGGAAATAAGGTTAATGTATTCTATTGGTTATCAATATGTAAACATATATTGGTCAAAAAATTTTAGATTTGAGGAGGTTTTAAAAATCATTCTCAAGTAGACAAGTGCTACTTCTCAGTTTGTCTTTCCACTTGCATTTTAAATTTTTCCTTGAAAATTATGTGGAGAAATAAGGAAAATGGAAGGAGAGTACATTTTTCAACAAGGTTTCAAAAGAGAGAAATTCAAGAGCTTTGACCATAGTGAAAATGACTTTTTATTGTGAGAGTACTGAGTAACAGAAAAAGCTATTAAGAAACAAATTAGCAATGATGAAATTTACTTCAGGCATGCCACTGCATTTGTTTATGGTTATTAAAATATTTTTGCCTCTTCCCCTTAAAGTCATTTGTAGATGGGTTGTGAATTTTCAGTGTTGCATTTACTCTCATCTCAGTTGGAATAGGCTTTATTTTGATGTAAGAGTGCAGTTTTCAGTATGGTGCCTAAGAAGGCATTCAGGCTATTGCAAGTAATTGAATTGCACAGCAGATAAAAAGAAACAAAACTAAACAAAGTTAAAACGTCATCTCTTCTAGATATAAAAAGGAAAATTATGCTTTGGCAGTGAGGAGGTGTAAAGAAGTAACATACAATTTTTCTAAGATTTGAATTTTTTGATTTGGAGAAAATCAAAAACAGAATGCTCAGTTCAGAAAAAGAGCAAATATCTGTGTGTTGTTCATCCTTGTTCCTGTTTGTTCCTGACTTTACTCTTGCAGTCCAGTCTGCACTATCAGCTCCCACTGATACCACTTCTGCCACATTTCCCCGTTGGATGATGACCAGTGCTCCTCATCTTTCTTTATGACTCTTATTTATCACTATTAAATGAAATCACTATTCTTCCTATCACTCAGATGTTATACCTTTCTGCTCTTTGTGCCTTATCCAGTAAGAAATAGTCAAATACTGCTACTTTCTCTATACAAGTTTTGGAAGCTTCTCTTGCTTTGCACATAGCTGTGTCTTTCCTCTCACATTGCATTGATCAATGCAGGCTGCTTTTCTTTTACACCTCTGACTCATCAGCTCTTCTCCACTTCACTATTACCACAGCTCTTGCAATGATCAGATTTGTTAATCTTTTTTTTTTCTCTCATTTCCATTGTGCTCAGTTCAAGTTGTCCCTCTTTATCTAAAAGATCTCTCACAGGTCCCTCAGTTTTTTCCCACCAGTTCATGTTTCTTTTCGCATTGTGCCTTTCAGTATCATGCTTTAGAAATGTCTTTGGCTTTTGTCAGTCTCTTCACTGTTCCTTAATTATTGGAGGAATGGTATTTCCTGGATGGTTTTTTCACAACTGTCTTTGTGGTGATTTCCAAAGATCCATCTTTCCATTTGTGTGCATAATGCCATGAACTTTCAGGTTCAGCTACATACTTCCCTTTTATTTTTAGCCAAATAATTAAGGACATACAAAGGAGCAATTTATACAGATGAAGAACATGCATTTTATTAAAAAATGCTCCATTTAGGACAGTTAATAAATGTATAATTTTTACTACATATATATTAAAAAGAGTAAACAGAATTATGACAGAAAAAAAATGCATCCTAGAGATGTCATCTAATTTTCACTTTCTGTACTATTATTAATATTTAATTGTGACTGTTCTGAGAAAGCACTGATAAGGGCTACATGTACAAGATAGCTTGGGAAATATAACTATATTTTTGAAACTGTTGTTATTAGTGTTCTAAGTTATGTGGTGTAGGTAGATTTTCTTTACTGCAAAGGTAATGTGGAAGGTTGATGTGCCCCAGTAAGTGCCTTCTTATTAACAGCTTGATCACACTTTTTTTTCCTTTGTAAAAAAGAGCCTTAAGCTGTTCACACAATAGTTTTCGACTCAGTGAGGAAAAGACCAGAACAACGTATCTGCAAATGAAGTAAAATGTTGAAAAGACACTTCTAAGTAAACGTATTTCTCTAAAAAGTACTATAGGACCAATGTAATGGTTATTCTCAGTACAGTAAGGCACACAGAGGAAAACTTCATGGCAAGAGCATCAGTGTTTGCAGGCTCTTTTCTTGTTGAGAACAAGAAAATTTATTTATGTTTTTATTTACATAATAAAGCAGATGTGGAGCTTTATTATGAGCTATTCTTCATGTGTTTTATCTCTAAGGTTTATTGAGAAAGCCTACATCAACTCTCTTCCACCCAATGAAAACTTCAGGTTTTGACACTCTCTATGTAGTGTAACCTGTGTTTGTGAGAATGTATCTACCTTTTTATTGTAGGAGTACGTGCTTTTTAAAAACTCTTTAAGTTAGTACAAAAGGACCCTGACATCTGAAGCACTGAGTGATAAAAAACTATGTGGCCATGTAAAAGGAAGCAATGAAAAGGAAAGAATGAAAGAAACAACCAACAGTAACTTCAGCTTTCACTGCATATATTGCAAAAGCAAATTTTATTTTATTAGTATATTTTTTGCTGTCATATTTTCCATCCTCTCTAATGTATACTCTTATCCCTGTGTTTTTAGAGGAAAACAAAGCTAATATTTTTTCTTACAGATTCAATCTGGCCTTTACATGTGATTGAATGTACTGCAAAAGAGGTCACAGCACACAGTTAATTTCTGGTTTTTAAATAAATGTACAGAGTAGCAATAGAACAAATAGTTTTCATTAACTCCGTTCCTAAAATTGCATGCAAAATGACTAATTCACCTCCCATCTCACAAGAACAAAACATTGTAGATAGGTTGTTTATTATTTATTTAAAGCTGACAACATGCTTGCTGTTGTATGAGCAAGACTTCCTGCTCAGTCTTTCACTGAGGGCAGGTACTGACCTCACCTATGTGGAGAAGGGCTGTTTACCCAATTCGTGACTGCAGGAGCACTTTTTTCCACTGGTAATGAACAATGGAGCTTAAATCCTCCAAACATTGGTGCCTCAGTCTTCAGCATTCTTACCACCTCAATATCTCTGTCTGACAAAGTGAGAAAGACCTTAGACCTTGAAGAGTTTGGAAGAAAAATATAAAGGAGATAAAAGTAACTTATTCATTCACGTCACTTAACTATTCTTCCTGCCAGTTTGAGAAAAATTGGGTATTACTTTAAAGCTATTACTTTAAAGCCTGTGTTAGAAGTGGTGGCAAAAATAACCTCTGTAATGTAATTATTTGTGTAATTAGAAGGCTGATATTGCAGTAACTTTGGATGATCCCATCCTGTTCTGCTAATGATTTCTGTTTTGACTATCACAATCTTCAGCAAATGTGCACAGAAGAGAACTATTTTAGTGAAAAGATAGTAATCTTTTTATTTTTCTTTCTTTTAACTGCATCTGATTTAAGCTAGAGGAATAGAAGAGCCTGTTTTCTTTCACTTCACTCTTTTTTCTTTGATTTATCCTCTACTTGAAAAGGTTGCTGGTAAATGAGTGCTAATGACATTACCATTGGTGGCACAAGGGAGGCAGCCTGACGTGGGTGCCGTGTTTTTTTTCCAGATGAGGATAGGCATCCACTCAGGTTCGGTGCTGGCCGGCGTCGTCGGTGTGCGAATGCCACGCTATTGTCTCTTCGGGAACAACGTCACCCTCGCCAGCAAGTTCGAGTCAGGAAGCCACCCACGCCGCATCAATGTCAGTCCCACCACGTACCAGTAAGTCCTCTCAACCCTTTCCTGTTGCTTTTATTTCAGCCTGCTTTCAGTTCCATCCTGTAACATGTCCTCAACACATGAAATCCAACAGAACAGGGCATCGGGACAGCTGGAAAGAGGTCTGGCTTGGGGGTGTATGTCCGTCTGTCTTTTGTTTGCTGGTTTGTATCAGAATGAGCAAAGAGGTCAGGCACTGGAGGCGAGGAGGCACAACAGAAAAACCAGCCATTCCTCTCTAAAATAATACATAACAGAAGAAGTGGGAGATATCTCCCAAAGCAACATAGTTTTGTGCACTATTACAGCTTTTGTCTGAGGATTTGGGTTCCACCCGCTAAAAACCGTTCTTGAAAGAAAGCATACACCCATTGTCTCAGAAGAAAGTCTAATTTTGCTGGTAAGACCAAGCTTACAAAGAGATTTAATCTGTCTTGAAGACAAAATTTCTTATTTAGCACTGTAAAGACACACTTGATAGAAGCATTCTCATAACGTAGGAAAAAAGATTGAAAATGGCAAAGCATTATCCCTAGCGTTTTGAAGAAATTATGCAAATGGAGAGAAGGCTTGATTAAATCTGGTTATGAGTAACAGCTCCTAAATAAAAAAGGTGTTCCTTATTGTTCAAATTTGACAGTTTGACTATTAGAATTTCTTCTGCTTAGATTACAGCTGATGCACACGCTTTTTTTGGCAGGATATCTCAATCTTCCAGTGTTCTGTATCTGAAGTAATTTTCTGAAGTAAGGCTTTGAGACTGTGTGGTAAATCTGTACACAGTTGCTCAAACAATATTGCTTTTCTTTCTTTTTTTTTTCCTTTTCAGAACTGTGAATCTCAGTTCTTCTCCATAGCTATCTATATAAAGAAAGATTTTTAAATGGGATTTCTTCATCCAAGTATTGAAGTGTCTGCTATTCTAAAATATGAATTAGTCAGAAATTAAAGTTAAAAGCAATTAAACTAATGCATAAAGTGACATTCTTCTAAAGAGCCCATTCACTTGAGATTATATTTTGAGAATGAAGCAAGTGTAAGAAATTGAACAAGAGATAGAGTAACTGAATAAGCTTTATATCATAAAGTGAACAGAAATATATTCATACAGTTGTCTGGTAACATGCAATAGAAAGACAATCTATTATTCTCCAAATCTATCCAAATCCAATCTATTATTGTTTACAGAAAACATTTTCATTTAAATAAAAATAAATTCAATAAATATATTGGAAATTTCTGTTTGGAACTTGGTATCATTTGAAAAGAAATTGGTTTGGGAATCTTCCATACACAGCATTCTACAGCCTTCGGCTCTTGGTCATCAACTGTGGGATAGGAGGAACCTTCTAAAACCTTGTTTGAATAGTCACTGTAATTTTGTTTACCATTTGTGCTCCAGTTACAAAAATTACAGAGTAGTGGGGCCTTTGGTGTGTAGTTTGTGGTCTGGCAGAAGGTGACCAAGGGCCTGTGACAGGGAACTGGACTTTTCTTGAGCAGGATCCATTCTTATAAGGTGCTGTTCTTCAACCTGAGATCGTCTTCAAGATATTCTGAAAGTGAAGTCCATACTTTTTTCAGAAGAGAGATCTTAGTGCTTTACAAATGTGGTTCAGGGGAGTGATTTCACATGGGGCTATGGTGTTGCTTGCTCATGTTTGTGTCCCTGAGAGCAGAAATTGGTGAGCTGGACAGCTTTATGGAAATATAACTCAAGAGTATCTGTGGTGCACAAAATTCTCTTCACCCTGGGGCTAGAGTCACTTCCCGTGTACCAGTGCACAGTGCTGCTTGTGTTGAGTTTGGTTATGAGTGATATGGCATCTCCTCTGTGAGACACAAAGTTGTGGTCATAGTTGAACACCCTGATCTGGCTGAAGATGTTTCTGTTCATTGCATGTGGGTTGGACAAGACGGGCTTTAAGATCCCCTCCAACCCTGTTGATTCCATGGTTCTGTGACTATTTTTTTTTCATCACAATGCTGATAAAAAGACTGTTCTGAAAGTTAGTTTGAGGGTCTGTGTATGGAGCTTGTTAGAAATCTGTGGGTTTGTGCTGCCCTTTTCCTGACTCCTGGCACATTGTGGCACAAAGATGACTTCTCTTTACCTGTGTCATCTCTGCCTGGCTGCCACGGGGCATATTGGACCATGGCAGGTCAAATACGAGTCACCTTGGAGAACGTTCTTTCCAAGTCCTAGGTACCAAAACGTGAATCAGATCTTCTCACCATGCATATCTTTCAGGTTGTATCAAAAACAGGTCTACAGGGTTTTTTTCCACTTCCCATTAATCCTAGAAATCCAGTATAAATAGGACCATTTTTTTCGAGATGGCTGAACTTTCACCTTATGTGAACTTCATGTCTGTATTTACCTTGCAGAAAGTTATCAGTGTAGACTGTTGCTTCAAAAAGGGAAGAAGGTAGAAAAGCGACAAGTGACTGATTACATAGTAATGCTGTAACATTAAATTGCAAAACAATACCCAAGAAAATACAGAATTACTGGTATTTTTTATCTCCATTATTGTACTCTGTAAACAATCTGCTGTCAACAGGCTGAACAAATTCAGTGCTTGATTCAGAGAACTTTCAGTGGAAGTAACAGGCTAAACACATGGTTTCAGGTAAAGGAAGTAGAAATGGCAAGAAAATACATGTTTGAATGAGATGCAGTTATCATTCAAGATGAGTGGCTAAAAGTAATGAGATCAGGCTGGAAAAAGTTTTCTATTACAGGCTTGAGAAATGATGTGAAAAGATTAAATGAATGTACATGGGGCAACTTGAAAAGCTGATTTCAAGCCATACTTCTGGCAGAGTTGAAAGCTTGAAAACAGAAAGGGAAGAAGTCAAGAAATGACGCTGTTGACATAGTGGCCAGAAGAGACTGCAATTACAAAATACTCAAAGGGGCAGAATTTTTCAGAGTTTCTGAAAGTAATCTGTGAGATTTAACATAATATCCTTTGATTTGGTGATGTCCAAATCAAAAAGTAGTGATCTGATGCATCCATATAACACTTCTCTTAAATGTGATTTGTGTGAGTATATATTTATTGTGTATAAGTAAAGTGATTCATCGCAAACTTAAATGTATTTGTATTTGACTTTATATTCTGCTAAATGCTTCTATTTCATCACACTGTGCTGATGTGCACTTTGTTAGTGCTGCTGTTAGTATTTCTATTATCTAAGATCAGTGTTTTCCAAAGTAGATAATTTTGCAGTCAGTATGAAAACAACAGAATTTTCAGTGATATGAAACTACTGGCATTTATCATCACGTATTTGTCTACTATGGCCCCTGATGGAAGTTGTGATCCAAGTTTTACAGAGCATGCAGGTCCTGGAAACATGTCCAGTACTTACCACCTTTCATTTTACAGTAAAGATTATGTATCATGAAATGTCATCAGCATTCAGATAATAATCACACTTCAGAATACCTATTATTGGTTACAGACACTTCCCTTCAAGCCTGTAATCTGCCTAAGTAAGAATCAGAGTCTAAAATGATAAGTACAAGGTGTGATTGTTGCTTAGCAGCAGGAGTGAGCCTGGGGCAGCCTTGCTCCAGTTACCTGCCTGGGCAGAGCTCTCCTATTTGTGAAACAACACCTTTTACAAAGGTGGACTTTGTGTTTTTTGAATCTGAAACATCACTGCTGTTTGAAATATCCTGTTTCTTGACTCAGACAAGTCTTTGGACACAAGGATCACAGCCACAATTGCTTTGAATCACTGAGCATTGTGAAATTAAATCATTGGAATAACACTAGTAAAACTTCCAGTGAAACGTGGAAACTGGAGAGGAAGTTGAGCATCCCAGACTAGTCCCTGTTTAAACATATGGATAGGAAGAGAAGTTTATTTAATTCATCTAAATTATCCTAAATTGAATAGAATTACCCTATTTTTCATAGTCAGGAAGGAAGCCCAGTAAGATTTATGAGACTTCAGCACAGGAGATAAATTTAATTTTTTTTAGGTTTTTGTTTCAGCCTTTAATAATGATTTTTGTGAGATATTAATATAATATACCCACATTTGTCTTGTTCTCCTAATAGTGCTGCAATGTCATGCTTTGGGATTTCTAAGCAGTTATCAAAAGCAGGTAAACATAGTTGTTCCTGTTTGTCAAGTAACTCCCATTTGAGGATGAATACTGTTTTTTCCCCTCTTCTTCCTACCTCTAGTCTTTTGCAGCATGTGTTTCTCTTGTGGAGAATGTGCTTCTGGCACTCAGTGCTGGGTACAGCTACTTTCCATTATCACATGCTGGGCAATGCATCTGGGACCTGATTTTAGGCAAAGATGAACAGCCTGTATCCCACATCTTTATCTTGATTTAGGAGAGAGGGCAACCCAGGTGTATCTCCTTATTGAGCTGGGTGAGGTCATTGTGTGTTCTCCTGCATAAATTGCTTCTCAGCCTTTAAAACTGATTAAAACCAGGGTAGGTTTTTAATAGTTCTTTCAACGAAAGTTGTATGAAAAAAAATTTAGGTAATTAAGAAGTATTTCTATACTTCTCTCTTTACAGGGATTTTAAATTAAAATTAGGCTTTTCTTTAAACTCCTTATTGATTTTTATTTTTATCAAATTCTTTTTCCTACAGGTTATATCTATTTATATGTATTACTTCTCCTACGGGGTATAGCTATCTCTGTATCTATATTTTTCTGCCTTATATGGTCAAACCAATGAGATTGCTCTCAAATAGCCTTTTTAGATTATTTCAAATTTTATTTCTCAGCATCCTTTAAAAAGCTGGGTGTTTTTATGTTGGTCAATTCACCATGTATGTTTTCAAGAGGTGGGCAGACAATTTAGTTTTGGACAGGTTGGGAATGCAACTTATTCATGGGCACAAAAAATTTATTGCTAGTCTAATTTTAGAAGCATAGTCAAAATGCACAGTTTTTTCATGTGTTTCTGCTCCCAGTGTCACCTGCTTCTGTGAGACTGCACCCCCATAGTCACTGTTGATCCTCTGGTGTCTGTGCTTGTGCTTTGTGACGCTGTATTTTTGTTCAAGGTTCACTTTTATTCGGGGTTCACTCTACACAGAATAGCTGTGCTAGATCTCTGTCCAGTTGTTAACAGTGTATGTCACCCCACAGTTTCACACAGCTTATCTAAAGCTAAAACTTATTTAGGCAAAAGTTGGTACACAACTGTTCAAATTACAAAAAGGTCAAGCCTGGAAAAATCCAGGCAGATCCTGAGGCCAGCACTGTTGTCAGTGTAAAGCCTGAGGCCTTTTAGTAGCAAACCTGTGCACTGAGCCTCTGATGTCCCAAACAGAGAGCAGAAACCCAGTATTCTTTGTGTTCTTTTTGCTTAGATGGGTGAGAAAAAGAAGTATTAAAGGTCAGAGATTAACACTCAGCATGCTGAGCTGCATGTAGTATGCAGTATATTCCATTAAAAATCGTGACTGGCCCTTGCATAACCTTACCACAGCTGACCTGTATGAAGAAGAAACACCAGTAGACTTACTTGCATAGTTTAAAAAGTAATAAATACACTGTTCAATAATTAGGTAGAGATGTAGTCTGGGTTTTTTCCAAGACTGGTCTCCTTACAGCATGCACAGAAACTGAGGGAGAAATTCAAACCTGCTAAAGTTGCGAACCAAGTGCACTGATTTTTAGCATTACAATAGCAAATTCATGTGTTTATACAGAGTATTTTAAGAGCAGCCTTCCAAAATCTCATATGAGTGCAGTAATAATTTATTATCTGTATTCATATGGAAACAAATGAGCTGGTTTATGTTATCAAGAAGATGCCCAGTTGGTGAAGCAAGCAACATTTGTTGCCACAGAGGAAGGGAGCAACAGTCCAACAGGAGACAGTCTTCTCATAGCCTGTTTGGAAAGCCATTAAAATTAGATTTTCCAAATAATAGCAATTAATGGGGTGACATAAATAAGGGTAACTAAAGGTTTTACAGTACTTTTAGAGTTAGGGCAGAAAGAACCTTTTTGTTTTGTTGGTATCTCTCCCTGTGAAAGACAGCATTTGTGGAAGATTGACCTGGCCAGTGTGCTTACTTGGTGCATACTATGTTTAGGAATGAAGTGCATAGTCTCTTTGCTGTAGAGCATTATATTTCTCTTAGAACTTTTGTTCAATTTTGGTCTATACAGACCAATTTTCTTAAAAGTTCACATTGAACATAGTTCTGAGTGGGTGCTTTTGTACTCTGATCCAGCAATCCATTGAAAAGAGCAAAAATCTGACATCTCTGAGAGATGGAGGGAAAAACTGTGGGCATGGAGAGAGTTAAGAGTTGTGATGGGAAACATGGACTCAGTATGGAGGGCTTGGCAACAAATAATTCTGCAATAGCAAGTCTCAGCTAGTTCCAGTGGGAGCAATAAGCAATCACCATTTCTTACTTCAAATTTGAAGGCTGGGCCATATGAACCATATGAAGTTTGATAAGGGGAAGTGCCAGATTCTGCACTTGGGACCGGGCAACCCTGGTTGAGTGTATGGACTGGGGAATGAGGTGCTGCAGAGCAGCGCTGCACAAAGGGACCTGGGGCTCCTGGTCTGTGGCAGGTTGAACATGAGGCAGCAGTGCCCTGGCAGCGGGGAGGGACAACCCTGTCCTGGGGACATCAGGCCCAGCATGGCCAGCAGGGCAAGGGAGGGGATTGTCCCCTCTGCTCTGAACTGGGGCGGCCTCACCTCCAGTGCTGGGGGCAGCTCTGGGTGCCACAAGATAAGAAAGACACTGAAGTGGGGAGAGTGTCCAAAGTAAGGTGGAGTCTGGAAGGGAAGCCGTGTGAGAAGTGGCTGAGGTCACCTAGTTTGTTACGCCTGGAGAACAGAAGGCTGAGGGGAGACCTCACTGCAATCTGCAACTGCTTTTGTGAGGAGAAGCAGAGGGGCAGGCACTGATCTCTTCAGTCTTGTGACCTGTGACAGGAGTCAAGAAAAAGGTGTGAAGCTGAGTTGGGAGAGGTTTAGGTGATATCAGGAAAAAGTTCTTCTCCCGGAGGGTGTTTGGGCACTGGAACAGGCTCCCCAGGGCAGTGGTCACAGCACCAGCCTGGCAGAGTTCAAGAAGTGTTTGGACAATGTGCTCAGACACTTGGTGTGACTCTTGGGAATGGTCCTGTGCTGGGTCAGGAGTTGGATTTGATATTTGTGATGAGTCCTTTCCAACTCAGCATATTCAGTGATTGTATAGTTTTCTGAATATTGAAACTCTGATGAAGATGTGACTGTTTTGTGCCAAAATAATTTGAAATATAATTACCATATCATATCATCTTTGTGAAAAAAGAACTATAGCTTTTAAAAGCTTCTTCAAGGTTCCCACTAAGTATGATCCCAATTTTTGTTCACACACAGACCTCCTGATTTTTTTTTTAAATGAAGGAACTGAAAGGAAAAAGAACAATAATAGGAAAATTCTCAGATACTGTCTCTTTTTGTCTGAGAGCATTCCCACCAAGGAAGGGATAGAACAAGAATTTTAAAAGTTTTGGAAGATTTAAGGCTAGGAGGAGAAGATGTCAAGGTTAATCAACTGTAAATCAGTGTTTAAGAAATTCTTTCTCCCCTGAAACATCAACAAAAAAGACAAGCTTAGGGGAGACCTAATTTCAGGCAATTTATAAGAATGCCTGAGTACCCTGAACCTCACAATTTGAGCTCTGAATTGTAAATTGTGTATCCAGCTACTTGAGTGGAACCCAGAATTTTGAACCTGTGAAAAACCTACTATAAAAATATCCTTTGCAATAGTACCCTGAAGGGAAATTCACAGAAGTGATTCAGAAAATACAGCTAAGATAAATGCTTTGGGATATTTTCAGACTAGTTGTTATATGAATATTCCTCAACTGTGAAGGTTGTATAACTTCAGCTTAAGCTCTCTGAATATGGGACAATCTGGAAACATTTTTTTATACAGTTCAGAGGCCTCTGCAAACATTCATGCAATTTAGAGAAGAATGCAGTATTTTGATCACAAAATCGACAATCCACACCTTCAAACCACGCATTAAATAAAGTTCTCCACAGAAGTTCAAAGGCAAAAACTTTGTTGAGTTTATAACCAAGTGATTATTTAAAAGCTGGAAAGAAATTGCCTTCATATGTCAATAAGCTCACACAGACTGTCTCATGCAAAACTCATGAAAAATACTCAGTAAAGGAAGTGCCATTGCATACACTGATAATCCTTCAAAATTCTCCTGATCATGGGATTGATTCATTCATTCATTCATTCCTTTGCTTTCCAGAAATCAACTTTACATACATTAATCTACCTATTACAAAATTCCATGGAAACTTATAAAGTTCTTCCCATTTATGTTTTTGAGCTTCAAACTGATTGAGAAAATGATTAAATATCGTTGGAGGGAAAAGAAGAAGAATGCTTTTGTATATCCAGCTGTGCTCAGAATTTGCTTATTGTCTCAAAACTGTTCTTTTCAATGCTGAAGGGGTGGAATACCATTAACTTAATTTACTTTATTAACTGGAAACAAAAAGAAAATGTATAGAGCTACTTCCTTTATTTTGTAAGTCCAGCTAGTTCTAGGGAAGATACTTGATAAAGATGCCCTAAATCTTGATGTCTAACCAGACAGAGATTTGTCTACCATGACTGAGAAGGCAAATGGCAGAAGGCTGCATAGTTGGGTCTCTGGTGTTGTACCAGCTGAGCAGGCATGCTGGAAGATGGCTTCATAGATCCAGGGAACCTGGATCCCTGGATCCCTTTTTGACCCAACCAAATAGCCTGGATTAAACCCATGGGTACTGTTGATGAATGGTGTCAGATTTGCTTCTGCTGTCGAAGTTGGATTTGCTTTATTTGAACCCAGTTTATGAAAAACAGTATTACTGAGTGTAAGAAGGGCACAAACTGACCTCCTTGCTTTTGTCTGTGGGAGCTCCCAAGCACTGCCACCTTCATACCTGCCTTCCAGCAGGAAACCTGGTGGCAGCCATCACTCTGAAATGTTTATTTCTGCCCAATAAAGTGTTTAAATTAAGCGAAATGATAAGTTCTGGACAACTCATCATTATTAATTTAGTTCTCTTTCTGGTACTTTACTTTCTGAATGCTGACACTGATTTTTAGAGAATGTTTTTTTGAGCCATCCCTTCAACTGATCTCAATCAACAGAGCTCCTTGAAGTTAATGATTATAAGTTCATATATATCAGCTGAGGATCCTGACTTAGAATTTCTTTATAGGTTACTTAATAGTGTAAACTTATTTTTTTCTTGGTTCCACATAGGCTCCACCTCTTGCAAAGAGGCATTTCTGGAATGTGTTTTACAGTGTTTTATATCCCTCTGTTTTGTTTTTCTCCAGGCTCTTGAAAAAGGAAGAAAATTTTATTTTTATCCCTCGTTCCCGTGAAGAGCTTCCAGAAAACTTTCCAAAGGAAATTCCTGGGATCTGTTACTTCCTGGAGGTCAGAAGTGGTCAGAAGCCGCCAAAACCGTCAGTCACATCTGCCAGAGTGAGAAAGGTGTCTTACAACATCGGCACCATGTTCCTGCGGGAGACCAGCCTATGAGGGCTGCTGCAGATCAAAAACTCATCCAAAAAGCACAAGCCCAGAGCTGGGTCATGGCCGGGGAGTTGGAGGCTCTTTGTGTTTCACTGCCGCCTTCTGAGCAGGCAGGAAAAAGCTCCATGTAATGTCAGGCAATAATCATTTTAAAAGGTGGGTAACTGCTGTCAGTAAACAAGGTGGAGATAGGGAAAAAATATTAAACAATGTACTTCCACTTCCAGAGGAATTTCTTTCATAAACTTCAGTCTGGCCCCTCTATGGCAAACAAAACAACAAAACAAAGCCCCAACTCTCAAATTAGAGGTTGGTCTTGTTTTGTGCAGAAAGGATGATGGTTCTCTGTAGATTTGCACCAGCTAAGCAGAATTGAGAGTCAGTTCTGATTATGCATTCCTATATTTAATGTGTTCTTCAGTAAGGTAATGATGTTTTTTAACTTTATGAACAAGCATTTCATACATATACTGTAGAGCTATTGTAACCTTCCTGGCAGGAGGAATTATGACTCAATACAAATATTGTAGGAATTTTACCTATTTTTATACATATTTCACTTTCGGGATAATTACATTCCACATACTGTAAGCTGAGTGAGCTTAGATAGCTTTTCAGAAGTTACTGTATATTTCATACATTCTACCTATCAAACCTTATTGTTATACAAGTGGGAAGAAGGCATTTCTTGACTTTTTTGGCAACAAAAAAAAATCAACATATACATAATAAAACCCCCACTTTGGTAAATCACTTTATCTGGTTTTTATGCTAAAGCTTTAGATGAGCACTGTCTTCTTATGTAAAATAACGTCCAGTATTTGTCCTACAGTATTGTATGTCCAGTCCTTCCAGGACAATGTAAACAAAGTGCAGAAGATCAATGTGTGGACAAACAGAAAATTTCTCTTTAATGGGACTTGTTTTCCCTCAAAATTATCAGCCAAACTGTTTTTTTGGTAGAAGCTCTGAACTTCTCTAAAAATTTGGTGTTATGAAAACTTGTTCTGAGGAATTCCAGCAGACACTGGAAGCTCTCTGGATGCTGGTTTTCCATATTTAATAGGACTTGTGCTCCTAGTCCAGATTGATTGTTGAAAATCCATTCTGTTAATAATGATTGCTCATTTGGAAGCTTCCTCTATTGTTGGATTGGCTGAAGTTGCCCTGCTTAATCTAGTTAAGATCAAAACAACACCAAAAAGGGAAGGCAGTATTTTCCAGGTTTAATGCAAATGGCAGTTCAAGATTTTTGTTAGTCCAAGACAATAAAAAAAAAAGTCACTTCTTTGCTGTTGAAAATTAATATAGTATTATTGTGTTCAGTTAATCCAGTTCAAACAAGATGTGCATCTGGCACATTTTCAGGCATTGTTTATTTCTCAGGTTTTATTTTTCAAAAGTAATGGTGGTCAGTTTTCCTGTGCGGGTGTGCTGCCTTTGGATCATACTGGGGTGGGTGATGATCTTCTGAGCTTGCAGATTGTTAGTTAAAATCTGTGCCATGGTTCCAAAGTGGCTTAGCTGTATGTGAGCCTTTAATCACTTTAATCAAAGATAAGACTCAGCAGCAACCAGGAGGCCTGAGAAACTCTTCATCTCTCTAATCCAGAACAGAAATGAGTTTGCTTATGGATTTAGTAGTCATAACGTTAGGCACCTCTTGAAAAGAAGTAAATAACTTCCCCCATATTTCGAGATTATCCAGCTGGATCTTTCTGTGAAGGGAATGACAGTTTTCTATTTCTCCCCTTTGACCAGCAGCTCCTGTGAGTCAGCATGGCACTGCTAGCCTCTACTGAAAGTGTTTCAGGCTTCCTTTCCATGAAGCCATTCTGGATGAAAAAGGACTGCCTTGAACCTTTACAGACTTAAGCATACAGAGAACATCTGAAATTATTATGCAGGGGTGAGCTTTTCCTGACGAGGGTAGATGCATGGGAATTAGCCCAGAAACCTCTTTTTATGCAAATTCCCTCACTTTCTAGTGGAATACTGATCTAAAGACTTATTCCAGTAGTATTAGAGCATTCTCGGGATTGGAGTAGTTATTTTTTTATCTAGCTTGATAAACATCATATGGAGTTCTGTGGCCTATCTGAAAAATGACTTACAAAAACTATTCAAGCTTGAGGCTGTAGAATTTCCATCCAAACTACAGATCTGAGAATTTTCTTCACATGATAACAAGCTTTAACCTATAGCCATTAGTTTGCAAATACGCAGGATGTAGCATGCATTTTTTACCCTGGGAACACAAGTGAGATATGTAAGAATCATAAACAGATCAAAGTTCATGTTTCACCACTGAAAGAGGAATGCCACTTCCCAGCTAATAAATCCATAGTTCAGATGTCATTACTTAGTTCCCTAGAGTGAATGTTTTTTCAAATAGCCATTATTAGATTTAGATTTGTCTGACTTTCCTGGCACATCTTCATTGTTCAGTAGGTGCTGATGTCAGAGTCCCAACCTTCCTGGCCAAGCTTTTTTTCTCTTCTCACCACCCACAGTCCTACGTGAAGCGTACGAATGTAGAGGTTTAGACCAAAATCTTGTAGTTCAATAACTTGTCTCTTACAGTTGCCAATAAGAAATGTCTAGGTTAATTCTGCATCTGATGTTGATCAATGCAATTATTTTCATAGCAAATGATGGATAAATGGTAGTTTTACTAGCAAATTGGAGCAGCAATCAAAACTAGTTTGTATCACCATCCTCATCCTCTCAGAGACTTTTTGTTGGATGAGGAAATTTAAAATCAGAGAGATCTGTATGAGAACTGAAAATTGGTATCAGTACCAATTATCATGTGAATAATACATTGATAGTGTTTGCAAATAAATCATCTAGCTCCCCAAATTAGAGTACACTGACTGTATAAAAATATAGTCTTTGTTTGTCATAAGCTTATGTAAAGGTAACATATCTAGAACTGCAGCACAGATGCTAAGTATTGTGTTATTTGTATTATGATGAGGGATGTTAATGAAAAAAGTGTGGGCTCTCTGGGGACATTTTTCTATGTCAGTGTGAGGAAAATGTAAAACAAATTCTCAGCACTTTCTAAATTAGTAGTTGCATCTGCTGCCTTTCATATTAGGTTGCAAGCTTTTTTTGTTGGACACTTTTACAAAGTGAAATGAAATTTATTATCAAGATTGATGTTGTCATGTCAGTTAGGAGGTAGTCAGACTCATCACTTCTCCAATAACACTTACTTTTAGTGATAGGGAAAAGGTTCTCATTTTCCTGGCATTGTCTTCATAAATAGAAAGGCTCTCAGAATTTTGTACCTTGAGATGATGAGGTGGAGAAGTTAGAGGTGCTCAAATGTTTACAGACATCACATGCTCTAATTGGAATTTTCTTTCAACCTTTTACTTCCTGTAAGAAAGATGCTCTTTGGTTCCTGTGGGTAAGAATTTACATTCTTGTGTTTCTTCACATGGCTGCAAATAGCCATGTCTGCTGTCTTGAGTCTCTGTGCAGAACAAATCCACTCTCTCTCAAGAGAGAGGGAGGAGATCTGTTTTGTATTGCATGTACAAGGCAAAGGGAAGGAGATGTGAAGACCCTCCTAGCTGGGTTCATCAGTCTCTTGGTGGCTGGTTTCTTGTACAAAAATCAGGAGGCCAAAGAAAAGATAGCCCACAGTCCTTTCCCCAGAACATTTTTTACACATCTTGAGACAGATTTCTCCATCTGCTTGAAGCTCCCCATCACACAGGCTTTTCTGTGATACAGTTCATAGAGATCATGAACTCAGAGGAAAAAGGAAATAATGATGAAGTGATAGAGTGGTGGATAAATTTTGATCTGCATCCCTCTGGTAAATTTGCCATTCAAGGACAAAAACCTTTGCGTGGGAGAATTGCTACTAAGCCAGGACCATCAAAGTGTGATTTTCTTGCAGGATCCCAAAGGATATTTCATTTTTAATTCTAGAGAGCCAATAGTCATTAACTGTGATTGTGGTTTTGGCATCTCTGCTCATTCCCACATACAGTTTCAAATCTGAATCTTTTTTGAAGCCTGGAAACATGCCTCTGCAAACAGAAAACCAAAGCTCTTAAAATCTTGGAAATCTTTTATGGGAATTGCCTGCTTTAAAGAAATCCTTGTGATTGAGTCATTAACACTCCATGGCAGTTCATGGGTGTGCACATGCCATTTCACAGTGCTATCTCCTCCTGTTCTCACAGTGTTCCCTAACAAGCCCAACAGCAGGATCAGGCATATTTAACATCCATCTTCCATTTTTTATAAAGCGAGCAGTGCTAAACCATGACATGCTGCCTGTATTTTAAAAGTATCAGCACTGCACTAAGAAGTAAACTCTGATAACCAATTTCACATTGTATATTTCTTGCTCTGAATAGACCCTCCTCTCAGGCAGTTTAAAAATGAATGGAAAAAAAACAGCACCCAAAACTGCTGTGTTGAATTGCAAATGAGTCTGAGACCTGCATTGGTTGTTGGGGCAAGTTGAGTTGCTGGACAGCTTTCTGATTCCTCAGCTGCCACAAGCTGTCACGTGTGTGTGCTTCATGCAGATGGTCATGTCAAGGAGTCTGTAATCCAGCAGCAGCTTTGTAAGCTTAGGGCATCTTCTGTTTTCCTCTTCTAGTCTCACTCCACTACCACTCTGCTGAGTGCTCAGAGCTCACTGAGGAGAGCTAGTTCCCTGTCCTAATGCAGTCTCAGAGCTTCTGGCTTCCTTTCTGGATTCTGGTGATCTTTTGCAAAATTGTGCGTGCGTAGTATTGGAAATAGCAACGTGCTTAAATTAGCAACAAAACAAGAAGCTTAAAAAAGCTTGTCAAACTCAGAGACAGTTGGTTCCTTTCCCTCAAGGTAATACATTATTCATAATGCTGTACAGGATTGAGGGTGCCAGGGACAGAAGAGGCTATGGATGAATTGAAGATGCTGAGTGTGCAGTAGACTCAACAAGTAGGAGTTGGTCGGCTTCTGCTACTTTTAATAATTCCATCATCTGGTGTGCTGTATCCTGCTCTTGGTCAGGGTTCTGCTCTACAGAAGCCCTCCACTTTCCTTCCCTTAGCACACTGTATGTGACATAGTGAATAATTCCTCTTGTTGTTCTAATTAGCATATATTGTTGACACGGCTGCTTATATCTAAAGAATAGCTGGGGTTAAAGGGCTAATCTTGCTCTTCTTGCAGCAAAGACAAAACTGCTACAGTGACACAGCAGGCACTCACATCCTTAGAGGGAAACGACCACAGTGCAAGTTATCACTGGTGGGTTTGGGTGGAGTCAGTGCATTAACAGCCCATGGCATGTTTTTAGCTTCCACCAAATTTATCTGTGCAGATAGGAGTTGCTCTTTAATGATGTTATTAATTTGCAATGCATGAGCAGGCTTAGAACAAAAATCTGTGAAATGTTTAACCTCATATATGTGACTGATCTTTTGTGTCTTGGCTGTTAATCAGGCTTGAAATCAAGAGAAACAGTGAAACTGAGGAGTGCAGCAATTCAGTAACAGGCAACAGATCATTCACCTCTGCAGATGCAAACTTGCTCCTGTGGCTTAGAAAGGTTGACCTCTAGTTATCTGTGGTCCAGGTTAGTGTCACTGTGCCACTGTAGCAACAAAATGGCCTCTGAAAACAGCATGAGGCATCTCAGTCTGCTTCCCTCTGGGCTGGGGTTTGCATCAGAGAGCCCAATAACATGCGATGCAAAGTGGCAACTTTGCTGGCAGCCTTAACAAAAGGATCAGTGGAGGCAGATGTTAAACCAGCTGTTTGCTCCAGGGATTTTAGCTTCCAAAGGCAGAGAGAGGCTGATCATGTTTTAATTTGGACAAAAAGAGAAGAAAGGATTTCAGAGGAACAAGTGTCTTCCCTCCCTAGCAAGGAGGCAGTGGAATTAGCATGAATCAAGGGGGACATGCTGATTACCTTGGCTGCAGCAGCGCCTTCAGCTGTCTGGCCCTCTGGCATTCCAACAATCAAGTTTCATTTGAAAACTGGAGGACAGGACTGGAGGACTTCAGGCACTTGTCTCCTCTGCTTTAGAAAGAGTTTGAGGCTGCCCAAATCCTTGAGTGTGCTTAACTTTCTCAGTGACCACAGATGGCAAACTTAGATTAGGCATCTGTTTTTTAAGATGGCCAAGATAAGTGAGACTGATCCCACTGAATTACATTCTTCTCAGCCCAAGTGCTGTGTCTAACATCTTCTGTTGTGCTGCTTTTCAGCATCTTGCACTGGCCAAAATAAATTGAATCAAACTGTCAGAGGGATAGACAAGCATATTCCAGGATAAATAAAATGTTACCACTGTAGCCATGGTGATTGTCGCAAACATGGGCTACTGCAGTTCTGCAAATCCCTCCTAGTGTCTGAACCCTTTGCATATGATACCTGCACTTCCAGTTCTGGAATGCCATTAGGAGTGTGATTTAGAAAAGGAGCTTTGAGCCCTTAGCCCAGATTGTGTGGCACGTTCACCTGTGTGCCATGTTCACCTGAACTGTATGCCAGAATGCCTGCATAAACCTTACCCTCTAGTCAAGGTGGTAATAACATGTGTAGATTCTAAAGAACAGAGAGATAGTTGCCAGGTTATCATTAACACACTTTTTTTGTGCTTTTGTGAATTTGTAGCCCCAAAATTAATTTTCCATTAGCAGAAGGTCTCACACTGAGCTACTGGTTTTCTCGGTAATTATTCATTAGCAATACTCTCTAATAACTACTTTTGAAGCAATAAATAAAGCCATGCTAATCTCTTCTGTGTAGGCTACTATACAGCACCTATCACCTTAACAAACTGCTTTTCGGCAGGACATTAAATGGCAGAATAACACCCTGACATGTACTGTTTGTCCTTCCATCCTCTTCCTCAGAGAAGAAGAGCATGTAATGGAATAATTTGATTTTTTCAGATGGCGTTTTTTTGTTATTTTTCTAAAAGAGTATGTTGCTACTTACTTAAATAAGGAAGAGCAAAATCAGAACTATAGATCAGAATTTGAAAAAAGTTTTGGATGCAAACAGTATCTTAAAAGACTCCCCACTGAGTAAGATTAGTCTCACATCCTAGAAACATGGGGAGTAGTATAGGTAATAGATGTGAGATATACCTAGGAATGATAAATAGGAGTAATAAACCTGGCAGATATATACAAAGGATGACTTCTGTTTTATACACAACAGTAAATAGATGCTAAAACTGATTAATACCCATAGAGGGCAAATACTGTTTAATCCATTTTGGCATTTATTTATTACCAGTATTGTCCCTAAGGTATTATTTTTTCCTTCCCTAATGAGATTGGAACATATTGTTAAATCAGTATCAGAGTTTCTGAATTTATTGCAAAAGAGCAAGCTTAGGAATAAATAACCATCAAGAAGAGATTTTTTAGATGTGAGCTATTACATGAGAGAACAGATCATATGGAAAAGGTAGAGGAGGTACTGACAGATATATTTATTTTAGAATTTTCTATGGCAGTTCTGGTTGAGTGAAATCATTCTGAAACTGGACACTGACTTCCCAGTTCAGCTTATTTGTGTTTCCTAAAAAGAAGCAGGTAAAATTTTTAAAGTCACATTAAGGGGCATACTTTGCAATCCCATTTTTTCTGCTTAAACACAGCCTCTTTCTGAAAGTTATGTCTTACTTTGCTGAATCCTGATCCTGAGGTTCTTAATGCCTAAATAAGTTTTGGAAATGTAGGTTAGTAATCCCCTCTCTGAGTCCCATGTTCATGTCAGTGTTTAGGTATGTAAACATTCCTGTCTGCAAACTTCTTGTAGGTCCTGCAAGTGTACAAATAAGAAGCATCTGAAGAAAGTGAAGTCTGTGTGTAGGAGAGGGCAGCTGTGCATAGATGAGGGGCTGATGTTAGCTTTCATCTATTTGGAAACTGGATGACGCAGAGATTATTCATACAAAGTGCAAGAAAGTATTGCACATAGTGTCATGAACTCTAAGGGTGTAAGGCTGAATTTTAGAGTCTGTAATCCCTAAAGCTTTAGTGGAGTTGCATGAGAAATGCACGAAAGTAAGTAAGAGTTGAATTTGTACTTTTTTAAAGTAAGAGTTGAATTTGTACTTACAGAGGAAAACTGTTGGGGGGAAAAAGAAAATCTAGAAAGTCTAAATGCAAAATGGAAAAGAGTGTCCTGATTTTTTATATTATTTGGCTTTTCTGGAGGTAGGAATAAGAATTTCTCCATGAGTTTCAATACTGAATGCAACACTAGGTGTGAAACAGGGTAAGTGAGGTACTTTGCCAACTGAAAATTTAGAGGTGGTAGTAAGAATGTCTTTAAAAAAGTATGTAGGGATAAATGTTAGCACTTTTTTAAAAAATGGAGACTGCTTTGCTCTCTATGTAAATTCTGTTTAGAAATACCTAAACAGAAAGAAAGCTTGGAATACTGTTGTATCATAATAAAAAGGTATAAAGTCTATGAGATAATCTGCAGTTCACACCCTTCCTTCAGAAATAGTCCTATATATGGAGTTTTCAAATGCACATTCAACCAAGAGTTGTCTGTACTAAATTTCCAAGGAAGTAGTATTTTACACAGCAGCTTCTGCAGAAATGCCATGCAGATCACATTGGGTAAGGCTGAAATTTAACTCAGCTGTTTGGAGCTTAGTAAGAAAGAGCATGTTGTGTAAGGCCAAAATTTAACTCAGTTGATTAGAGCTTAGTAAGAGACAGAGTATCTCAAAGCCAAGCTTTAAATGTGCTTGCTGATAGAACACCCTTGTGCCTTTTACTGGAGTCTAAACAAAACCCGTTCTAGACAAACTCCCACCCTAATACATGACTTCCAGAAAGTTAGGACTTCACAAAATTGCAGCCATTAATGTCTTTGATTATTCTTATTCTTATTCTTATTCTTATTCTTATTCTTATTCTTATTCTTATTCTTATTCTTATTCTTATTCTTATTCTTATTCTTATTCTTATTCTTATTCTTATTCTTATTCTTATTCTTATTCTTATTCTTATTCTTATTCTTATTCTTATTCTTATTCTTATTCTTATTCTTATTCTTATTCTTATTCTTATTCTTATTCTTATTCTTATTCTTATTCTTATTCTTATTCTTATTCTTATTCTTTTATTCTTATTCTTATTCTTATGTCTCACTGTACCCAAGTTGCGGTAGGGTCCTCTAGAGAGCCAAGGGTATGGGGAGTTGCTGTAAATATGAGTGAAATTCAGCTGCTCTGCATTTAGGTATCCACAACTTATGTCTGAGCTAGTCAGGTCAGTTGCCTTTGCAGTCAGTGCAGACATCCTGGCATTTCAAAGATTGAGCTGTCCTGGAGAAAGTCTTAGGGATGAGATAAACCGCTGCCTTAGATATGCTCTTCTCTTTCCACCCCAGTAACCACTCTGTGGAGGTGGGGGAATAATTCAGATTAGCTGCTGTGCTGTGAGATGAATTCCACTGCTGTTAAGAATGAGAGGATGTAAAGAATAGAACACCAAATACATATGGAGAGAAAAACACTGGGGCAAGGGCCAGGCTTCGGCCAGAGATTCAAAGGGATGTAACAGTAAAATTAACAATATTTAAGATTTTAGAAATCTGGCTAGGGGGTTTATTATAGTTATAAGAACATTCTTTTTAACTTAAAATTAACAATCTGTGATTGTTGATAACTCCCTACTTCAGTTCTAAGATAGGACTAGTGTATGATCTGATGTACTCACCAAGAGCCATTTCTCCATATCATCATTTATTGCTTGATTCCTTCTTGGAATAGCTACTTAATAAATCCATCTATCCATCCATCCATCCATCCATCCATCCATCCCAGAAATGTGTTGTTTTTTTTTTTAACATTGAAAGGGTCAATTTTCCTCACTATTTTTTTTTCTTGAAACAGTATATAGGTCAGTGTCTGCAACCAATTGGGAAAGAAAGGGGAGCAGAGGGTGAGGTGCTGGCTGGACGTTCTCTCACTATGATCATAGTTACTAAAGCTTCTGTCTGACCTGTCCTGAATCAAACTTGTGTTGTTATGCACTTGGAGTACCCAGATGCTCCCACAAGGGACTTGTGTCAGGCTCTGAACCAGAGAAGGGTGGGAAGAATCAGGACTGCCACTCTGCTGCACTGCTCCCACACATCTCTCTTCTGTTTGCAGTCCTTGGACATCTGTGGTGGTTCTCACCGCAGTCACGGTCCGTGGGAAAGCTCCTCTTGAGAAGAACCAATAGTACGCAGTCCTCCGCACTGTGAACTGTTACTCTCCAGAGAAAAGCATTAGAAATAGTATTGTCCTCAAGAGCTGAGAAAACTTGCAGATTTTCCATGTACAGTAAACAGTTTCTATAATTACCAGGAAAACAAATCAGAGGCAGAGTTGTGCAGCGGGGCCAGCCTGTCTCGTACATACTGCTGTGATAATGAAATCCAAACCCTGTGGAGTTGCAGGCACATTATTCTCACTTGCTTTAAAGGTCAGCTAGGAAGCTGATTTCTCAAATGGGCTCATAGCTCTGAGACAACGTAACACCAGTCATTTCTTCCAACAAATTGCGGTTGTCAGAGAAACTGGATTAGTAACTCGTGGGGCTAAAAATAAACACTGTGAGCTTGCCAGAGAAGAGTGAATTCAGTAACAGAGGTAGAGGTACCTCAAAGTATCATAACAGCTGTAGAAAAAGTGACAAAAAAGTCTCAACTGAGATCAAGTTAGCCATAAAACTACATTAAAAACAATTGCAATCACAAAAAAGAAGAATGACAAGGTTTAGTCTTAATTCTGTTTTATTCACCTTCTAAATACACCTTGCAGTTTCCATTTTATCAGCTGAGTCACTTTGGCCACAGTTCTTTAAAGATTCAGTACCTCAAGTTACGCACTGAAAGTCATGTTAAAGCCATTACTTGAATACGAAAAAGAAGCTTTTGGCTTGACGTTTCCATCTTCTTTGGAGGAGGGAGGAGGAGATAATTTATTGCTAAATTTATTCAACTGAAAAATAAAAACTAAACTTCCAAACCCCAAATCTAATAACAGAGCTACAGTAAAAGCAAATTTCCAAACCTCAGCGTATCTTTACTAAAAGTGGGTAATTATTTTCCATTGCCTCAAACATTTGTATTTTAAAGAATTCTCTTCTGTGCCATGATTTTGTAAGTTCATATTGCTTCTTGCTTGGATTTAAAAAACTAACAAAATGAACCACTTTTTTATTCTTCATTCTTCTTCAATTACTTATTTTCTGCAGCAGGGCAATTCCACCATACTGTGTCTGACCCTGAAGGAGCACCAGTCCACTACAGATAGGGAACCTCAGCCTATTTGGTCAGGATGAAAAATTCTTCAAGTTACAGGCTGGGTCTCAGCTGAAGACAGGGCTGGCAATAGTTGAAGGCAATTTCTACTATGACTTAAGTAATTCTTCTTACTTATGTATTCACAAACTGACCTATGCATAGCTCAGGAATAACCTTCATCACTTTCTTTACAAATTTTTTCTGTGGTATGTGTCTTTTCTGCACACCTGTTGTAAAATCTCTGCATTTCTGATCTGAGGCACTGACAAGTGTAGGGTATAAATAATAATTTATGTCAGCGAAGTAAATCACTGTGAAAAATATTTGTGAAGTATTTATGCTCATTGTCTTTTGGGTATCTTATAAACTAAGGTTCTTTTTGCAAATTTTTGTTCTTGCAGAAATTCCTCATTGTAAAAGAGGTCAGGAGTAATCCTGATTTTGAGGTTTAATTAGCATCAGTGCCATTTATCTGGCATTCAGTGTGTACCATTATTAGCAGGGTCTTAAGGTTTGGTGGTGGAACAGAAATGTCAGGACAAGCAGCACCAGCAGTGATCAGCATTGCCCGTCCTACACATCACGTACGCATTCCATGGCATACTTTGTGTTTTACAGAACATGATATCACTGCTTAAATTTGTAGAAATATAGTTAGGGATAAATAATACAAACTATGTAGACATTATCTGATAGCTTTCTTGAGATATTATGAATATATTGTCACCTACCCTTGGGATTACTCTAAACTAAATCAAGCATCTTTATCATCCATCCTTACTTCAGTGAAAAGCATAGCCATCTTCATCCCTTTAGTTTTTAAACTTCAGTTTCTTAAAAGCCCAGAGATTAATGACACAAGTACTTTCCAGCAAAGTATTTTAAGAGAATGGTAACTGGTTTTTTGGGGTTTTTTTTCCTGAATATGGTGGGATCCACTGCTAGGACTGACTACATTCCTTCTTGATGTAAGTTTAACCTTTCCCAGTTTACTAAAAATCTGCCGAAGTTCTTCTTTTCAGTATCCCACAGTGTTTTAAGAGGCTATGTGTATTCTGTTTGTGCAATTCATGGGTGCAACATATAAATATTGAGGCCTTCTCAGATCACCATCTTGGAGACTTCAACCAATTATTTCACAGCCACAGATAATCCCCCTACTCTCTTTGCCACTTTGCTCTGCCTCTGTGGCCAATCTTAGAGAAGGAACTGAATGCTACTAAAAATAATCTACTGGTTTATATATTTCAGTGGGATTAATTTGTAATAAACTTTTGCAAAACTCCTCTTATAAACTCCTATTATAGGCATGAAATTCAGCCTGGGCCTACCAAGTCATGGTTCAGTCTCTTCCCAAAGCCTTTGAGAACAAACTGAACTTTGCAATATCTCACCTAGAAGATGTGATAACAATTTTCCAGTTGTCTGTGATTCTGACTTCCCCTTCTAATCAGTAGTCATGAAATTCAAGAAAGCGTGAATGGAAAGTCATTTCTGATACTTACCTAAAAAGTTTTTCCAGGAACCAGCTGAAATTGGTGATTTAATTGGTGATTCATTCAGCCTCATCTTCATTTCCTCTGAAAGTAATGCTAGAGGACAATTAACTTTGATGCCTTAGAGTTGTATCTTTCAACTTTTTCCTTTAATTTCACTGTTGCCAAAGTAAAATCTGAGGGCTAATTCCTGTCCTAAGTCACAAGCATCTGTAATAACAGAGCCAGACATATGTGAAGATAACTTGGATTATTGTAGGAAGATGGATTTTCACCTGAGTTCATGGTAGATCTGGGACTTTTAGGAAGAGTTATGAGCCACCCACTGCTGGTGTGTCATTTACTGAGGGCAGACAAAAGTACTGAACAGAACTGTCCAATAGGGTGCAGTTTTAATTTCAGCTTTAAGGATGGCGAAAATTGCTGCTTGTCTTATTTCAAACTTTTCTGTTCTGGATGTTAGATAAAAATACTTGGTCCTCCTAAAATGTGAAGATTGACCACCTCAAAGCCCGGACTCCTGTGGAAATGGACAAATATCCATCCCCTGGGTGCAAATGCTTTCTGTGTAGTTCTGTAATACTGTTTGTATTGTTGTTTTATAAAGCTTATCTGAAGAGACTTGTACAAGCAGTCTGCACTAATAAGATTACAACCTTGCACTACCAACAATGGTTGCTTAGCATTAAAATAATCTTGGATGCCATTAAAGAATACTAGAGCTGTATCAGGATTTAGAGCACTGAGATGTTGGTGAACCTGAACCTGTTTGTATAAAAGTTTTTACAGACAAAGGATAATCTAATTAATGACAGTAGTTCCATTTTAGTAATACACAGGGAGGGTAAGGCAGTGTCCCTGGAGATTCCTGTCAACTTAATGATTAAGAGATTAATTGTAGTACTCTGTAAATCAGAACATTATTTTAAAACGTCAGCCTGCGATCTATTGGGAAGGGATGGTGTGGGTTAAAGTTTTACTGTGAAGCATGAACAGAAAAGCTCAGAAAACATAAGCAAGGGTCTTCCCACACTGAAATCAAGGGATTAATTGCAAAATTGCACCTGATTACTTGTCCTGTAACTAGCTGTTCAGCAAAGGAATCCACCTGCCAACAGAAGCAGAGTCCATACAAACTATCACATGCTGCATTTCAGTTTTTTTATTGGGATTTGTTTGGCAGATTTGGTGGTCTGGAAGTTCCAGTAAGTACCTCTGGTTGAAAATGCTATTTCAGTTATGATTGCTTCCCCAAACCAACTGAATTTATTACTAACCAAAGACTTACCTACTTGAAAAAAAGAAAAAACAAAAACAAACCAGTAAAGTTTGGTTCTGTCATTTGTGTCTTTGACTGTGAACAGTTGAAGTGCATGATGTATGTACTAACCAGGCCTGTGCTGTGGCATTGAACAAGTTATTCGAGGCTGCAGCACCTGTATAACACATTCAGAATTCAGTATTAATCCCTCTTTGGGAACATGAGTCTATGTAAAAACTTGATGTGCCATATGTGTAGGCCATGGGAAAATTGTGTGTGCAGTGAACTATCTACGGTCTTAAAAGCTTTAACATTTGTACTGCTCTTCCTATAACAGAATGTATGTCTTGATAGCTGTTGAACCTATGAGCTTCTGAAAAAAAATGTAATCTAAAGTTTATTCTTCTTGTCTTAAAATTACTGTTTTGTGTCTCACTGTTTACACACACCTGCATACAGCAAAGGGTCTTTCTTTGTATGTTGCTGGGAAATGGAAAACCAGATTCTATTTGTAAATCTTGCAGGCTTAGAGAGATCAGTGAATGCCTTTCCTGAATCTCCTCCTGATAAGCCACTTCTGTTTACTAGCAAATGCAAACAGTGCCAATAGCCTGGGCCTTCTTTAGAGGAAACAAATCAGCCTTGTTCTGTTCCACTTCTACTGATACTTTTTATTTAATCTTTTTGCCTCCTTTTGAGTAGGCTTTGGTGATACAATTCTTCCAAAGTGTAACTGAGGACAGTTTGCCTTTTTCACCTTTCTTTTTTCAAAGCTTCTGAAGGCCTCAAGCAAGAAGAAAAAACTTTACAAAACTCATGCAGGTATGTTGTTAACAGGTAGCTGAAGGATAAAAGAGCCTTCTCAGAATACCCCAGACTATCTCTTAACAGCCTGCACTGTGTTGTGACTTGACATCTCGCTTTCATGGTGTGACCTGCTGTTAATGGTGTTTGTTACAATGAGGTCCTTCTGGTTTGTCCTAACAGATTTTACTTGTTTGTCATCATATTAGAAACATAATGTACACTCTATAAGAAAAGCAATATACAATATACTATACATCTTCTATTTCAATGCCTCTAGTTTTAGGCTGGTATTCATATAAATGTTTATAATCAAAATACAGATTTTCTTGTTCTTCGCAGGACCGAGCAAAGTTTTGCCTTGTCTGAAGACTAACAGTAACATTTCCATTCAACAAATACTCTTTTCTCATGCTTCTAGTTTCCTTGTGGTGGGCTCCATCCTACTGATTCCCATTAATTCATTTGAAAGCAAAAAGTAATGAGCTATTTCAGTGCATGACCTTTGCACAGTACCTGATTCATAAAGATAAATAATCCAAAATTTCATTTATGAGTTACTAGTAATCAGCAAAATAATAAAAATCCTTTGAAGTTCATCTGAGGAAATTCTGAAATTCTTGTATTGCTTATTCAGTTTTGGAGTTTCTTGAGTCATTATAATGGATATATTTGAGAAAGCCTTTGCCATAGACCTTGGCATCTTTTTAGAAGCTGTTCTAATTTCTGCTTCCAGTTGTATGTGGAAGTGTACTATAGTGGAGAAATTATCTGGATTAAAAAAACCCAAACATACAGGTTTTCTTCAAGACAGTTCTCACTTTATTTGACCTCATCCTCTGGTAGGTAGCTCACTTTAATTAATTCTTGTCATAATAGCAGTACAATATCCATAAAAAATGCTTCTCCAGAGAAATGTCACTCAAAAATATTTTGATCCTGATTGTAATCAGGATGCCTCTATTTCAGAGCTAAGTCACTGAAGAGGTGATCAAAGAAGACAGAGTATTAGGTCAAACAAAGAAATTTTTGTGTATATGGTTAAGAAAGTGATATGACGGGGAAGTTATTGAGTTGTTTCATTTTCCTTGTTAAAATTTGCTGATATACATAATAGCTGCTCATAAAATATTTTTTTATTCCTTCACTGTCTTTCTTTTGAAGCCAAAAGATCTCCAAAGCAAAAAAAAAGTTACCTGGTGACTTTGTACGAATGACATAGCAAATGCAATCCAGACACCAGATCCATTCAGACTTCAGCAGTCCCAAAGGCAGCTAATTCACTGGAAGCCATTGACAGAGCTTGTTCTTCTGAACACTGTAATAACATCACATGAAATGCACCAGTTCTGTTACAATGTTGGCTGCTCAAGATACCACCCAGACTGTATTTATTATTGTTATTATTCTTCTCCCATTGCTTGAAAAGGGGAAAATAGAAAAAAGAAAAAAAAAAAAAAAGGCACTTAGGTCTGTGTCTGTATTATTGTAGTTCTCAAATGTGCAGACTGCATCTGGTAGTATGTTGCAGACTTGCTTTCCCCTGACAGAGAAGATGGCTTGAAGATGGCTTGTCTCGTTTGTGGCACCTTTTTTTTTTCCTGTCTGGAATTTTTTGACATCTCTTCAACCATGTCAGTAGCTTTTTTTTTGGCTGCTCAATGCCTGGGAATCCTGGATAAAAGGCCACACTGAACATGTGCAGAACAATTCTGTATCTCAGGTGAGAAGTTTTGTAAGGATATTTTAGGTTTATTGCTAGGGGCAAACTAACTTTTCAGTTTCAGTGGGCTCACCTTATGCTGTACAGCTGATGTGTAAAGGCACAACACGTTGACACGTTGCTCAGCTAGTGCAGACACATGGTCAATGCAGTTCAGTGTGGCAAATCCTGAAAAAAATGGAATTTACAGCAATAGGAATCTCAGATGTTGGCAGGAGCACATGATATGTACCACCTACTCTCTCTCATGTCATGAAAACTTTCTAGAAATATAGGAAAATAAGAAGGAAAGAAGAAAAAAAGCAAATGAGGGCAATTGTGAGGCAGAGCTCATTTATCAAATTTCATGTTCCAGAGGTGGAACTAAAACCCTTCAAATACAGTGGTCAGCATTGATCAGCCATTTCATTGGAGTTCCATCTCGGTTTCCATTTGTAAATTTTCTACTGAGCAGCTATAATTCTGCCACAGGGCAGGAGGTGTTTGAAATTTTAATTATATTAAAAAAAAAAAAAAGACTGTTGAAAGATTGGTTGCTGAAGTGGTCAATACCCAAATACCCTGCTGGGCCTTGGCCAGCAGGGTTCAGTTTCCATCAAGGATTTCTGGTAGGAACTTTGAATGTGATTGTGAATCAGGACTGACCGGTGGTGGTCCGGAGCCTTCACAAAGCACGTCCAGGAGCAGTTTTTACACACGTCCTACACACATGCCTACACATTTTATGAATCAGGTCTGTGATCAATGTTTCAAACAGTTTGTTTGCTGCAGTTTCATGGGGTTGTTCTCTCCTTGGTTTGCAATGTAAATAATACTGTACATCTGTTATTTTATGATGCAAATGCCATGTGAGTTGCTTATTTTTAAAATGTTCTATAGCTGTTATGATTTATTTGCGATGCCATCTTACAGTATCAGTTTAATATACAATGTATCTCAATGGCATGAGTGAAGATGCTTTGTTTTGCAATGTCAAATATTTTATTTTTGTTTTTTAAAATGAATACATTTCATCCTACGCAGTTCCATAAATGTTTCTTAAGTGGCTCATTATGTCTGAAAGTATTGCTTCCTCTCCAGTAGTGCAAGCATAAGGACTAGTATTCCTGATCAAAATCATCAGATATATCATCTAGCAATTTCAGATTAGAAATGTATGTACAAATATGTAAGTATTTATAGGTAATCAGAACATCTACTATATCTTGTTTTTCATGTAATGATACATTTTAATGATTTTGTATTCTTTTTATTTGTAATTATTTGTGACTCATGCACAGTGTAAATAACATGTTTCATTATGCAAGTTTTCTAGGTATTCAAGACTACAAAAAAGTTTGTATATGAAAAGAAGTTGATAGTAGATTGGAATGACATAAAATAAAGTGGTGATGACTATGTTCTATTTATACTGTTCATTTCCAAGCTGTCTGTTAAAGAAAAACCATTTCATTTGCCCTTCAATGTCCAGCGGGTTATTTGAAGTATATTTACATCAATAAATCATGCAAAAGTCTATTAAAAGTCATGAAGCATCACTGAAATTTTCTGTCTTTCTGTTTATCGCTTACCTATGGAGAGGAGAATTTAAATATAGTAGAACCCAATTCAATGGAAATGCACCAAGTTTCAGTGAAGATACTTCACTGACTTCTTGGAGTTGAAAAGAACTTCTTTTCTCAAATCTCACCTTTTACCCCAAATCCAAATGTATTTTTAGACAACAAACCAGTAAAATATGTTATAACAAAATGGTAGATACTTGAATACATTTTGTGTATATTTCTTGATACGTAATCTTTGGTTTTCAGGGACATGCCCATGCTAAAACCTTTGTTCTCAACTGAGCTTCTGGCATTGTGAGGCAGAGCTTCTCAAGAAATTTAACAGATTGTTGGAAAAAAAAATGTCTAGTGTGGGTGATACTACAACAGCTGATTTCTTTTTGGTGATTGTTCAGTTCTTGGTTCTGTAGAACAACAGAACAGAAGCAGATTTCCTTCCTGGAGAACCAAGTGAGAGAACAGGTGACTTTCCAGGGAAATCCCAGCACTAGCTCCTTGCTGCCAGTGCAGGAACAAAGGAAGCTGGCATGTCTAATGTCATCAGCTTGACAAATGCTACTTGTGGTGCCCACTTTTTTCATTCCTTCCTTATCTTTTCTACATCTCAAACTGAGAAAATGACTCATTCTCTCTGCTATTTTTTACAAAAGACCATTAACTAGAATTGGCTGCAATATTTTTCCACAGAATGTGCTACTGGGAGAAAATGGAATTTCAATCAATTCAAATGTTGTCGGGGGGTTGATTCTGACATTTTTGTTCTAAATGTTTTTGGCTCTTATGTGGCTAAAGCTAAAGCTAAGGAAGGTCTAACCTGTCCAGAAATTTTAGGGATTTTTGCTGGCTTTTAAGCCTGGTGAACATTTTCTAGGGAGGAGACTGATAATTTGCCTATTCCTGCTTTGAAAATTACTTCAGAAAATTATTCTGAAATTTTTAGATGGGAATTTCAATGACTCCAGTATGTGGGAGTCAGTTCTTGTCCACAATATATTTGAGAATACTGTGTTAACCAGGCAATTATGATACAGACAATTATCACGGACTTAGTAGTTGTGAGAATTACTCTTTAATGAATATACCTCTACATTTTGCAATCTCATTTTCTCCAATAAAGTTCCTTTATGTGAATGTATGAATACAAGGAATGTAAGAAGTGCCTTCAGCTTAACATCCATGCACATTAAAGGTAATTCCAGGACAGAAATATATAATAGGAATAAAATTTTTTGCAGACAAGAACAACAACAATTATGAAAGCGATATTCCAGAAATTGTATGGGAAAGAATTTCCCAGGTTTGAAAAGATATGACTGTGATAAAAATCTCAAAATACTATGTTGAAAAGGGACAGAAAATCATTATTCTGTGTTTCCTATAATGGCAGAATTAGAGGGCATTTAATGAGGTTACAGGCAGCAGATTAAAAACAAGTAACACAAGAGAAAGCCCTTTTTCTTCGAGTGTGTAATCAAATTGTGGCTCTCAGTGCCAACAGAACATTTAAAAGACTAAAATAGAAGCAATTAGAAAAGCTGATGGAGGATAGATTCATCGACTGATTTCAAACAAGTTGAACTGCATGCTATTGTCAGCTCAGAAAGCCACTAATCCTTTGTTGCAGGAATCTGGGAGAGTGTCCCAGCCAGAGGTCTTGTAATACCTTTTTATCCCCCCATTGCATACCATTCCTTATGGATGTCATTCTAGACACGTTGCTGGGTAGATGGAGCTTTCAAGAAATGGCCTGGGTTTGTATTTTTTTATATGGGAGACACTGGAAAAAGAGATTGCAGGATGATCTGCAGGCTGGGGGAAGAATGGGGGGAGGAGAATTTGAAAGTCATACCAGCATCTGGAGCTGGTGTCATGCACTGGAAGCTTGCTGCTAATATGCAGTCTGGACATCAAAGCTGGTTGGGTGGAAAAGAGGTGGTCTTCACTGGGAGACAAATCAGAAAAGATTTTTGCTGAAATGACTCAGCACAAATAAATTTCCTGTGATCTTTTACAGAACTTTCTCTATGCCTAAGAAAAAACCCCAAAATTATGGACCAAGGCAATAAAAAAAAGACCCAGCAATGGGCTAAGGTCAGTTTTACAAGACTTGGAGGACTGTCATCATCATGGGAAAACCACTCTGTTATGAGCTGACTCTACCTGAGTACCTGGGGCACAGATCTTGTGGGATGAAATCAGACGTTTTCAGTAACAGCTTTAAGTGGAAAGGACTGTTTAAGTTTCCTCACATGTAATATTCCTCCTTAATATCAGTACAGACACAGAGAAAATTGATAAATATACCAAATAAAGAAGCTATTCTTGTTGGTCTGCACACTCAGTATGTATAAGAAGATCACATACTTTAATAATTCTGTTTTACTGGTCTCCTAAGATGTGGGCATGTGTGAGATGCACAGGCTGAGTAGAACAGAAACTGAAGTTGAAGGCCACTTTGATTCAGTATTTTCATTAAAGACCTTAGCACGCAGGAGAAGAAATTACATCTGTTGATGGCACAAAACAGGGAGTTGTTACCAACACAACAAGAGCCAAATGAAAGAAGGGAAGAATAGAGCAGCCTCCAGACCACGTAGAATAGAGGTGGGATGAAAGGATAAGTGATGTCTGCCAGGATTAATTGCAGGTGTTCCTGTAATAACTGGAAACTTGTAATTTGGGAGTGACAGTAGAAGAAAAGGAGATGGAAGGGTACTGACTGAGAAGTGTATGATTATACCCACTAATGTCCTGTGAAAAAGAGAGAGAATGGTTCTGATAGATACAGGGAGATATCAGTGGCATTGCATAAGGTGCTTACTTATGTGATCCTATCTGGAAAACTGTGTGTAACTCTGACTATTCAAATTCAGGATATTTTTGTGACTGGCAGCAAAGTAAAGCCTAAGGGAAATATAATTATTTAATTGGTCTGTTTCTTTTTGAGTGAACCATGCATCTTTTAAAGGGCATACACATAAAGTGTGACTGATATAACTGTATATCTTTAGGTAGAGAATATAGCATCAAAAATGTTCAAAATACTCACATTTCTTCCTGTTCAGTAGGCTAATGAGGTACAAAGTGATACAGATCAATAAAATAGCCAAGAGGCAGAGAAGGCTGAGTTACCATCTCTTGACAGGTCCAGGCTGGGATATTCCTTAAAACAGCTTTTCTTGTTCTGTGTGGGGCTAGAATGAACTGGTGAAAGGTCTTCAGCCATGGCCTGCACTTGTGACTTTTCTTAAAAATGTGACAAAAGAGGCTAAATAGCAGCTTTTTGACAAGGCATCTTGGTTCAGCTTCCTAAACACAGACCTCTCCTGCACCTGAAATGCCCTAGTTCACCTTGTTTGGCCTCTAGTTCTACGTGGCTGAAGACCTTTTGAAGGTCCTTGGCCATATTCACCAATGTCACAATGACCTCTTAGATGCCATAAAATGGCAGTGTATTCAGGCAGCTGAACTAATTACATGGTGCTGAATTTATAATTGATTTCTCAGATAAAATCATCACACTGCTTGAAGGAAAAACTAGCTAACCAGATGAAGATCACAGGTCATTCATCTATCAGAGTATGTGATTACTTTTACTAGAGTACATTCACAAATGATGAAACAAAGCTTTGCATATGGGCCAGAAATATATTAAAGGAAGTTTGAATAATATTCCTAACACAGTAATGTAATGATCTCAATGCTTAAACAAGCAAGTGAAATGGAACTGTGAAACGATTTATTTAATATGTCCCTTAAGATATCTGTTTAAATCCGTGGAAATGGACATAGTATTGTATAATTTGCATTTATCCTCCCATAGTTATTTCTGCAAATAGTCGTTCATTGATCTGGCTGCTATGTCTTGTATAATATGCCTTATTGTATTGCTTTCAGAAAAATCAATGTAATCCTACAGTGCACAAATCCAGCTAGGCTGCTTGTCCTGTGGTGGCAGTGAAAGAAGAAATACTGCTTTTATTCCAGCTGTCTGTCTGGAGCTGACAGGTTGTTGTGCTGCACATGCAAGTGGTGGTAACTGAGAGCTTTGCAGTGCTGCGGGAAGCTGAGTGCCGTGCTCTGCACCCAAAAGAGCTCCTGGCTGTGTAACTGGGAATCTGCAAGTCCCTGTCACAAAGTCCCATGGCTGGCAGGATGTGGCTGCTCAGCTCTGATCTCAGGCTGCTCTCTGCAGTGAGAGGGGCCTGGTGGTGAGTCAGGCAAGAGAGACCTGTGGTCACACACCTGAGTGACAGGGTAGGTCACAGAGCTTATTACTGGTATTGATTCCTTGTTCCATGCCTATGAAAACTCTCCAGTTTTAGGAACCAATATTATACTTTTTTTTTCTTTCTCCCTTTCTCCCTTTCTCCCTTTCTCCCTTTCTCCCTTTCTCCCTTTCTCCCTTTCTCCCTTTCTCCCTTTCTCCCTTTCTCCCTTTCTCCCTTTCTCCCTTTCTCCCTTTCTCCCTTTCTCCCTTTCTCCCTTTCTCCCTTTCTCCCTTTCTCCCTTTCTCCCTTTCTCCCTTTCTCCCTTTCTCCCTTTCTCCCTTTCTCCCTTTCTCCCTTTCTCCCTTTCTCCCTTTCTCCCTTTCTCCCTTTCTCCCTTTCTCCCTTTCTCCCTTTCTCCCTTTCTCCCTTTCTCCCTTTCTCCCTTTCTCCCTTTCTCCCTTTCTCCCTTTCTCCCTTTCTCCCTTTCTCCCTTTCTCCCTTTCTCCCTTTCTCCCTTTCTCCCTTTCTCCCTTTCTCCCTTTCTCCCTTTCTCCCTTTCTCCCTTTCTCCCTTTCTCCCTTTCTCCCTTTCTCCCTTTCTCCCTTTCTCCCTTTCTCCCTTTCTCCCTTTCTTCTCCCTTCCCTTCCCTTCCCTTCCCTCTTTTCTTTTTTCTTTTCTTTTCTTTTCTTCCCTGCTTTGGGAAATGCTGTCCTGGATGATGAAATATGACAAAATTCTTAGCTTCACTTTTCACTTCCCTTTGTGTCCCAGATGCATATACAGTTTCTGACCCTTCCAGTTCTTTCAGGCCTGAAGACATCTGAAGTGTTAGAGAAGTTATTTTGATTTTTCATTTACATTAATAAGCACTTTGTTATCAGAATTCTAACAAGATGGCTTGCCTAGATATCCCAGACCTTAGTAGATGCTTCCTCCAGATGGGCTCAGAATTTCTCCAGCTCTCTCACTATCACACAGAAGCATTAAAGAATGTTCTGTGCATTGAGAAAATACTCTTCTTCCAAGAGGAAGCAGAGGGGCAGGCACTGATTTCTTCTCTCTCTTGACCAGCATTAGGACCTGAGGGAATGGCCTGAAGCTGTGTCAGGGGAGGTTTAGGTTGGGTGTTAGGAAAAGGTTCCTCACCCAGAGCGTGGTTGGGCATTGGAACAGCCTCCCCAGGGAAGTGGTCACAGCACCAGCCTGACAGAGTTTGAGAAGTGTTTGGACAATGCTCTCAGGCACATGGTGTGACTCTGGGGGTCATCCTGTGCAGAGCTTAGTGATCCTTGTGGATAGTCTATGATTTTATGATTCTCCAACAACAGAAATGTGGTCAAATGAGGCAAGAATGCCTAGTTTGGAGTGAGAGCCATATCTGCCCTTTATCTGTCTGCTGGAAATACAACACAGCCGAGAGGAATCTGACTGAGAGGTTTCTGGAGTGTGTGTAAGAAAACTTCCTGACATGCATGAAATCAGAGTTAAGTTAAAATGTAGAACTGAGCTCAAATTGAAATGAGTACAAAACTGTCTGAAATAGCAGTCTAGGAAAAAATGGAAGGTAGAAAGAGATATAATATAAGCTGGGTAGGACTTGCTAAGGGCAAAAGAAAAGAGATGATGCTATCATCAGTAGAAAACTTTAGAAATCTATTAGAAGGAGATGCTGAGCTTCTGTTTAAATCATGAAATAATAATTTTTTGGCAGCATATAAATGTGCTGCTGAAAACCCATCAATAACAGTAATAACAATAATCTTGAATTTCACGATAAGCATGACTTTAAAATTAATTTGACCATTGAAGAGCGTAGTTTATAAGGAGAAAAGAATTATTTCTTAATGTCTCCTATTCAAGGGAGGAAGACAATTTTTCTTGCAACAAAGAGAAGATTATTGGTAGAAAAAAGAAGGCTTATTCTTCACTTTAGCCTCAGATTTATTATGTACTAGAATCAAGCAAATTTCTTCTCTGTCTCAGAAAAAGCTATGAATTTCTCAGATACTCTGGAAAATCAAGACCTAATCAATTTTAATTGTGTATAGCAGACTATTACATCCAGCAAGTGTAATGCAGATTACTACTTGACTGAGTATCTGCTGTGTGCTCCAGGTCAAAAGGAGCTTGTGTAAATGTCAGTGGCATAACTGATCTGTGACACTGTTAGGAAGCATGTGGTAAATCAATACTCTCTTAATTACATTTTCTTGGGGCAATTATATAGTAGTTAGAGAAGGATGGCATATTTAGTTTTAGCATAATTTATAAAAGCTTGACTACTTCATCAGTAAATTCATTGTCTACAAATCATTAAAAAAACCCAGAACACTAGAGGATTTCCCATAGTACTCCTGTACTTAGGACACTCCTGGTGGAGACTGTCATGGTTTCAGACCCACACCTCACTGTGCTGAAGGGTTGCTGTGGTGCCATGCTGCCTTTTCTTGAACAGGTGATGCCATGGCTGTTCTGGCTTTGCAGCACCTGGCAGCACTGATCTACATCTCCATCCCCATCCCCGAGGACATCCCAACTTCCTTGCAGGACAATGCTGGCAAGAGAAAATGCTCATTGAATCTTAAAAATAAACAGTCACCAACAGGAGCAGTGCAGCAGGAGCAGAGGCTCACTTGTTCCTAGGCAGCACTGCTCTGCAGTTCCTCCTGGGTACAAAAGCAGTCATTTGAAATAAACACTGAGATAAAGCCAAACCTCTTCTTCCTGAAAGCCACTTCTCACTCTGCTGTCCTTCCTGTTTAATAAATGGTTAATGCTATGATTATTGGTTAATGCTGTGATTAAAGAACTTTTTTTTGATTAAAGAACTACTTCTCAGAGGCCACTGCAATATACAGCAGTGGATTTCTCTACTATTCAGGCATGAAAACTGCAAGATATTCTTTACAACTTCTGCTGTTAAAGAGTGCAGGCAGTTCAGCTCACTACCCAGCTCACTTCCTCATGAGAACTTCTCTGCCTGACTCATAGCAGTAACCTTGCTCATTTTCTTCCTTTATGTAAATAACTAATGCCATGAAAATGCATTTCTCCTTTAATCTGTGTGCTGCAGTTTCCAGTGCCACTCTGTACTGTTAGGAATTTAATTCCTTAATTAGGCTCCAATGTAGTCAATTTTGAAAAATGTGGCATCTCACTCAGGAATGAATAGATGAGTGAAATGACTCACCTCAGGCATGCTTGTGAATTCCTACTCTCCCCACCCCAAGCCTCAGTAGATGGTGTGGTGTAAATGAAGAAATGGGCCTGGAAGAAAATGGTCTTAGTAAAAGAAAAGTGGTAGGAAAGAAAATATTTATGTATAGGCTCAGAAAAACAAACAAACAAACAAACAAAAAACCAAAAAACAAAACAGTTCTGAAAAAGAGGAGAGAAGGATCCAATTAACCAAAGTTAAAGCACACAGAACTGTTCAGAGCTATTTTAATAGCACCTGCTGCAGAAGTTGAGGAAGTAAGCAGGTGAAAAGGACAAGTACAGACAGTAAGTGAGGAAAAGCCTGTTCTACAGAAAGACTTTTCCACAATCTCATCAGACTGAGGAAAAGTAATGACGAGGACGACATAAAGACAGGGAATGGTGTCCTCCTGGTGAAAGATGCTTTTATCTTTTGTGCAGGTTTATTATTTTTTAATGGAGCTTTATTTACCATTTCAGAAAGAAAACTGCTGTTCATAATTTAGCTTTGCTTTTCTGTATGTGGCCCTGATTCAGTTGAGCTGAATTTTCTTCCAATTTCTTTGCAGTGATTTCCATTGATTATGCATGTTATTTTTATTCAAATGTTTGCTTCCTGGTTATTTGCTGAACATGACTCATAACTCTCATAACTCCTTTTTTTTTTCAGTTTTGCACATTTGCTACCAAGAATGTTTGCTATTTCACAGAGGTGAAAATACAAAGATTCATTTCTTGGCATAACCAGGAACTGAGAAGAGATCTGGGGAATTACTTGGGTGAAGTGAAAAAAGAAAATTAGAGAATAGGATTCAAACAGATATGGCTTCAACCAGTGAAAAAATATAGTTGTAATATACCAAGACCCCTCGTGCATAATAAAGTATTGAGGAACAAACCACATCCATATGTGAAGAGAAAACAAAGGCAACAGAATTCCCACCAAACTGGCTGCTTTCAAAATGGCATTGCAGGTTGGGAAGTGCCAAGGAGGAAATCGGTTCAAAGGCTTTGCATCCAATCTGTAGAGTTTAGTGCAGCATTTCATCAAGTCTCACCCAAGGAGTTGATTTGCCTAATGGCAAATTATCTTTAGCAAAACAAGGTCCAGAATGCAAATCGACTCGCTAACATACAGCAAGAGGTGTTAGAAGTTTTAGTGCCTTGGAAGAGACTCATCTTTTCCTCTAGCTTTGCCTGTAGACCAGCAGGGAATTTGTCAGCTGTGGAACCATATCTGGGCTCTTTGCAGTTCCTTCCCCTGCCTGTTCGTTGCTTGCTCATTGCCAGGAGGCAGAGAAGCAGCCCTGGCTGGGTGGGTGGCTGCAGCAGGTGATTTGAATACAGCCCAAAGACAGCACATGCTTTGACATCCTCTTTGGTTCTTGCCCAAGAGAATCCATATCACTGAGTCTGGTCTTCATTTTATATAAAAACCCTTTTATAATAGCTTATCCTCAACACCTCATTTCTCTCTCAGTAGAAAAGACCTGACACAAAAACCCACAGGTTTCACTGAAAGCCGCTAGCACAGGCCTCTGCAGGTTCAAGTTAATTTCTCTGGAAAGCACATGCAGAAACACTATAATCCACACCTGTATCTCCTGCTGGATATTTTCTGCATCAACTTAACTGTGACATGACACTGGATCTTTGAAAAAACATACCAAAACAACAAAACAAGCACAAAAAATGCAGGAAGTCTGTTGCTGTAAGACAGGGTACAGAACTCAGGTCTGTCAGCTGCTAAAACTGGAACATTTAATTTTCCTTCCCTGTGGAACCAGAGTAAGCCCAGGCACAGCCAGAAACCCTGGAAGGGAAATGATATTTCAGGCTTTTTATTGCAAAGAACTAAAATAATAAATAGTGGATATTAAAACCATGTACCAGGCACTGTTACATTAGCAGGTTTAATAACTTTCCACAGATATTACCTTGTTGTAATTTGTAAAATGACCATGACTACATTATCAGAGTGGGTGACTACAGTGTTGGTGAGATATAGCTATAGCTGGGCACTGTTGCTGCCACCATGGGCTGACAGATAATAAACATAATTACCTCCATGGTACCAGCCAGTGCTTCTGCTCACATAAATTACTTTGCAGCACTGTGACCCATCCTCATGTGGTGTGCCCTGCTGCTATTGTGTGTCACTTCCCATTTCAGCAGGAATTTCAGCTGCAGTCAATCAAAGACCTGGAGCTGTTGAGCACAGCTCCTAGAAGACTTTGGCCATTCATTTAATTCCAGAGAAGGAAAGATTAATTTATTACCAGAGCTTCAAGAGTGTCCTTGGGTTTTCATCTGAGAATGTTGGGTGATTTTTTTCTTTATCCCCTGTTGCAAAGGCATGCTTATGGAATCTGATTTACACTTCTAGATTTACACATAGATTTGCACTTCCACCCCCTCTCCTGGGACAGTCTAGACAGCTTTAAAAGATTGATAGACAGAAAAGTATCACAAAGGCTGCACTTTTCTGTCCAAAGCTGCTTAGATATTTAACACCTTTTGGCAATAGCCCTGAATCTGGAGGAGTAAAAGCAGTTTTTGAGATGGCACAACCCCTTGGAGAACAAGCACTGCATCAAACATACCCAGCTGGAAACTGTCTTGCACACAATTTATAATATCAACAAGCTGTTAGACAAATGTCAGGTTAGCTAATCTCTGTGAGCACAACTGCTTTTTGCAGCATCCTTTTTTCCTGCTTCCTAGTGTAACTTTCCTTCTTCAGATCCCTTGTCACCTAGGACCAACAGCAACACCTTTTTCCAGAGAAGACACACAGATGCACCCTGTATGCAGTCTGGAGCAAAGCCTTGTTCTAGCAACATAATCTTTATTTCTGATAAGAGAGCACGTATCTGTCTTTCTATCACTGTAGTATTAAGTCTTCAGACAGTCTGCAGGGCTGTCTTGATCATTCTCTGCTAGTGATCTGTCTCCTTTCCATCTCCAGTCTGACAACTATCTATGTCCTACTAGGATCACTGAGTGCCTCCCAGGACTTTCTTGCCAATGGCACGAAACACAGGGAGAGCTTGGCTTCCTCTGTCTTTTGGCTGCCTATGTGAAGAGCTTCTCGGTAGGATTTGATCAGGAAGGTCTGGATGTAGCCCATGCTATGCCTGACTGTGCACCACCTTTGCACTGTGCACAGACCTGGCTAGAGGAGGCATCACACTTACCCTTGGAGGACTTCCTAAAAGATCCACTTCCTTGAAAGTTCCTGGTATTCATCACAGAACATGCTCACAGTGTGAGCTTCTGTAGTGAACTACAGTCTTTGTACTCTTCGTCTTAGCTCTCATGGGGTTTTATACACTTGATTTTTGCTTTGTGCGTCTTTTAACATTATATTAAGAGCACAAGGCTTCTCAGCTGGCTGCAAAAAGTAAAATCTTCACTTGCATAAGCAGCCCAGGCACCTTCAGTTCAGCCTGAGAAATGGCTGTCTGCATGTTTCTTAGAGTTGTCTGCCTTTATTGTTTAAATTGATAAGCAAAATCCTAGCTCTTCAGAAATTTTGCAGGTGTGAAATTATGCATGAACTACAGAACAAAAGAAACCAGACAAATAAAATTGAAGGGGAAAGAAGTAGTACTTTACTTTGCAGGGAAATAAATGGCATTTTACATTGTCATTAAAACAGTGAAATATTTATTTGATTTTTCTTTTGCATCGGTACTTTAGTAGGCTCTGTCTGACAAAAGACTCAAATATGAATCTCAGTCCTTATTCTGAAGTTCTGGTTACCAAATATATCTACCATGGCAAGAGTTACGGGATTTAACTTGTAAGCCTGATTAAAAAAACCAGGGTGGATCTTGCATGGTAGTTGAGTGATTGCAGGGATTTGCCTGCCTGCACACCCAGTGCACTTAGTCACTTGTTCCCCAGGGACTCCAGGAGCTCCCCAGCATCGAAGAGGACAGGGCTGGTTTGGTTCAGGGCGCTAATGTGTGACAGAGTGCTCAGCTGGACTACTGCTTCACTGTGAAGCATTTGAGCAGTTTTGACAGCTGCTCTCCAGGGGAGATTGCACAGCCCTGCAGACTCCCCTGGGCAGCTGCTGCTGTGCACAGACCAATGGACAAGCAGTGCTGCAGTCCCAAAGGTGTCCTGAGGCCATTCCTGCAGCAGAATTGACCAAACTGAACACAAACAGGACACCTGCATGGTCAGTAGAAACTGCTTCTGCAGGTGCAGGAATGGTCACTAGGAAAGTGCTTTCTACCTACTGGAGATGGGAACAGCTTTTGCACAGCTGAAAAAAATTGGTGACAGTGGACCTTGCTTGTGTGGGGGGTGTTGTCTAGGACCATGGCCCAGCTGGATATGAAAATTATCCCCCTAAGTACAGTTTGGAGGGTGCTGCTGCAATGACCTTCACAGAACCCCATCACCAGCCAGGCAGCAAGTGGTCATCTGTCTGAGACATTCAATTTCCCTTCTGAGTGTTATCCTATGTAGAGATCTCAATAAGCCAGTCAAACTAAAAAACATTCTCTGTCATTGTCTGCACCACTATGTCAGAAGCCTTATCTTCACATTTAGAAAACTAGTGAAACAGTTATAAATAAATTTAAAAATAACTGGTATCTCTTAGAAATACAGTAATAACCTTAAAATAACTTATTTTAAAAGCCATAATAAACAATAGTGGATGCTTTATTTCCTCACAGGTTCTTAAGCAATGGTGAAGCATGCTACGGGACAGACAGTTCCTTATTAAGTCTAACTATTAATGATACTTCTTTATATTTCTTCTCACATGAAATGTCACAGTATCTTCCAATAAAGTTGGGATGAAATTCATAAGTTTAGCTCTCAGGAGATTGCTACTACTTTAAAATTTATCACCCTTCCATCTGAAGACAGGGAGTTAGACCACAACGGATAAAATGAGTTTGTATGAAAATAGTATCACAGATGTCAGCAGTTGAGCCATGGACATAAATTGGTTTAGTTTAATTCTTTATTAGCAATAAATGTTGGCATACTGCACCAGTGTCTAGAATCTCACCAGCTGGAACAATGCTAAGGGATTTAAAAGTAAACAATCATACAGGTTTTAATTTGGAAGAAGAAGGAAATGAAAGAGAGAGAAATGGCAGAGAATCAATGTGAAAATTTTCTTATCTGATACATTTGCATAATTTTAATGTATGAAAAATCTTATAGAGATGAGGAAGTTTTACAGGCTTTTTCTGTGAAAAACAGCTCACAATAGCCCATAGTGCTGGGCTGCCATTGCCCCTGCTGAGAGGGAGAACTGGAGATACCCCTCTGTGTTAGTCGAGGTTATCCACAACTGGTGTGGAGTTTGTCAGGAATTTCAATGAACCTTAATGACTTCAGGAAAGAACATTCAAAGCTCCTGTAAGTTTTTCTTTAAAGTTATGGGTTTGCTGTCAACTTTCTTCTGTTTCTCATACAGCTTCTTGTGGCTTGGTGAGAAATACAAGGTTGGCTACCAAGTCAGGCTTTTGTTTACAGAGCCACCATTGCATTTCAGCTGCCTCAGAATCTTTCTGAATCAAAATTATTGTAATATCATGTTAAGACAAAATACTATTTAGCCAAACAGCATACAACTGCTTCCCCCTAACTCCTTGACCTACCCTGATGACCTCAACCACTGTGGCTGATCAGTGTCCTGTAAGTGTGATTTTTGCCTGCATGGGTTGAATCTGTACCTTGAAGAAAAGCATTACAGAAAGGCAGAGCCTTCCTATTTTGGCTAGATAAAAAATATGTGATTTTTCTCAAATACTCCAAGGCAAATAGTTGGATCCTAATCAGGTTGGAGGCAGCTTTGAGTAAAGTGGTCTAGTAGAAGGTTTCCCTGCTCATAGCAGCATGGAACTGGATGATGTTTAAGGTCCCTCCCAACACAGACCACTCTGTAACTCTGTGATGCTATGAAATCATCAATCTGTGAGCAAGCCCAAATCTCTGGTGCTGACTGTTGGCAACAGCCATTTAAAAGATTTTAGCAATGGACACTAGTCTTTCTTCTTCTGGCACATTTTGGTGAGTTATGTATTTCAGGAGATGAGAGAAAATCTGCCTTACTAGAATGTGGGATCTGGGTATTTGGCTTGCCCTTTTGTGCATTCACACAAATTTTCTGTGCATCGTTCCCTGCCCAGGTGTTTTGATACAGCATTCCCCTTGTCAAATCATCCAGTGCTTGATGCAGGGACAGCCCGTGTGTGCCACAGGGGCAGTAGCAGTGGGGAATGTCAGAGGTGTGTGAGGGACTAGTGACAGTGCTCTTCACCTTCCTTTTGCTGTTTGGGTGACATGCCAAATCTACCACGCTACTTCTCACAAAGCACCATGATGCAGCTTGTCTTGTCCTTCCTCTCATTCCATGTCCTGTGCAGTGTAGTTATTAAAAATCGTTTTTCACATACCAGCAGCAGGCACGGCCCTTTCAGTCTCTTCCACCTGCAGGTGATGGTATAGATACAGCTTGATGGTACAGCCTGGTTTGGGAAGACAGCTTGTGTGCTTGTCCTCACCTGAGCAAAACATGCACAGGAGCACAGGTTTGGAAAAGCCACCCACAAAGGACATATTTATGGGCGGTCAGTGACCAGATTAGGCAGCAAAGCCAGAGCTGGAAGTGTATCAGAGGATTCTGACAGCCCAAACAAAAGAAAGGGATATATGAGTTTTCCTATCTGTGGTTTTGGCTTGACAATCATCCTTGCTGCTGTGAAATCTGCATGAGTTTTAAAGCATTGTGGTACTAAGGATTTTTGCTATCTAATATATTCCTCAACTTGACAGAGATACCTGTTGTTGGACAAATAAAATAAAGAAACCTCAGGGGCCAGCAGAGCAGGACCATGCTAGAATTAGTTATAAATGCAAAAGTATGGGGTTTTTCTACTGTAATAGCTAACCATTTCTCAACAAGTGGGGATTAATGCTGTTAATTCAGGATATTTCCTTTTTCTCTTGAGTGAATGTAGATGAGAGCTGTCTATCTGCTTATTAGGATGAGCTGATGCTCTCAAGGTTTAAGATTCCTTACCTGAGCCTGAGAGGTCCTTCTTTATGCAGAGTGGAGACCCCTCATTTACAACAGATCCTCAGTGAGTGGCAAACAACATGCTAATACTAATGGAATCCATCTAGTTATTTCCTTTAGAGAGTGAACTCTCATCAAGTAGGCTGATCTCACCAAATTAAGGGACAAGACAATTTGAACGAGGTCCAGAGGGTCACAGACAGCCTAGTGGAACAGGCCAATGGCAATCCCATGAAATACATCACAGCCAAATGCCAGCCCTGCTCCAGAGCAGGAAGAGTCTGCTGCAGTAGTGCAGGACATGAGCCAGTAACAAGCCACAGAAACACTGAATGGTTGAGGGACTTCTGGAGGTCATCTGGTGCAAGCCCCATGAACTATCAGGGCCACCTAGAGCCAGGGGCCTATGACCATATCCAGATGGCCTTTGGGTATCTCCAAGGCAGATGACCTGACACATAATGCTGAGATGCCCCTGAACCTTCTCCTCTTCAGGCTGAACATTCCTGACTCTCAGACTTCCCCATATTTCAGATGCTCCACATCTTAGAGGCCCTTCATCAGACTGTCTCCAATATATCAGTGTCTCTTTTGTACTAAAAAATCCAGTTCTACAGATTCAGCCTCCCCAGTGCTGAATAAAAGGGGAAGGATCATCCATTTCTCCAGCCTGTTTGAGAGGTCTCTCTCAAAGAAAGCACAACCCTTTGGCATATCAGCAAATTCTCCCACCTTTGTGTCACCAGAAACTTGCTAGTGGTACATTTTGCTCCATCATTAGTGAAGTTATTGAATCATCTTGTGATTCTGTGGACTTCTAAGAACAATGGCTGACCACTGTATTCCTGCTCTCTCCAAGGAACACTTTTCACATTCCTTCACTTACCAATCTGTACTTTTTATACGGCCTGTACCACCATCCAGTGTGTCACTGCTGTACTCATTTAGGTCCTTTGAATTATATTTGCTTTTAGAGCAATTGCTAAATTGGAGAGTGGTTAAGGGTGGGCTGAAACCTGCCTTTTATCAATACAGAGAAGGACTCTGCTGTAATTCTTTTTTTCCCTCTGTGAGGATATACATACAAGTTTGTAGAGCTTGATGTTCATACAAATACATTTACCTGTGGGAGGGGAATGACTCATTTCTGGATTTTGAAAATGGAAGTGATGACTGAATTGTTTTCTGGAGACATGCTTTTACACCATCTGCAATGCTGTCATGTTACTGAGAACAGACCCAAATGCAATCGGAACAACACTGTAAAATAGAGTGGTGTGAGAAATTCCATTTGCCATGCTGTGGGAATCTTCTAATAGCAGTGAGAAATGAATTTATATGAAATATCAAGAAGTCTGGTAAGAGCCTCTACCTGTTCTTAGAAGTTAGCACTGAATTTAGGTCTGCAAACTGAGGCTTTATCTTCTTTCTGATATTCTTTCTGGCATTATTTCATATAACCATTCAAATTTCATTCAACCTTGCTGAATCCTTGGCCTCAATTGCACCTCTATCAATGCATTCACTCCACACTCATAATTATCTCCTGTAGGGAATGGATTGTATCAGTTTTCATTCTGCCAGCTTTCAGGTTTGATAGCATACCTCCACATTCTTGCATCACAAGACAAACGAAACAGAAATTCTCTATCTACCTTTTCTATCACATTCTTTTATTTAGTATAGCTATTTCTCATCTCCTCATATTAATCTCCTTTCTAAGGGAAACAATTACACTATTTTCAATCTCCCCTTGAGTGTTTTCCTGTGTTCTTAATAATTATGCTTTTCTCTCAAGCATTCTGTAATTCTGTCCAATTTTTCTCAAGAAATGGTGGCTGGGGTTTTATAACTAGCCACATAATTGCACTAGTTTTGCACAACTCTCCTCAGCCCATTTTTGTGTGTGTTCTGACATAACATTTGCTTTTTCCATCACTGTGATGCATTACATAGGTGTTCCAGTGATTTACCTGTAATGATATGCATCTTTCCTCAAGTGGCAAAATCAACAGATTTCTAATTCAACTGTTGAAGAACAAGTAGTTTAGGGGGATTTATCGTACTAACCAACTTCACATTTCACTTGCCTATTTAGTCTGTCCTGCATTCTAACGTTCTTTGTCCTATGGTCATGTTCTGGATAGATTAAATAACTTTATCATTTTTCATATTTTGTGGACAGATTTTGTGGATAGAATTCTGTCCATTCTTTTGTATCATTCTTGTTCTGTCATTATGCTTTCTTTTTGTACATAGTGAAACTTCAATTTTTGGTTTTCTTGTGTTAGGGATATTACATTTCTCCTTAAGTATGCAAATCTACCAACTTTATCCATTTCCTATTTTCCACTGGTTCACTCAAAAATAATAGAACTCACAGATGGAGAAAGGAATAAAGGAAAAGGAGTTAAATGTATTTCCAACTCAGTCTCCCACATTTTCAGATTATCATGTAGAAAACATTAGTTTAAGAGTTGTCTATAAAAACCTCTGCTCTCCATTCCATCTCCCATCCCACCACACAGAAAACCAGAAAAGACCAAGTTTAAGTTTTTAAAGCTTTTCAAAATTTGAAATTTCACCTGTAGTGTAAATATAAATTCTGAGAATCATATGATCATCATATGAGGAGTAGCCCCATTTAAAGGATCTTCATTATGTGCAGAAAATTTCTCAAGAATCATGTTCAACTATTTATGAGTTGATCATCCACGATACAGCATAAATCCATCATATGACCTTAAGAGAAGGAAGGAGATAAAAAAAAATTGAAGTATCTATAGAAACAGTTATGAGGGTTTTGTGGTAGTACTAAGTAGTATTTTAAGAACATAAATATCCAGTTGTATATATTTTATAAAAATATCATGGAAAGATTTTGAAATTAACCCTTGGAGGTTAACTGTGGAGCACATATCCACCTGCCATATCCTCCCATGCAGGATGCCATGCTGGAGCAGGCTCCTGGCAGGACCTGTGGCATGACCACCATGGAAAGAGGGAGCCCGTGCTAAATCAGGTTTGCTAGCAGGACTAATAACCTGTTATTAAATGGTAATAGATAATTTCCTCAAGTTGAGTCTGTTCTGTCTATGAGAGTAATCAGTAATCTTTATATAACATCTAATCATGAGCCTTTATTTTCATCTATTTTCTCTTCCTGTCCTGATGAGGAAGGGGAAAATCTGAGTGGGGCTCTGGTAGCCAAAAAATGCCAAGACCACCAGAGAGCCCTCTCTGTAACCTCAGTCAAACACATACTTGCCAACAGAAAATGTTTTTCACACTAGACATGGTCAGGTATTAATTCAAACGCAAACTCACCATGCATTAACTCTTCCACAACTAAAGGTATAATCTTCCCTAAATTGTACTTTGCATCTTCTTGCCCATGCCTGGACTTAGCTAGCACAGGTCTTTCTGTAGAGATATTCTAAAATGTTTCTATCATAGATACACTGCAGGAGGAAAAAGAGCTTTGTAGTTTTGTCTTTTGACACCACTGGTGTGTCATGTGCAGCCATTTCTATTTTGAAGTTCCATCTTTACCAGAAATTGCCAGCTCAAATGACAGAAGCAGAGGGACTGGATGATAGGGACCATTAGTCAGCCTGAAAGAGACTTAACTTTCCAGGCCCATGGATGTTGTTCTTTTGATTAAAAAATGATGGAAGAAATTTTCTTTTGTTGTTTACGCAGATGAAACACCACTGAAATTGGCTGCTCCTAGACTCACTGCAACTCAGTTTAGGATTTTTAACACGTTCTATAAGTACCCTTTAAGTGCCAGGTTTTTGTTTGTTTGTTTATTTGAGTTTTTAGTTTGGTTTAGCAGTTTTGTTTATTCATTGGGGTTTTGATAGATTTTTTGTTTGTTTGTTTTTGTTTCTTTTTCTCACCATGTTCAAACTGTTTAGCAGCTCCAGATACTGAACAGGGCAGGGAGGTGGGAATGCTGATCAAGGAGTACAGCGAAGTGTCTTTGCTTTGCCCTCATTTAACTAGATAAGCTGACCAAGCTGAAAGCATACTTTCAGTAACAAATATTAAAACTGGAGCAGGGAGTCTTGATTCTCCTATTAGAAGCAGAGGATCCATCTCTTTTGCCCTAAAATGATATGAAACAGCAATTTGGGATCCAAATATTTGGAAGTGACTTCCCCTATAGCAGTTTTTACTCATATCAGTTTCTTCAAAACCTCTTGAAAGCAGATTGACAGAATTGATTTAGCAGCAAGAGGAGCTGACGTTAGATTAGACCAGTTACAAAGAAGAGGGGTAAAGCAGAGGAAATCAAATCACAGAGATCCTCTGAGGAAGAGGTGATGTGTGCTGTGATGCACAGACAGCAAACAGAACAAAAGGAATTCCAGCTGAAAACAAAGCAGGCATGTAGAACTGTGATTGTTTTTGAAGTAGCTGTGTTATACTGGTACTGAGATAAGGAGGTAAGAAAAGCAGTAAAGCAGCTAAGGCTGATGGCAACAAGCAATGAACAGGAAAATCACTTTCTCTGCTATGAGCTACTGAGAAAAAACTGAAAGCAAAGCCAAGGATAGAAGGACAGAGTTTAGATTCATTTCCTAGAGAATATTTCTTTCTAAGTGAAATATTAAGAGTGGAACAAATACATGAATTGCCCTGCAATGGCTGCTTGTATTGAAAAAACCTGGTGTGTAGATTTTATTGGGTTGTCTCTGGAAAATAACATTATTTTTTCTCTTTTGCGTGCATTGCATAAATTAGATTCCAGCTACTGAGCCATGAGAAGTAAAATCCTGTTTAATATCACATTCAATCTGAGAGGAGCAAGACTCCTGCCATATTCTATAGCAAGAAGGAGACTAGTGGAATGTGTAATAACAACAGGGATGAAATGTGGAGATAACTGAGAAGTTTCCCACATGTGAAGAATACACCTTTTTATCCACTCTAGATATACTTATCCTCTGGAGGGACTTTAAACCCATTCATTTTCCACTCGACACCCCACATTTTGTAGAGATCAATTTTGTAGAGATCGATTTTGTTGCACAGAGACATTCCTCACAATCTCTTTCCTCGCTCTCAGGCATAATTTACCTTTCTGTACTAGAGACCAAAAGCCACTTTCACCATGCCAGAGAGTATCTGGGAGTATTGAAGGTAGAATTGACTTTAGATGACAAAGCATGCAGAAGCTCTACACGTTTTTCCATTTGGAGGAGAAATCTGGCTCTAGATCTGTACATGCCAGGTTCCCAATGTGCCTACACACATGGCCATCTGCTGGGTGGCACCGTGCCTGTTCTCCACAACACAGCAGAAGTTCCAAGGAGGGGCAGACACCAGCCAACAGGGAGCTGACCAGGGTTGCCTTCATGGCCCTCACAACAAGGTGTGTCCATTTGCACTGCACAACTCTGCCAGGAGCTGCCTCTGGCAGCCCTCAAGACTCTTTTCCTTGGGCCAGGGGTAGAGTCTGACAGAAGTTACTGGAGGCATCAGTGGGCACCTCCCTCCAATGCCTTCTGATGATGCCTTCTGAACAGTCTCTCTCTGGTGCCCCATTATGCCCTATTTTCTCTTGGATCCCCTGTAAACAGCAGAGAATCAGTGAAAACCTCTTTTGCAGGTGGTAAGGAAGTTTCAGCCCCCTTTGCTGTAATTCTTTACTCTTCAGATACCTCTGAGTTCCTCCTAAGACTCCATACCAAAAAACAACCTGTGGAAATGTTTGCAGCATGGATTGGAAGGGACTAGTTTTTACATATGGAAAGGCAACTAAAAAAGTTGGATTTTTTTTTCCCTAAAAATTGGAAAGAGGAACTAGTGAGTCATGCTTTTGGAATCTTTTGAGTTGGTTACCAGAGAGAGCTGCTTTCTCTGTATCTCACCCACTGGAGACACGAGTTGCACATTTGTGAGGTTGCTTGACTGAGGGTTTACTGGGAGGGAAAAGCCAGGTGACCAGACCCTGAGGTTACCCCAGAATAGCATGGATGGATTGTTTTAAAAATGGCAAACTCTGTGTCATGGAAAGGACGTTGGGAGACAGAGGTCCACCTACACTAGCTGAGAAATCCATTTTTCTTTAACAATGAAGCATTTTTAATCAATTTAACTAATTTTTCTCATAAAATGTTACTTTATGCTAAGTTGGGTATTAACATTGACCTCACTTAGACTGGAAAAGGAGGCTATGAAGATGAAATAAATAAAGTGTACCAGTGGCTCAGTAACATGGAGGTCAGGAACCTTATCTATTTGAGTTTGGCTGTTGTCTTCTCAGTGATTACTCCTGGTTTGAAAATTATGGATCTGCTGAACTGGGAGGCTTTTTCCCCTTTGTTTTCAAGTATGTTCTTGTTCTGTCTTACTTGAAAATGGTGCAAAAAATTTTTATTGATTTATGAGAGTTCTTCCATAATTGGGAGTACACAGAAGACAGACATACAAAGTAAGACACAGTAAAATCCCCTTTGAATTGAGTTTTGATGACAACAGTTATGCTTCCAATTCAATTCTGCTTAATGGGGATTTTTCCAAAGTATTTTCTCTGAATTTCAAAATAGGGTATCCTTAGATCCAGAAGTATCAATCAGGAAGGCCAAATATTTCTGCAATTCTCTGTGATTCTGATTTGCTACATGAAACCAGGAATGAAGCCCCTTTCAGGGACTAATTTATTGGTATTGGCCCTTATGGAATAAACCATAAAATACAATAGAAATATTTATTTCTGAGCAGAGATACTTCTGCCACAATGCTGACCTTCAAACCTTTGGTATGCAAGCTGGACCTTGATCTCACTGTCTTCTTATTAAAACAAAACCCTTTATTAAATAAATAATTTGCTGGGTCACTACAGTTCTGTTGCAAGACTGAGTTTGAAATGCTTATTCAGGGTGCAAAGTTATGTCTTTTTGGTTTATTTGTTCTGTCAGTGAAAACTTGCTTCCCAGATGAGTGGCTATCTCATCTACCTACCTATCCTGTATCTCAAAAAATATTATAAACAATCTTCTGACTCTTCTTAGGGTATGAATTGAACTGGAAAGAAGAAAGTATTCTGGTCAGCAAAAACAGCTTGACACAATTCAGCTTGATAAACCAGGGTGTCCTTTCCCTCACATAACATTTAATCTGTCAGTATTCAGTTTGACATGACCAGAGCTGTGTCACAGCTGTGATGTGCCATGTGTCACCATCCTATGGTATCCCATCATCAGATTTCATTCCCATGCCTGGTCATTACCCCTCTGTGACAAAGCCCCATGACCAGGATGTTCTGCTGAACAAACAGCCCCCAGTTTGTGATGGGCCAGGGAGAAGACTGACACCCAGAGACTTCGTTTCTACACCATCCTATTCATAAACGTTTGTAGCTCGCCACACTCATATATTATCTTTTATACAAATTAATATTCTTGATTGCTCACACCTAGTTAACATGCAGTGCCTACTGGAGCACTAACCCTTTCAGGGGAAAAAAAATCTCTGGCTGCCAGAACTAACAATGCACTTACGAGTTTATAATTGAAATTATGAAAGGCATCATCAACAACAAAAAAAGAAATTCAATTATTGACTAATTGTTTCAGCTAGAAAAATAATTATAGCAATTTATTGAAGGTTCTTTAAAGCAGAGATTGCTTTTTAAAAGTCTTCCAGTTGACTCAGAATAACTTGAAAGAAATTCAGTGCAGTCTTTGCATGACAATTATGGAAGGAGGCACTACAGCAAGGCAAAAACGGACTGTTCTGAATTTCTGTAGCAGCTCTTCTGAAGTGATCTGTGGCTGAACTAGAACCATGTGTGGTTTTTGTGTCTAACTTGAAAGTATTTAATAGTGCTTTTCTTGAGCACTAATCAAACTATGTGTCATTCAAACTCGTGACTAATCAACAAAATTATGCCAGGTACTAGAATCTTGTAGTGTTGATAGCATCTTATCAGGTAGACAGTTGAGACACATACAAAAATGGATGAAACTGGAGAATCAATACACCTTCCTCCCCCAAAATCCACATAGAAAGATGATTTAGCCTTACCAGTACTGATAATAACTTTGGATCCAGAAAGGCCTATTTCTTTTTCACAGTTCATTTTCCCTTTCCCCTATTCCTTCCTCCAGAAGTCAACACTATTAGTTGTGGCCCTAATGAATTGGAGGTGTGGTTTTGATTTATTTTTGAAGTTCTTAAATATTTTTTTTAACAGAGTGCTGAGCATTCTGTATTCAAGGGTAGGATTCCGGTAAAGGTTTAGACATCTACAGATATGTGACACAGTGGCAGACAATTTTAGAAAAGCCATCAAAGCAACTGAGGATTTTCCAGTTTTGCCACATATGAGTGCTGCTCTCTCTCTAATTGTAATGCAAAGACTCTCATTAACACCTTTAACCTCTGAGCCAGGCATTTAAGCTCCCATTAAAATCAAGGGAGATTTAGTCAAGTCAGCTACAATGGAGTGTAGAGAGCTATTTACCTGTCCAAATGTAGGTGTTTGCTTTTAGAGGAGACAAATGGCTCTCCAGAGTCCGTGTCTGCACCAGCCAGATCCCCTTTTGCTGCCATCAAAGGTTAAATTTCCAGCTCGTAGAGACACCTAAATTTAAGTGCCTCAATCTTCAGATACACTGTCTGAAACTGGTAACCTGCAGTGTGTCTGACATTTATTCACACAATGCTGACATAAATCACTCTAAAAATCACTTGTCCCTGCAGTGCACAGCATTTTTTTCTGAGCAAAAGCTAAAGAGGCAGTTAGTAGCACTGGAAAGTCCCAGGCAGGGAATAATCATTGCTGTGCTCCAAAATGTCTGTAAACTTTACAGAAGATTCCCAACATGAAGCAGTTATCACTTATATAAACCAGAGATGTAAGTAGATCTATATATATGAAATACCAAAGAATGAATGAAAGAAAAACAAAAACAAGGAGAGGGGAACTAATCTTAAATATTTCTTTCACACTTGCAAGGTTGCATTAATTCTTTGGACTTCCATTTATCTGAACAGTCCACTGCTTTTAAAAGCTGGCAAGATATACATTTGTAGAAATATCCTGCTTTGCATCTCTTCTATTCTTCCACAGGTGAATAGATTATCTCTTTCTTGCTCATTTCTTATTTTCATCCTTTCTGCCTTCCAACTGTAGAACATTCATTCACATTTTTTGCTTCCTTTTTAACGTAATTCTTACTAGTCTGCCCCTTGGTCTCTTTTTCCCCTCATCTACCCACAAGACTCACTTTGATTCTCCAGAAAGCAGATGCACATCAGTTTGAATTCCAGCTTTGCTTATCTATTTAATTTTATCTTTCAGATCTATGATAAATCTAATTTAATTTTTTAAGAGAAGAAGAAATTTTCATGGTGCTATCTGCATAAAAGCAATACAGGTTTGGTTTTATTCCTAGGCTGTCACCTTGTGTTTTCAACTCCATATTGTAGTACTTCTTTTCTATTGGGTTGCAGCATAATTGCTCCTCACTGGAACAGTGAAAAGTGAAAGTATAATCATCCTGCTGACATTTCTCCTTTGGCTTCTTATTAAGCAGTAATGTGGAATGTTTGTAATGTGATGCAACATGTCTATGATATTTAAGGGTGCTTAAATACATGACAACAAAAAGAAAAATTGCAACCTTTTAAAATCTGAAGAACATGGTAAAGGATATTATTGCTCAAATGCCTGAAAAAGCATATTGTATCTGCACATGTGCAGAAATAACATTGTAAAATATGCTATTTGACTTACCCTGAAACACCGGAACATTTCCCTATGTATTACACAAGTACATGGTGAGATTTAGGTATTTGTTCTTCAAAGAGCTCAATAAACCTGATCATACAAGACTGGATTGCAAAAAGCCTAGGAAATTATGGCTCAGTTTTTTGCTCAGCTGCATGTAACACAGGGAAGAATGACTGTATCCCTGTGCTCCTCTCTGGCAGAGGGAATAGAGGTGGGGGGGAATGATATTGCAGTGGGCATCAAGCTAGACAAGACTAGCTTGTCTTAGGAAACTTGGATGCAGTGTTTCCATCCCAATGTGTACAATGTCAAGCTAAGACAGCAGCAGGTCTGCCCTCATGAGCAGGGCTCTCTTGGCAAAGGTCAAACACAAAAAGGAAAGTATAAAAGATTTGAAAGCAGGAAGAGGTGACCCAAAAGGGATATAGAGACACTGTTCAAGAGCGCACAGTTAGGAAAGCCCAAGCCCACCTGGAATTAAAAATGTAAGAGGTGTGAAGACAAATGAGAAAAGTTTCTCAGTAGCAAAAGGAAAATGAGGGGAAAGTGTGAGCCAGATGTTGAGAGAGGCAGAAAACCTGATGCTACAGGACATGGAAGATGCCAAGACACTCAATGTCCTGTTTGCTTTGGATTTTATGGGTAATATTTGCCTTCAGGAATCCCAGACCTCGGAAATCAGTGGGGAAGTCTGAAGCAAGAAATTAAGTTGGAGAAGATTTAAACAAAATCCAGCATATGCGAGTTATTGGGGTCTGATGGGATACACCCAAAAGTGCTGTGGGAGCTGGATGATGTGAGGCTGCTCTCCACTACCTTTGAAAGGTTGTAGTGATCAAAGGAGGGTTTTGGAAAGAGCAGAAAGCAGATTCCACTCTGACATTCGAGAAAGGTAAGAAAGACTATCCCGGGAACAGCAGACTGGCCAGCCCTCACCTCAATCCTGGGACATTCCTGGAAACAGTTTCCAGAGATATGAAAGACCGGGGGATGACAGGGAGTACGCAGCGTGGAGACCCAGGATAAATTGGGCCTTAGGAACACCATCATCTCCTACAGTTAAATGAGTAACTTGGTAGAAGAGGGGGGAAAAGTGGACATTGTTTTGACCCTAGCAAGGCTTTTGCTCTTTATCATAACATCCTCACAGACCAGCTGACTCTGATATCTATGGAGCAGATAGTTTTTGGAATTAGGGAATAGAATTTGGTTTATGTACTTCTTACTGGATGTATTCCCACTTAAGGGTTCACAGGCTAGTAAAAGCTAAGATTTTTCTCTCTCACCTGATGAAAAGCAAAGGGGTGACACCTGGGTTACATGTGTCAACACCCACCAAATTATCTCAATAAAAGTTTCTGATCCTAGAGCAGATTGCTTTTCTTGCATTAAGTTTGCATATGTGAGGATCTGGAGTAGTTTGGATTTGCCAGCTCATTTGAAAACCGATTCATTTGAGAAAATCATTATTTAGACTATTCAGAGCCTAAATGTAGGCACCCATTTTAGTCTAGGCCATGGATTAGGCTTCTGCTTATGCTTAGTTTTCTTTACTCTCTTATCACATTTTAAAGCATATGGCTGAAGTTATTTTGTGTCTTGGTAAATGTGTCATCCAAGCAACTCTGACACTTGAAATGTTAGTCAGATGGTAGTTTTCTATTTGACAAGTCAGGATATCACATTGTGAAGCTCTTGGTTTCTTAGATGCTGCTAACTATATGCAAAATATTGTCATTTGATGGGAATTTCAGTTTGCCACCACCGTGCATGGCATCAGAAAATATAAACAGATGGGTCATCTTGTGATAACTAGGAATAAAATAACAAATGGGAGAGTTATTCTAGTTTTATAGCTCTATAACTGAGGACAGAAACTGGCTATTAGGGCATTTGCTGTCTATTTGCATTCCAGTTCCTGACTGTATGCAGTACTGTGTGGAGTAAGAGCTGCTGAAACTCACTTCTCATGGATTATGTTATAGCCATCCCCCACTTGCCCCCTCTGCAACATGCCCAGGTTCTCTGTGTTCCCTGAATTCCCATGATACTATCTAGATTATTTCATGCCCAATATCTCTCTTGCTTCCCCTACTCCCAAATCATTCCCTTGCTACTGTGTTCTCTGTATGTTTTCTGTTTTCAAGGCAAACCCCCCCCAGGTCTAGCTAGGTTGGAATTACAAGTGCACTGACTGGCCATCTGGAACTCATGTCAGGTCATGTCAGCTCTCAAAATAGATAAGAACTCAATTCTACTCTTATTTTCATAATTTTTAACTAATTGTTGATTTTCCCAAGATTTGTTGGCTCTGGATTCTCATGTGGTGCCTTTCCCAATTTAACAGTAGTTGAAATTAACCAACAGGTTTAGAGCTTACAAGTGGAGTGGGATAAGGTTTTGTATTCCTATAGCACAATGGATCCCATAAATATAGTATCTGTCAGGAAACAGGATAAGCAAAGCATGGCGAAGCAAAGAAGAAAACCAGAATAGCTGTGTATTTTACATCCTAGCTACTGGAAATCATTATTTTCAAAGCAGATAAGTCCAGGGATTGTTTTTCTGGGGTTTGTTTTGTTTGTTTGCTTATTTGGATCTTTTTTCTGTTTTGTTTTTGACTTAGTGTGGTGCTATGGAAGAAAACTTACCATTGGTAGGATTCATGTCTTACATGGTTCAACTTATCTATGTCATTCCATAATAAGTGAAAAGGTAGATTTTGAAAGAAGATTAATTTTATTCAATCACAGGTCAAATTAATCTTAATCAGTATTCACCTCTCACAGAATAAAATTAACTAACAGAAATCCTATCAAGTGAGACTAAAAATAGTTCAATCTTCTTTAAATTTAAACACATGAAAAAAACCCTCATTTTAGTCTGAGTGATCAAACAGTGGAACAGGTTTTCCAGAGAGGTGTGGAGTCTCCATCCTTGGACACATTCAAAATGCTGTACCTAGCCCTGAGCAACCTTAGTTTGAGCAAGGTGGTTAGACTGGATCATCTGCAGAGACACCTCTCAATTTCTACCATTCTGGGATTCTCTGATGCCGATTTCTTGTGCTACAAAATGCATGCCTAAGAAAATAGATTGTATTGACAGATGTGCCTGCACCTTGCAATCCTCTTTCAATTCATTATTTATTCTCCTGCCAGACTTACTGCTTAGGCAGTGAAAGATCTATACCATTTGTATGCATGAACTAATATAATGCAATGTTGATTGTCTTGAAAAGATGGTGTTTACTGAGGATTTCCTGAGTGTTTTCACAACTATCAGGAGTGAAACACACAACATCCTTACAGGAGATGTTTAAGCATCATTTTAAATCTGAAGCGCTCATTGTTTTCTTTCCCTTAGCTCAGAGTTCTCCTGTGAAAGGGTTCAGGGAGGAGGGGTATGAACAGCAGTAAATGAAGACTGGGAATGCTTGCAAGGACTTGACCTGCATGGGTTCATTTGACTCAGGCTGCATCCAAGGGTGCTGAGAGAGCTAAAAAAGTCCTTACAGTCTGCTCTCTATCATCCCTAAAAATCATACCTGTAGAAGAAGGGTCTCTAATGACCAGAGGAAAGTGTACATTGCACTCCTATTCAGAATGGGCCAACAGATCACCCTCAAGAGCTACAGGTTATTCTGCCTTGCTTCACTCTGTGGGAAAACCAGAGTGAGATCTCCTGGAAGGCATTTCTGGGCACATGGAGAACAAGAAGATACTGGGAGCAGTTAGCGTGGATTTGCCAAGGATAACCATCTGACTGTGAGGATGGCAAGACACTGGAACAGGTTGGCTAAGAACTGTGGATGCTCCATCCCTGAAAGTGTTCAAGACTAGTCTGGATGGAGCCCTGAGCAACCTGGTCTAGTGGAAGGTGCCCTTGCTCATGGCAGTGGGGATTAGAACGAAACAGTCTTGGAGGCCCTTTCCAACCCAAACCATTCTGGGATTGCCACAATAAAATGATTCTGTGATCTGACAAGATGACAGGACACCCTGCTCTGTCAGTGATAAGAAAACTGAGGTTCTGATCATTTATTTGGACAAATAACAACTGAAAAAAGAAGGAGGCTTCTGGAGAGCTTGTTGTCTATTAGGAAACACTTGTTGGAGCACATCTGTGTTTCATTATGGAACCCAAATCTTCACATAACCATGACCTGAGGCAGTGTGGTAAATATACATTATGGAGGTTTTTTGGTTTGTATTTTGGTTTCTTGTTTTGGGGGGTTTGTTTTGTTTTGCTTCTTTGTTGGTCTTTTCAGCTTTGGTAGTTTTTGCTCTTTTTTTATAACAGAAAGTGTTTGGGGTTTTTTGTGCTTAATTCTAATTCTACCAGCTATGCTGGTATAGCTCGAATACCACCTTTTTTTTTTTTTTTTTCTTTTTTTTAGGTAGTAGAAAGCACTGAAACCTGAGTTGATGATCAGTCAGTGCTAGGAACAACAGATGAGGAGCAAATTGCCATTATCTAGGCCCAGTAGATCTGCTGCTCTTCAGAGCTCCTGCTGACATGTCCACAGAGACTGGGCTCTCATGCTTCCAGCTCAAAGGCTTGGAAGCAGGAACAAAACTTTTCTACTCATCCTCTCTTCTTCCACCTCACATAAACTAACATACCTAACCACCCAACCCAGATAAATTGCTTCCCTACATTTTGCATTCTCTGTGCTTTATGATTGAGATGTACACGTACACTAAACATTTTCCATTCCTTCAGGGAAATGCACAGAATGGGATAACATATTTTTTTCCATAAGCAGATTGGCTTGACTTACATGTAAAGCAGCTTTCTCTAGTCTTTCTCTAGTTCTCAAATGAAAGCATTGAATTAAGCCTCTGATCTTTGCTCATCAAGTCCTTGTGTTCATCAAAACGGGACAAACCAATTTGTCCTTAATTCAATTATGTTTTCCCCCCAGATCTTTCTACAAGATCCATTACTCCATTTTCACTTTAATATTACTTTTGATGGGACCTAATCTCTGTGAAAGAATTCTTTCCCAGTGCAACTCTTTCATTTGCAATGGATTAATTTTTTCCCACTTCAAAAGCTCTTCCATTATTCAGGTATTTGGTTTTTTATGTGTACATATTTTCAATGCCATGAAAGTAGAAACCTCAAACAATTGGATCAATAGAAAAAAACAACTGAAGAATTAATAGCTGAAATAGAGAACAGTGGAATTATCTGAAATTCCAAATGAATAAAGGCTCAGAGACCCACCCTGAAGTCACAGCATGATTTTCTCATCTTTGCTCCCATGGCTTACTAATATAGTATTGCCATCACTGGTAATAGGTCACACAGAGTGTGTACTGATTTGGCAAGGTTTGTTTAAATTTTTTTGGCCAGCCTGGGGTTTTGTTTTCATTTAATCACAACTGCAATTTTTCTAATAATCAGCCAGTCATGCCTAATTTGTTTTGCTTATCTGTACATGATGAAACTATATTTTTATATAGATGGCAGAAGCAAGTAGATGCTCCCTGTAGAATGAAATATTTATGATTGTGATTTAATAAGATGGTGGGGAGAAATTTCAGTCTGTCAGATAGCAGAAACCAGGAAAAATGGGTTTCAAGATTGCAAGCAAGAAATTATAAGAGCTGGGGTCCAGGCCCTCCCCTAGAGACCCCAAGGTTCTAGTGCAATGGGATCTCTTACCAGAGTTACTTAAAGAAATGCAGATGTAGAGCAATGAAGACAAAACTGTGTCTAGGAATAATGAAGAGTAGAAAGAAGTGAGATTTCTAAAATGCACCATATACAGTAATTTGTCACAGACAAACTCCATCAGAGTACTTAGTTCTGTCCACATTAATGGATCATGCAGAACTAACATTTCTCTTCTACTGTTACTCAGAGAATATCTGGGTGCTTAGACAAAGTTTATGTCCCCACAGCAACTGAACTACACCTATGGATTTCACTGTAGGGTGTACAGAAATTATAACATGTTTGAGTTTGTGATATTTCCTAGAGCTGGGCATTTACAGTTCAGGCCATGCAATCTGCTGTGGGTTGTCAGGAATAGCCTTTCCCTTCAGCAAAGCTTTTTTTGCTTTGATTTCAGGAAAGGAGATCAGAAGCCTTGTGGGATATTTCTGTGTATACCTGCTCTTTTGCATTTCTTTGTTTCTTTTGTCAGTTTTGCAGCAAAAATGACCTTGGAAAAATGCTTGCATCTGTCCTTGCAGGGAGTCCACTTTGTTCTTTCACACTACAGAAATGAAAATAATTTGTGTATGAGAGTAGAATAGAATTAGGGACGAAAGCCAGCGTGTTTCTAATGAATGAAGATGCATCACAACTACACCTTTTGTGAAAAAATAAGTAGATTCTTGTAGCATTTCCTTGATTCTACAGGCCAAACAGTACCACCAAAAGAGGGGACTCACAAGTGTGGAGCATGATTTCCTAGAGGGAATCATTGTGACATCTGTAGAACATTACATCTGTACTCTGTGTTGCAACTGAAATGTGGAAATCTTCCCAACTTCTGTCCAACAGTTGTTTCTTTCTCCCTGACCTTACCACCTTCCAGCAGCACAGATAGCAGGACTCACTGTGGCTTTTTTCCCCTGTGTCTAGCACAGTAGCTCTTGTTTCTCTAGTACAGTAGTCATTGTTTAAAATTCCTAGCTACCAGTAAAGATAGAAAGAGTAATGTATTATTTATAAAAAGTTAGAATCTTGAATAGTAGTAGTATTTCATTTTGGCCAGCCACTGAACTAAACACTTCATGCCTTGACAAGTTACAATGTGGAGATACAGGGCATTCAAGTGTGAGATAAAAAAAACAAGGCTTTGAATATTTGTTGGACCAGTACGTAAACAATAAGTCTAAATCTGGTGGAGTTTTTTTCACTGCTGTTGAGATATAGAGATACATTTTCATAGGAGAATTTAATCCCATGAATTAGTCTTTCCTCCTGGATCACAGTGTTATGAGTATGCCAGACAGGTCTGCTAAAGAACTGAACAGCTATTTCCTTATCCTGATGAGTATAACCAGGGCAGAGGGGTCAGCCTGTGGTGCCTGGGAGGTGGCATGTGATACCTAAAAAGTGGGCATTGCAGGACCTATGCTTCTCTGAGGGTGCAGTGCAGCCCTAGGGCTCCTCTCAGAGGTGTGCCTCTAGCTTTGTCTGTCTCATTCTAGGTCAAGTTTCCTCCTGCCTTTTATGGGTCATGATATTACTTCACACAATCACTGGTTTCAAGGTCAGACTTCCAGAAGAAATGGGTTTTTTTAACAACCAGCAAGCTTTTGGCTTTGCATTCTCTTTTACTCCCACCTAAAAAGAAATCTGACTCTTCCAGTTCTCAGCTTTTCTGGTGAATTCCTGAAAGCCTGCCTTCTTATACCTAGAATAGGTGCTTCTGAAAGGATCCAGCTCTTCAGCTAGAATAAGTCTGTAGCTTATTAGAAGAGCCTGAGATGACTCTCCTTTGATTGTCCTTTTCCATTTCCCTGCACTTGTCCTGTAGAGAAACTGAAGGGACTGGAAATTGCCCTGTCATCTCCAATTGCCAAATTCTGGCAGAAACTTGCAGAAGTGAAACTCAAAAGCAATGAACACTTACTGTGTTTTTAAACAGAAAGCTCCTTGCTGGCCTGGAGAGAAGTAAAAGAAAAAATAGGGTCTTCCAGGCTTCCAGTGCACAAATATTTTTGGGTGAGCTGGAGCTAAAAGCGCAGGTCAAATGACAGATATGTGTCTAATCCAAGAGTAGAGCCTGGTGATTTACACCACAACTTGAACTTTTAAGTCACCCAGGAACACTTATCACTTATATGCTAGTGGTAGATAAACCTTTTCTTCTTTTTCATTTGTTCTTCTCTTGACATTGAGAAGTTTCTCATATAGATATCTGGCAACTAAAGCTGTATTGTAAAGCAACACAGAACCAAGATGATGGGAGCCAGATGGTTTCCATGGCAACTCCAAAGCAAATTTTAGAGCAATTTCTCCCCACTCTGGTACATTGCAGTATAACACTCATCACCTGCTGGCTGGAAAACTGTATTTGTGGCCACTTGAACTGACTAGGTGTGATGAGAAATAAAAATAAAGGTGATCTGAATTGTCTGTCAGTCAACAATCACAGAGGTATCCCAGGCATAACCCCAAAGCTCATCTCCAGGTTTTTGGTTCCTGATGACGCAGTTGCTGGACTAAAGGAATGACAAACCCTCTGCCATGTGCTTGGTCACGTCTACCATGGAAGAAGTTTCTGGTCAGGATTTTGTGTTTGTTCCTCTAGTTTCAGAAAGTCAAAAGGAATTTAAAGGCAGCTTAAGATCCATCCCCTGCTGCCCATATATCATGGTTAAAACATTAAAGTAAGCTTATCTAACAGCATTATGGGAAAGATGTCAAGTCAAGGGAGATGATCAAACCTTTATCTGTACCTTTATCTGCACCTTTACCGGTAAAATGAAAGAATCATCTGGACTTGGAGGAGTTTTAATGAAGCCTGGGATTCCAAAAGTGCCTGTACAGTCTGGAGATAAAATACGTTGTGTATGTTTTTTTTATTTGTTTGTAGGAAAAAATTGGAAGCATAATGACTACATGAGTTTAAATTGGCATACCTGCAGGCATATTAGCAAACCCAGCTTCTCCGACATGGATTAGTACAATAGCATAAAATTATGTTTGTCATGATTCTTGATAAGGTCAATAAATTCTGTATACATAAAAGGTACAAGCTACCCTTGCCAATATGAATGAGATCAACAAAGAAATCTTTGTATGGAAATTCCCTGCACAGTGTTGCATTTGGTATTGATAAAATGGCTTCTGAAGCCAGAAAATCCTTAGGAAAGACACTTGTAAAGCACTAACAACTTTCCTTCTTAAAAGTGTACAGCTAAACATAATTACAAACATCTATTTTAATTAAAATTTTGAATTAACAAGAATTAACTATGTGTAATGTAATTTATGCAACAAATGTAATAATATTTAAATAAGATTTATTCCTTCCATTTTTACTTGATTAAAAACTATAAACCTATGTAGTGTCAAGCTTTCCTGTTTACATTGAAGAGTGAAATAGTCTGTATTATCTAGAATAGGAAATGAAGCTCACAGATTAAGATCTACTTTGTCTCCATGCTCACTGTTGAAAAGAATATTTATGAATTCTGTAAAATATTAATCAAGACTTTTTGGTGTTTTTTCCTCAGGATTTCATTTTTTCTGTTAACCAGAATTTGACCGAAGTGCACAGGAGAAAACAAGAATGCAGTGCTGCCAGGTCTGGGGTACTGAACTAAGCTAAATATGTGTTGAGAGGTGCTGAAGATAGGATTATTTTTTTCCCTTTCAAAGTACAAACAAACATTGCTGGAAATCCTGGGTACTGTGTGCCAACAGCTGGGTTTCTAAGTGACATATCCAAATGTGCACACATGTGGCTCTGGAATTTTAATTAATCCACTCCAGAGTACCATTGTTCTCACTCAGAATATTCAGAGAACGAAAGGCAAAGATGTGATGAAGACTTGAATTTGACTCTTCAGTCTAATGTGACATCCAGAGCTCTCTGTTCTTTTCTTTATTCTATACAATGAGGAAGAGACCTACAAATAGCTTTCAATAGTCTCTGTTAGCTTGATGCTATTGATGGAGTGGGATAAAATATTAGCTCTGAACAAATTCTTCAGAGGAAAACTGCCTATACCAGATACTCCTGGTATAGAAAAATACTACTGGTAGAAAAACTAATTGTATTATTCTCTTCTGTAAAGGAAAATACTACATTGGAATGCAGACATGAGTCAATATGTGTTTTGAAAGGACATTAGAAAATTACTATTGAAAAAAGAGGTGTCAGTTGACGTAAAGAAGGAATTTTATATGGAGTACATTAAGTAGTTGAAATTTGTTCCTTGAAAGAGAAGATGAAGAAAAGTTGGATGGGAGAAAGGTCTAACTTGATGAAGATCACCTATTTCTTTATTAATAATCAAGCGACTGGACAGGACACACATAATTCTCTGACTACATGTGGTAGTCTTTATTCAAGGATTTATATCCTGATCTTCTCTAGGATAACAGCCCGCTTATCTTGGCCCAGTTCCTTTTCTTCAGTGCTGCCATTTTGCTTCTCTAACTTGCAATTTCTATTAAAATACATCTGACACTCCTTTGGACCGATTTACAGCAGTATAATTTACAGCACTTATGAATATTGACCTTACAGCTGATAGTATAACAACCATTATTTCTGTTGCCCACAAAGACTAAACAGGAATGTCCAGAGAAGAGCACAAACCTCAGCAAGGAGAAGATGATTCCCTGGGATAGGTCTGCAGCAGGCTGGTTCTGTCTGTGGAAGAGTCACACATCCCACAGTGATGGTTGGGTCGCATTGGGCCAAGAAATTGCACTGTAATATGAAAGCCTTCAAGGACTCCTTGGGGGTGCAACTTATTTAAGGGTGAGCTGCCTGTTCTCACTGACATCAGAGCAGCACCAATAACATTAGCAGTGCTTGAATCCCTTCAGCAGGCTGGCATGGAACTGCTGCTGGTACTTAACAACAAGCCAAATACCTACTTGCAAAATGCAGTTAATCACTGCTGACAAGACATTCACACTTGGGTATCCCATCAAGCTGATTGTAGTGAAATGTTAATATGCTGGTGTCAGTGGGAAATGTACACATTTCAAGAGGCTGTGTCTTTCTGACAGTGTGTCTAAAGGCCATGTGTGTCCCACTGTGGTGGTGTGCCCGGTCAAACAAGCGGGGTGGCGTGTACGAGTGCACCACTGCTGCCCTTCTGCCTGGCAGGGCACATCCAAGCCTGCCAGTGACATACATGAATGATGGCTGTCATCAAAGCACAGTACAGAGGGATGGGAGATGACTCCATGCCCTCTCAGACTTGAGTTAGCCATCAGAGAACTGAGCCTGACAATGCCTATGTGACAAAACTAGGATAAGTCTCTGGAGGCAATCTATTCCCCTTGGTTTTAAGCTTTTCTTCCCCTCCCTTCCAAGAAGAGTACCTCTTCAAGCTTTTTAGGATTCTGGAAGTTGTCAAATGCCAAGCTGAGGCTAGAAAGTAGTGCAGCATAATGGCAATCATTTGGAGAAGCAAACAGATTTGAGGGCCCAAAGTTTCTGCTTCCAAGGCAGTTTCACCTGGACTAACTGGATCTTTCTGGCCCTGTGAGTTCAGGGCCCACTACAGGGGCCAGAGCACCACAGTGGGGTCCTCCTCTGGTTTAGCTTCATCCAGAAGAACCCATTTATGTTCTGTGAGATCACCACATGGATCTATTTGCTTCCAGACCACACTCTTGATCCGAACTAAAATGCACTTGAAGTTAGATAGTTTTTAGAGTCCTACTTGGGATAACCTAGAAGTAAACTACAATTCTGAGACAATCAGGTCATTTTGAAGCATTTCTGGTGAGACAGTTAAATGTGAATTGTGTCTAATATCATCAGAAACATATGCCAGCTGTGACTGCAAGCTAGGAGAAATTTAGACAATGGTGAGAAGCAGTCATTCCTCTTTTGCCCTTCTTTTCCTGGGAAATATTACCATCAATAATCTGTGCAGCTATCTAGTCAGAGTAATATTCCTCAAGAAAACAGAGTGTGTTTTCAATTTTTTATCTTTTCAGTTTTTCAACTTTTATAGCCAATGCAAACTTGAGACATAAATGAAATCTTGTGAATAAACTCAAAAGCTATAATAAGTCAGATGCCATAAAGCTGAATGTTAATAAACTGCCTGAGGTTTAAGTAAACACCACAAAAGTACTGCAACTCCCTATAGTGAGGAATAATTAATAAAATGGTCATTCCCTGCGGGGAAGTATTTACTAGGTCGAATAAAGCACTGCACATTTCAGGAGGTTTGTAGGCTGCTCCTGATCCGGGACCCATCAGATGTTCTTAAAAGGAATGTCCCTTTTATTCTTGTGGTTATCAAGGTGCCATAACTACTCCCACCTCTGGGGATATGTCTGTTGTGCTTTTCAACATTTGGGTCAGAAGAGGTTTGGAGGTGAGGAAGAAAGGGATCCAGTGACAGGCAGGGAAAATATGTTAAGAAGAATCTACCCTCTTCTGCTTTATTGATCTTTTGGCTGTTGCAGTAGGTTTACCCAGTGGAGGATGCCAGGTGCTCTCCACACTGCTCTGTCACTCATGTCCTCAGCTAGATGATGTGGGAGAAAATAAGATGAAAAACCACTTCATGGGTCAAGATAAAGGCAGAGTAATAAAGCAAAAGCTAAGGCTATATGCAGAAGAAGAGAAAATCAAAAGGTTTATCTTCTATTCCCTATCAGCATATGATGTCCAGCCACTTTCCTGGAAGTGGGGCTTCAGTACACATAGAGGTTGCTCCAGGGGACAAATATTGTGATAACAAAACCCTCCACCTCCTCCTTTCTCCTTGCTTTTATTGCTGAACAGATGTCATATGATATAGAATATCCCTTCAGTCCATTTTGGTGAGCATTCCCAGCCGTGTCCCCTCCCAAGCTCTTGACCCTCCCAAGTCTTCTGGTGAGGAAGGATGTTGCAGAGACAGCCCTGAAGCTGTGCCAGCACTGCTCAACAGCAACCAGAACACGGGTGTGTTATCAACACCTTTCTAGCCACTAATGCACAGCACCATGGGGGGCTGCTTTGGGGAGAATACAGTCCATATCAGCCAGACCCAGTACAGATGTGTATAGGTACAGCAAGATTGATCAGTGTCCAGCTTTCCTGAATTAGCACTTGTCATCTTTCCTGTTTCCATCTACACTCAGGTTTCAACTGCAGTTCATGTAAAATTGCCATTTCAGGTTGCCTCTTGTTCTCCATGGCCTTAAATATTCATAATAATTGGATAGATTAAGTTGACTTGACACAATCCTTGCTGTGCAGTCCATTTTCATACAAGCGCTTGTGATAGTGCTTCCATTGCAGCTGAGCCATTAGCTGTGGGAGAAATTAAATCTAATATATTTAATCCATTGCAATCATCTGATGTAGGAAATGCTATTTCTCTCATGTCCACAGTCACAAGCCTGAAATACTCTGATTCTTTTGCTAGCTGGAGCTACTGCCAAAGTAATGGAAGTAATGGAAAAATGTGATAAGACTTTCAATAAACTACATCTTATGTATGGGGAATATAAGGCATGTCAGCAAGCATGGAATTACAGAAAATAAGACTTATTGAGCAAAATGCTTACCTATTTTTTGCTGCATTTTCAGTTTTAGTTAGTAAAACCTGAGCAAATGTAGGAAACTTAATGGAGTTTTTGTTGACATAATGCAAGATTTAAAAAAATGCTTATTATCATGAACCAGGTAATAAATGTTCCCAAATATTAATGAGAAAGTGCCAAAAGATGGAAGTTTATGAAAAATGAAACTTTTTTAGTTGAATGGAGGTTTTCTTCCAGTGAAGGTGTGCAAGGCTAAAGATAAAGTCTCATGACAACAAGCATTTTACCCAGTAAGAATTAAGAAGTAAACATGCATTATGCATAAAATTTCAGATGGCACAAAGTAATGAGAAGAGCCCAGTCAGGGGGTGGAGTATGGAAAACAAAGAATCTGAAAGGGCAAACACACCATAATGGAAAAGCCTAGTACAATGGTCTGGGTGAGGGTAGAGGGAAGCCCTTCAAGCAGAACTGGTTCTAGAGAGAATTTCCTGTTGGCATGAAATCTGCTGGAAGGAAAACACTATGGTACATAAGAATTAAGGTAGGCTTCAGGCATGAGCTGACAGCAACTGGAAACTGTTTCCAGACAAATTGATAAAAAGTTTATTGGGAAGAGTCATCATGGATGTTCAAGAGGAAAATCCTGCCTATATAATGTGATGCTACCTATAATGGAACAACTAGCTTGTTGATGAAGGGAGAACAGGAAAAGATGCTTATCTTGACTTCAGCTTTTGACACTTGTCTAACAACTTCTTTGATGAACTAGTGAAGGGTGTCACCCTAGATGAGCAGTGAGGTGGACTGAAAAACAGAACTGCCAGGTTCAAAGGGTTGTCATCCCTTTTACTGGTCAGTGGGAACTTCACTGGACTGCCATGACTTCTCAAACATGGATGATGGTTTATCCCCTTCATTTGTCAGTTCCCTCAGCACCCGTGGATACATCTCACCAGGTCCCATGGACCCTTGCAGTTTCAGGTTCCTTGGATGGCCTTGAACCTGATTTTTTCTTATACACGGCATTGGCCATACACTGCTGTCTTTGTATATGATGTGTGTCTCTGTGGCTAAGTACACCCAGCAGTGGATGTACTGTCTCTAGTCATGGTGTTCACACTTTAAAGTATATTTTAGAGGGCAGAATGAGTGTGAGTGACACTCATGCCCAGAAGGATGTGACCAGTTGTCTGTGACTGCACATCTTTGTTATTCCATGCTCCATCAAAGGACTCTACCTGCAGGAAATATGCCAGATGTCCTCAGAGTAAGAGCAGTATGTGGACACTGCTCCTGTACAGATTTACAGCACAGAGATGGCTTCAGTGCCTGGATCAATCTGAGCTGTCAGTAGGAGGCATCCCAGCCAACTTCTGTCACCCTTCCTCCTCCCCACAAACCCAAGGAGATGTTTCACAGTCAGGAACAAGCTGAGGGACAGCAAGCTCTGCCCTTGCCTGCTGATACAGCATTTTGCAAAAAGAGGTTCAGTGGAATACTCCATAATTTTCAATTATCTTACTCCATAGTGTTCCCTAGAGGCCAAGCCTGCTTAGTTTATGCTACCAGAGCACTGAAAAGATGTTCACATGAAATATCCTTTCCTCCTGCCCGCAATTTTCATACAAAGTCTTGGATGGTGAGAGAGATTAAAGAAACTGAGACACCACCCTGCCAGCTAAGAGCTCTAACAGACTCATATTCTTTCTGGTCAGGCAGAGGGGACAGAAATACTCCTTTTTTGATAAGTAATAGCTTTGCTTCTTTGATGTAATTTCTGGAGGTCAGTCAGCTGAAGTCTATCATCTTATTTCTAGTTCAGCTTTAAGACAAAGATTGAAAGCAGTTGGTTTGATGTTTTTCTCGCTTTTAAGCCAAATGGATACCTGGCTGTTGAGACAGGCTAAATATAGTTTGGGGAAATTCAGTGACAAAATATGTCAGATGATAAAAAGACACAGTCATTCCTTACCCTTCCATTTTCCAGACATGACTTTTTTAAGGAGGAGGGAAGAATGTGGGACAAAACCAGTTCTATTGATTTTACACTGCACTGGAACATGGGAGAGCAGGGAGATCTTAGGAAGTAAAAGTAGAGTTGTCGATTTTTCTTCTAATTGATTTTGAATTACACTGAGGTTTGTAACAACTTTGTTAAAACACTTATGAGAAAATATATGCACCCAAATTAGTATTCATAAGCATGAATGGCAACATTAATACTTCAGTGTTGTCTACGTAAGACTGGTTCCATGTGAATTTTAATGGAATGATACCAACTTCTTAATCACAAGGAACACTTTAAACTACCATAAAACCTGTGGTGTCAAGTAATAGGTGGGAAAATTGGATCCAAATTCTGAAACTGTCACTCCAGTATTGACTCAATGCATTATACAAGGGGGATGCAATCCCAGCTGACAAGGCATAGCTGTGTCCACCTGAGGTCTGATTTCAAGCCCTTGTGTTCCAGAGGAAAGGGTTCTGCTCTCCTGCTTTTAGGGACTTCTCTGAAATACCAACCTTCCCAGGGGTTAAACTGGTAGGTTGTGTGAGCATGGGGGTGAGCTGAGTAGATCTCACCAATCTACTAGGTCAGGGCAGGATATTTGCAATTAGTAGATCACTAGCATGGTGACTCTTTTCACTTCATGTGCACAGCAAGAAAAAGAGGCTGTTACTTTCAAATACCTGATCCTACTCTCTCTCCCGTTATACAGCGTTCATTTAGGATTAATTTCATATGAAAGGGTCAAAGATTTTTATCTTCTTTGGTAGATTCCCTGGCAACACAGATCAGGGATGATTTTTTTCAACTCTTCTTCTAAAATTAGTAATTTAAATTTTAATGTTTATCGTCTTTTGGTGCTTGAATAAAGAAATACATGCCAGTCCACAAGAAAAAGAATATTCCAGAGGAGCAGCTTCTGTCCAAGAAGTTGGGAGGCCAAAAACTACCTGGAGAAATTGCCAAAAAGATTTGTAGATTTGGCTGAACCATTAATCTGCTAAGAGTTATTTTTAAAGGTCCTTAAGTAACTTCTGTCTTATTGTGAATTCTTTTGAAAGTTCTTAAATAACTTTTTCGAGCTATTAAGTCAGCACCAGGAATGGCATAATGCTATTAGTTTTAGTAAACAATTTCTTAATTTTCCTGTGAAGGACCATAATTTAGAAACACTGTTTCCTGATTATTTTAAAATAAGCTTTATATCAATTTACCAATCATTGTACAGTGGAGATCAGTGATGTCAAAAAAACTTTCTCTGCTTGAAATATGCTTTCTCTCTTGATGAATAAATTTTACAATATTTTGTATGCTTTGGAAAATAATATCTTCACTGGTTAGATGGAAAAGAACATACAAAAGTGCTCCTCTGTCCTTCAGTACTTGAATCACTATTTTCCTGTTGATTAAAAACAAAAATATGGAGTTCGTCCATAACAATCACAGTTACCAAAAGGATGACTTCATGTGTTTTTTAAGGACAAATGGTTTTCAGTTTAAGAAAGATGTTTTTCTGTATCTCACTGGACAGGGAGAGATGGGATTTTCTATAGAAACTCAGCCCTTCTCCAGGTCTCCAGATGGAAAGCAGAAGAGATGCTTTTATGAAGCTTTAAGCATGGCTTTCTTTAGGACTGGAACAGCCCAATGGACTGCTGGGACCTGACAAAGTGTGAGATCTCTGACTTCCTCCAACACTGTGTGAAATCAATCACCAGACTGGCAATTGTACCAATCCACTGCCAGACTGGAATGTATCACTCCTACCCTGATTCTCTCCTCATTACATACACTGAGCTGGAGTTTGCTGATGAGTCTCCATGGGGTGAATGCAGGAAAAGTTCCAACTCCTGTACATTCTGGGAGCTGTATCTGATCCTTGTATGCTAAACAATAAGTCAATATCAATATAACCATCAAAAACTCCGCAGCATGCTTCCAAAAAGAAAGTAAAATGTCTGTGTCTTTCTCTTTCAGAATGCAGTAAGGCTATAAAATCAGATCCCACACTTAGACCTTTTTTCATAACTGTATAAAGGTTCTTCAGCCTTGTTGATAGAGTCTTAAACTACATTAAACACAAGGATGGAAGACTCTTAGATCTTTTGGGGATGGAGATAAGTCAAAATGACTTCTAGAAGAGAAGCTAGTCCAAAAAATTATTCTGCCAGTTTATTCTGCCCAAAGTCTGGACTAGACCATTGTAAGTCATTCAAGCTTACACTTTATTTAAACACAGAAAAGAGAAAAATCAAAAGCCCTGAAAGAGACTCTTAAGGACATCATGTCATGGGGTAGTAGTGTGCAGTCAGAGATTTAACTGTCTCTGGAGAGAGACAAAAATAGAAAGAGAAGGGAAATAACCAAGACTGGTGACTAAGAGCAGACAAAATTCAACCTTGGCGAAGGACACATCCTTGGATTGTGCAAACTGAAAAGTTCATGCACATTACGAGGCTTTGGATGAACTGATTAGTTGTAGCTATAAATATGTATATATTTATATGCAAGTACATATATATGCATGCACATACATACATTCATATCCATCACAGTATTGTGCAGCTTTCAGGACGTGATTGCCCTATCCCAAAATCAGTCTTAATTCTGAATATCATCTTGTTACAGTTTCTCATTCCTTTAAAGTTCTTATTGCTTCTAGTAAGGAGAAGTCTTAACTATAATTAATTCTATCCCAAATACCAAATCATGAGGGAAACATGAATGTCTTCCAAAGCTGAACATGAATACTTTTCTAATTTTTTGCAAGTTTAATAAATAAGTACCAAGCAAATATTGTGTAATTTTTTGGTAATTTTACAATTCCATTACCAATAAATGAAAATATTTTTCTAAATTTGCCTTTATCTTTCATAAGATTGCAATGTCCATTAACAGAAAAATAAAATGAGCTGCATATTATCTATCTGGAGCTACATGAGGAGTCATTTTGTCTTCTGCTTTCTTTAAAATACATTTAAACTCTCCTCTCCTCTCCTCTCCTCTCCTCTCCTCTCCTCTCCTCTC
>VXBR01006879.1:303335-339812 GCA_013400215.1 Cisticola juncidis
CTCTCCTCTCCGAACCTCTCCGAACCTCTCCTCTCCTCTCCGAACCTCTCCTCTCCAAACCTCTCCTCTCCAAACCTCTCCGAACCTCTCCTCTCCAAACCTCTCCTCTCCAAACCTCTCCGAACCTCTCCAAACCTCTCCTCTCCTCTTTCCTCAGGGACATTACAATATGATTGTGTCAGATGTTTGAGATGAGACTTTATCAAGAAGATGCTGAAGGATCCTTTTTTCCCTGACCTAAATTAGAGACTTAGGAAAAAAAGTGCTAAGTGGATTGCATAAAAGAAGTGCTTCAGAAATTTCCCTTGGAAGACAGATGCTGTAGCCCTAATATGGGTTGGTTTTGGTAATCCTTTCTTTTTCCTGTTTTCTGAGGTCACTCACCATCTGCTTGAACTATCTGGCTGTGTGGCTTTACAAGTCAGCTCATTTCTCAGCTGGGGAGGAAAAAGTATCTTTGGAAGTTACCAGAGCAACCAGCTCTGAATTACAGAACAATGTCTAGGCAGGAGAGATAGTATTTATTTATATTCTTTCTATTTTTAGAAAACATTGTGCCTTGTAAACCATGGCTCCATTTTCTCCCATTAATTACGTGAAGTTATAAATTAATTTTAACGACCATGAAAAAAACAAAGACAATTGAGACCACTGGTGTCACAAAAGCAGCATCAAGAATATCCAAACATACACTCTGTGTAAGGGGTAGGACTTCAATTTGCATTAATTAAACAGATATCTATCGCCGCCTTGTCAGCTAGTCTTGCTTCCCCCTCTTTTGGCTGACATAGTATATTGCTCTTTTTGCCTCCATACCTCTTCCCAGCTCATCACATTTTGCTCTGCAGCCCCCCACCATTGCACCCCTACCCTTTCCCCCTGTCCCAGATGTTTCCTGGTCCCTCCATCCTCTCAGGATTCTTACTCAAGTTTCAGCTACTTGTCTATTCCTTTTCTCGGTTATCCTCTCCATTTTTTAAATCTTCTCCCTAGTCCTGTTCCTTCTTTTCTTCCACAGCAGAAAATTTCACCTTTACCCTTTTTCCATCTAATTTATTCACTCGAGTTGCCTTTGCCCCAAAGCCTATTTGTATCTGTACTGACAATTAAAATCCAATTTTCCAGACAATTTTTTAATTTAATTTCTTCCTAATTTCTCTTTCCATTCATGATCCCAGCACCCCTTGTCCTGTACTTCTCTTTCCATTTTCATTATCCCTACTCTGCCTGTGACAGTCTAGTCTCTTCCTTCCTTCCAGCATTTTTTAAAATTCCTAATGGTCTAAAAAAGGACCCTTTCCTCTAAGTACTATTCTCAGATAGTTTCAGTGAGAAGGGATGGCTGAACATGTGTGGTCCTTTGAAGTACAGTGGAAAGAAAAAGAGATAAAGGAAACAAACCAACAAGATTTCAGAAAGATATTCAGTTTGCATGTATATTTTTATACAGCTTCGAATGATATTTCTGTAAAAAAGAAAAATCTGTCATAAAATAGAACAAAGTTTATAACTTAAAGATGTGAAAAAGTCTGGCAAACAACTAATCATGTCTAAGTCTGGCCAGTATGAATTGTCATCTTTTCCCAAAGCAGCAATTTGCAGTCTTGTGGTACTAAAGTCATAGGCAGTAAGTGAGAAAATACTGTTTAACCAAGCACTGTTTGCTTTATCTTAAATATGTGTGAAGTTTTATATTGTTTGACTTGTTAAATGTTCTTTTTTTTCCAGTGTGTATGTGTGAAAAGCTGAAGCATATTATCGGTAGTATAATAATACAGTTCTTTTGCCACCTGGCACCAAGCTGAACAGCAGCATTTTTCATGTATCTAAATAATTCCCCAATTCAGGCAGTGAACCCGTTAAAATGTCCAGCTAAACTACAGAGGAATAACATTAAATATCAGAAATGTGTAAACTTGAGCAGAAAATAGTTTCACAGCCATCTTCATTATTTTTCCATTTCTCTTGGCTAGGATTTTGAAATGATAGCTGAGTTCTGAACTTTCCTTTTCCACCCCATCCAGGCATAATAAAAGGTCATGAAGGAAAATATATTGTGCATGTTTTTGAAAATCCCAGTGAAACCTCTCAGAGGAGAAGAGGTTACAATGGCAGAGCAATACAGAAAATTATATTGAGGGCTGCTAGGAAAACAGGATCATAGGAAAATCTGGCCTGAAAGGGACATGGTTATTGTATGGTGCATCCCCCTGGTCAGGATTGTCTTTAGATTAAGAGAAGCTTATTCAAGGCAACCTTAAAAGGACATTGAAATCTTGGGATCTTTCAGCATGGTTTCAAAAGGGGTGATATTTGTCAATGCTTCAAGAAGTCACGGATTTCAGTGCTTCAGTGTGACAAGAAAAGGAAAATCCTGGAGTAAATGAGGGTGCTGGGTAGGATTTGAGAGATACAGCCTCAGTGTCTACACACTGGAGAAACCCAGAGCCAAATGCTGCCTTTTTATCTGTGTGAGGGCGTGTACAGACACAGGGCTAGGGCAGGCTAGGCAAAGACTGCCTGACATCATGAAGGAACCAAGGAAGTTTCTAACTGACCATGTTTCCTCTGGACATCCATCTCCTGTGTTGAAGGTAGTCAGACTCGGTGTTTGAGGAACAGGAATGAGTGATGTGTCTGTGCAAAATACAGTCTCAGCTCTTTACTGTGGAAGACATGGTAATTGAGAACCAACTTATTTAATCTAAAATCTGGCAGCTGCATATGGCACAGCCTGGCTGCCAAAAGGAGAAGAGAGGAAGAACGCTAATGTCACATTCCCCAGAGGGAAACAATGTGTCCTCTGTCCATTCTGAAGATCCATCTTGCTCTAGAAGCCAGACTGAGCATGCTGTGGATCTCTGAATCCCCATTAAAAAACCCACATGTGTTGAACGAGCTTTCATGACTCTTCAGTCTTGGTTAGAGTGGTCTCTGTGAGGAGGGAGCAGCCTGGTCCATGCATGCCACAACACCTGGCAACAAGTAATAACATGACAAGGATGTTTAGTCAGCAAGCTATGGACAAGAGCTTGTCACAAGTGTCTGCTATGATCATCAGTGATACTTTGATAAAGAGACATGATGATGTGGTATGATCTACCACAATGTGAGGATAGGCTGGACTGCATGGCACAAATCCTACAGCAGTCAATCCTGCTCTCACAGCAGAACTCACCACCCTGCTGAGCCTGGGCTTGCACCCCAGAGCTTTTTGCGCTGGAATCTGATTTTACCCCCTTCTCACCCACAGTAGTTTTCCCTGAGAGAGGGTCTTGTCATCCTTTTGCATATGATTTTCTTATTCACAGATATATTTCCTTTAATTTCTTGCTTTTTACACTTCTAGAGGAATCTACTTGCTATCTGCTCATTGTGTTTTGCTTTCTGAAGTGCATGGATTAGCTGCCTCTCATTGGTGAATGGCATTTTTAAAAGATAAGATTAGTGCATGAAAAGTAATGAATTACTTCCCACCCTCTCTCAGTGTAAGTGACTGTTAATGTTAAATTTCATGAAATGTTTGGTAGTTATATAAGCAAATATAAATGAATTTGTTTTCATCTAACCACTCAGAAAAATAATATTACACCATAAAAAAACTATGTCTAGAACTCAGTATGCTCAATTAAGAGGACATTAGAACAACTACATTTATCTGTTTCCTCTAAATATTTTCTCCATAAATTTGAAATATGCATTTCTAAAATTATGTTTTCCATCATCTTCTTTCTTTCATATATATTCATACAACAGGTGTCCTTTTAATTACAATATCATATTTTGACAAGCAATTTCAAGGAAGGCATATTTTATAAATGCTTTTTACAAACAAGTCCTATAAAACAATGTTCTATAATTTGGCTGAGTGTTAGAAATGCTTTGTCAAAATAGTCCTTCAGCCAAATTTAAGGTTTTATTTTAAGGTGACACTGAAATATTTAAGCAAACAAGTAGGTCACTGTTCTAAGAAATGCATCTACTTGTTGGCAGAGCATCACTAATTATCCCTGATATATTCATTGCACTTATTTATTAGCCAGCTCTATTGAATTTCCTAGCAGGATGCCATTCTATTTTAAAGGACTATGTGAGTTACAGCAGCCCTTAATTTATTAGTCTTTTACAATCCAAAAGCCCTATTTGTTTTTAGTAGAACGAAACTTTAATCCTGCTACACTTTGTCATTTTATTGGCTTTCACTGGATGCCATGTGTCTTCAATGCAATGTTGTCATTAACCCTATTAATGAATCAGACCAACCCATAGCTTGGAATAGTAGTCTCAAATTTGAAGGGATAACTTTCTTATTTCACTTCTGCAAATAAAATTACTATAACACTAAACAGTATTGTTTGCTGTTTTGCAAGTAAAATTGCTCTGCTGAAATCTTTGGGTATTTAGAAGTTTAAAACACTTTGTGTGTGCATGTTTTGAGGGCAAGTATCTATATCTGTCTTTTATCCAAATATCTTGATTTATTGTCACTCTTAATAAGCTGCATCAAAAAAACAACTTGGAATGAGTAACTTAAGAAAATATGGTTCTCAGTCAATCTTCTCTAAAATATCCTTGGGAATTCCAAGGGCCAGAAAATCAGATTAAAAATGCCTTTACAGATCATATGAGCTATTGCTTATTAAAGCACAGATTAATTACTTCTCTGTTGATAAATTACTTCTGACACATGTAATTAAAGCAGAAGATTCAATCATTAACTTCAATCACTGTGACAGTATACTTAAAAGGAGCAAATTGCGATGCACAAAGGGTAATAGCCTGATGATACACTGCTTTTATATATATCTAGATATAGATATAGAAAAGGATCTTTTACAGGAAAACTTTACAAAATATATATATATGATTTTTCATACTTCTAAAATCTTAAACCACTGAAACAACATGAAAGACAAAAATGCTTGAAAAGCTTTTTTAAACAAAGCTTTAGAGGGATAACTGTTTACATGGTATGGTACATATATGTAGCACACACCTCTGATGTTCCTTAGGTACAAACAAGCTGGTGTCTGACATTGCTAGTTATTGCACACTCAAGGAGAGAAAGGCAATCTCTGACTTAGAGAAAGATTTGTGACATTAATAACTGCATCACTGTGTGACTGCCTCACACTGCAAGGAGAAAAATACTGCACTTACCTCAGAGACAGGCCAGTGCTACTTGGTCAGGCTACATGCCTGCTAATGAAAAAACATGCAGTGATTTTCAGTGACTTGACTGCCTTGCAGTACCTCATGCACTGACTTATCCTGGTAAAGTGGTTCAACTTTGAAGTGGTTGGTAGGAACCAACTCTGCATATTTCCCAACTCAGATTTCAACCATGTTAGTACATTTCTCTGGTTTAGTTTCATCTGAGTACCGTGTCATTGGCTCCCACCAGGCTCAACAGCTATCCCTCTCGCTTGAGCTGGGGTCAGCTAGACCATTACCTTGACTGTTCCCTCTGGGATTTGCATAAGGAAAGAAAAGCAGACTCCTGTGTTGCTTGCTGTTTCTGTCCTGTAGATGTCATATTGTTGGAATCCACCCTGAGGAACAGAGCCTGCCATTGGGAAACTTCTCTAAGTGGTTCATGGAAAAGCTTTATCCACTTCATTCTTTACATGAGGGACTCCATAAATGACTTCAAATATATTGTCCCCAGTGTTTCTTTTCCTTCTATTGTGGAATCTCAGGATCTCAGAAGGGAAAGGAGGACGTAAATTTTTTCTTCTTTGTTAATGTCTGATACAGAGAAAGGGAGATAAATCTGAAGGATCAGTGGTCAGGCCTGATAAATATTTATTCTGTGATAGTTTTGATGTATTTCAGTGGTGTTTTCCTATTGAATTAGGCATAGCATATGTATAAAGGGACTTATAAGAGAGATGGGGACAGACCTTTCAGCCAGGCCTGTTGCAAAGGACAAAGGGCGATGGTTTTGAACTGAAGGAGGGTCAATTTAGAGTGGATATAAGGAGAAGATTTTTTTAAACAGTGAGGGTGGTGGAACAGTTGCCAAGGCAGTTGTTATGATGTCCTATACCTGGAAATAGTCAAGGTCAGGTTGGATAGGGCTCTGGATAACCTGACCTAGTTGAAGATTTGCTCACTGCAGGATGGTTGGACTAGATGACTTTTAAAGGTCCCTTCTAACCCGAATTATTTTTTAATTCTGTGATTCTATGCTGAAGTGAAAGGTTCTGATTGTTGTGATGTTTTGAAGTCTAAACCTGTCTTTAAAAGTGTCTGGAGTAAGATAACACTTTTGAAAAGGAAAATCTGGAGTTAGGGCACTAAGGGCAGGACAATCCATTTGGGAAGGTGATGGGAAAGCTGTTAAAACATCTTCTGTGGGCTGAGAGACAGAAGAAGCTGGAAAGAAAATTTAATTGATGATGCTCAGATTTCATGCTGAGAACTGGAAAATCAGTGTAGGGAACAACTGGCAGTGAGGCCAGGTCAGCCAGGAACTACAGTGCAAGTGTGAGGTGGAAGGAGCTCAGACTGGAGGGTCCACAGCAGTTTGCTTGAGTCCTTGCTGCTCCCCAGCAGTCCCAGAGTTACATTCCACTGCAGGAGGGAAAAACGCAATTGTTCAATTTACAGTCTCTGTTGTCTATAAAATGAATGCATTTTATGACATATTTCCAACTCTGTGACAGATGTCCAACTTTTAAAAGACAAAATTAGGTGAAACGAATGTCACCCATAAAGGTGAAATATTTATAAAAGACCATAGAGAGAGCAGGAAATAAAAAGCAGCACATTAATCTAACATAGGCTGTAATGTAGAGGGTGATTGGGAAGAGTACAGCTCTGGCTTCATTTATGGAAATGAAGTTGCATCCACTTACACAAAAATGATTATAGCTCCCACTGTCCTAGATTAAACAGCCCACAGGTCTCATTTACCTAATGTGCCCAAAGTTCAGATTCACCAGGCCTTTCTTGACATTTGAATAGCAATTTGAGGCTTCAACTCTTTCTGTCCTTCTTCATTCACAGTTGCTAAATTCTAATTACATTTTTTATGCAAGCAGCAGGCCAGTGACTGTCTTCCCTAAATGATTTTTTCTTTTGTTTTTTGGGGGGCGGTTTGTGTTGTTTCACTTTGGGGGTTTTTGTGTGTGTGCGCATGTGTTCTTTTTGGGGGGGTTTGTGTGGGATTTTTTTTGGTTTTTTGTTTGTTTGTTTGTTTGTGTTTTTTGGGTTTTTTTTTTTTGTTTTTCTTTGTTTTGGTTTGTTTGGTTGGTTGGTTTTTGTTTGTTTGTTTGATTTTTGGTTTTTTGGGGTTTTTTGTGGTTTTTTTTTTTTTTCTTTTTTTAAAGAGGGAGTAAAGAGATCTCAGAAAAGCTTGAAACTTCTCAGTAAAAATATCAGAAGAAGGATGTGTTGCTTGTATCTACTTATCAGCCTTTGGTACCATGCTCATCAGCCATTTTATTCAGGTAGGCCTTTTATGTGTACCTGTTGCTACTCAAACAGTTTGGAAGCAATGCATATAATTGTTTTCTGGGGAGAAATAAAAAAATATTCTTAATATTCTATAGGTATTCTTACTAACGGAGTTTCATAGGGTAAATAGCCAGCACCTGGCAGGATGTATAAGAAAACTCATTACATCAATTAACTTTTGTTTTGGACTTCCAAGAAAAGTGATTCACACAAAATACATTTTGTTATATTTTTTCAGCATTCTGGTAGAACGCTGTCAAATAAGATATATGGATTGGGGAACCAACAAGGAGAAGAAATTACTTAAAAGAACTCACTTTTATCCTTCATTTTTCTTCATCATTTGTCAGTTAAGAGAGTGGAATGAGAAGTCAGACAAGAGGTACTTTTAGCCTTGCTCTGTGTGTCAAATAGTGAGGATGATGGAATCACAGGATGAGTCAGGCAGAGAAGGACTTCATGTGGTCCCTGGTCTAACCTCCTGCTTGCAGCAGGTTCAGCCCTGGGGCCAGTCCAAAATGCTCAGAATTTCTCCTAGCCAGTGCTTACAAGCCTCCAAGGAAAACCTGTGCCTTTGCCTGACTGTCCTCTCATGGGAAAGGTTTCTCCTGCTATTGAGGGTGAGCCTCTGCTGCTTCAGCTACTGCTGTTGTTCCTCATCCTCCCGTCCTGCACAGCTGTGATCAGCCCAGCTACATAACCTTGATGATCCCCACATAGGCACTGGTGCCTGATGTTAAGTTCTCCCCAAATCCATAGCTCCAAGCTGTCAAAGTCCAGCTACCCAAGCCTCTCCTCAGAGAGATACTACTCCAGCCATAACTTTTCTACCAGTAGGAAAAAAAAAACAAAACAAANAAAAAAAAAACCAAAAAAAAAAAAACACCAAAAAAAACAGACCTGAAGAATAAAAGACTATTTTTTCCCTTAGCTTTTGTGCAGTGCATATTTATTTTTCTTCAGTATATCTTGCCTATCCAGTTTCTTACCCATATAATTACCCACCTAACTTGGCTGTGGTGTCCAAGCATGAATACTGAAACACTGTGGGAGATGTTTTGGGAAATCTTGATGTGATGTTGATGTGAATGGTATCCCTGCTCTCTCCTTGTTCAGGAACCCAGCCATGTTACTGCAGAAGATAATCAGGTTGGTCTGACATGATTTATCCTGGCAAACACATGCTCTTTCAGTCACTTTCATCTCCTCTCTGTTGTCAGAAATGTGCTTTAAGGGGATAGAAACTTGTGTTCAGAGAAAAATGCAGAGCTGAGGAATGCAGGAAGTCATAACTACTCTTGCATGCCTTCCCAGTTTTCAGCACACTTTAGGATAGAGGCTTACTGAGTCAAAATTGGTATTTTTGTCTTAGTAAACATGAAAGTAGATTATCTCCCAATAATACCTGTAATTCCAACCTAATTAAACAGGTAGCATCTTTAACAACATATGAAACTGTCACACTTTAATTTCATGCTCTGTAAAGATGTAGATGCCTCAGCTTTGGGGTTCAAAGACTTGTATCCATCAATTAGATCAATTCTCTTAATCATCAATTCTAATCAATTCTCTTTACATTCAGTGGAGAGAAGCAGGTTCCTAAGTAGGAGCAACAGGCATGTTTGCTTTCATATTGTTGGTTTTATTTTTTTCAGCAGATTTATTTTAATGTGCTTGTTTGGAAAAGTAAATAAAACTCTCATTTCTTTTTTTAGATAGAGGCCACATAGGATCAAAGACTTGTACAGAATGAAAAAGGTTCCTTCCTCTGCCCAATGACCTTGGTCTGGTTTATCAGTATACTCAGAAATCATAATGATTTTTACTTTTTTGTTTTCATTTAATTTTCAGTTATTTCCCCTATAGATACAGTTTGCCCAGGGAGAGGTCAGGGAGTTGGAAGTGCAGATGGAAAGTCTGGCTGAGCATGACAAATGCAGTTACTGAACAGGTTCCATGGGATCCCCAAATCACAGTTAGATAATGACCCTCCCTCTCCTAACTAGGATGCATCTGCTTCATTGTAGGATACCTTCTTTCCAAGAATTTTACAAGTACTATATGCAACCTGCTGAACTCAGCTCCTGCCATCCAAGTGAGATCCATAATTTCGTCATAACCACTTGATGACACTTACCAGTGTTAGGTGGCCATGGGCTGATTCACAGAATTTCACTTGGAACCACATCAGCTTTAGCCACATACCCTTAGACTTCAGAGCATTAACCACAGCCAGTGTCTGTGTGCACTTTACAATAACTTCTTGAACAACCATGAATTTATACAGAGCTGTCAACTTCATTTTTTCGGCTGTAGGAAGGTACTGCATATTGAAATCTAAGTAATTTTTAATATCTTAAGGGGCATAGAAGTGCTTTAATGTGTTCATTTTTTATATACTTATCTTTGATTTTGTCTAGGACCAGTGCTTTGAAATTTACATGGGAGTTAACAGTATTACCTCTTCACTATTAATTTTGATCACTTCCATAAATATTTCTGGAAATGGCCAAGCTCCTCCAGCTGTTAGGAACTCATGGATGAAACCGTATTTGTGATTAAAAGTGCCTTATTTCCTCAAAAAGCTGTCTCAGAAGGCAGGAAACGCCAAATATTTGTGCTTCATGGAAAAATATGATGTACAGCTGTCAAAATAAAAATATTTATATGGACATCAAATTATCACATCTGTTCAGGCAGAGGTGTCTGTATGTATTTCTGCAACATGGTTATATTTCATATATATAAAGGATAGTTAAGCACATTTTTTTCAAAAAGGATCCTTCTTTGTATAGAAAGAGGGTATGTGCATATGAATGAGGGATTTTTAAATATTATATAAATAAAAAACATCCTGCTGCGGTTTTGTTAGGAAAATCAGCAGCTAGTCTTGAAGTGTCTTATCTGAAATATTTGGACAGGTTGCAAGCACAAGGTATTAATTTCTAATTTTAGAGTGCAGCATGCAATAATAGGATTTAAGGAAAATATTGCAGTTTATATAGACATTAGAGATAATTTTTTAAGGCAGCAGCTAGAAACTCCAATTACTATGTCATATGTAGTTGGTTTGTTTGATATAAGAATAGAAAAGATAACATACTTCAGGGAAACCAGGTGTAATGTAAACCAACAATACCTATTCAAGAAACATCAATTAATCTGGTGGCTGATGTGCCAAACAAGTGGCGTCTTAAGGAGATCAGTAGCTGTAACTCAGTATACTTCAAAATATTTGTACTTGAGTGCTACATTTTCTTGTGAATTTTAAATATGATTAACCTACAGGCAATTGCAAAATATTTGTGACAGGGATGTTATGTTTGAATAGAAGTTGTGAAAAATTCCGCTATGACAATGCTATTGCTGCAGAAACTATAAACTCTTAACCTCAGCACAGTGAAAGAAGATTACATTGTAATTCACCTTGGGTAGTAAGCTGAATGAAGATTCCATCCTGCTTTGAGTGAAGGGAATAATAAAATTACACTTGACTTCCTTGGGGACAGGACGGGGTCTTGCCAGGCTTAGGATGATAAATCAAAATAATATATCAGCAGCAGATGGTTGCAACAGATGATTGAATAAGCACAACCTTTAATTTTTATGAAATAACTTTTTTTTAACTTACTACTTGTCAAGAAATTAAATCTGACTGTCATGAATTCTAAAATGTGCTATATTTTCATTATGCTATGTAGGGGGCAATTTTACTTGCCAAAATAATCTTTATAGCAATAATATTATAAAATAGTAACTAATGTATATACTCATTCAAATTCAGAAAAAAATAATGTGTGTAATGTAAGAAAAATGAAATAGAAATAAGGAGAGATAGAACAAAGAGTAGGAAGAGTTTTAAAATATTAGCCACTTTCCCTCTAGACCTTTTTACTCATACTACAAGGTCATTTAGTTATCTATTCCCTGTGAAACTGGGGGAGTCTGTTTCTAAAAATGGTGAAGCACCAACATACCTCTGTGGATAGGTCTCCTACACACAGCTGATGGGGTGTTCTATATAAAACATAGCACTGACACAGAATGGGTGTTTTGACTCATCCTGTCAACACACATTCCAGATGGCAAGAGTCGCACGCGTCCCTGTGGCTGCTGCACACACAGCTGGGACTCCCCAGGCACAGGGATGTGTGAGGCACTCTGAGGCACAGAGAGGGAGCTGGATCTCTCCTCTAGGCATACCACAACTGCTCATTCAGTGGACAAATAGCCTATGCATCTACAGCTTCCTACCAGCTGTCCAGCAGCTCCAGCCAGGTGTCCCCCAGCTGTTCTGGATGGGCTGCAGGTACTCAGACCCTCGGGGATGTCCAGAGCTTCCCTCCCTTGTGAACAAACATAATAGTTTTATTAGTACACATCTGTCATTTGCCTTAATCATAGAATCGTAGAAGGGTTTGGGTTGGAAGGGACCTTAATTATCACTCTAGTTCCAATCCTTCCCTCCATGGGCAAGGACGACTTCCACTACACCAGGTTGCTCAAAGCCTCATAAAACCTGGCCTTGGACACTTCCAGGGATAGGCCATCCATGGCTTCTCTGGGTGACCCCCTCCGGTGTGTCACCACCCTCACAGTAAAGACTTTTTTCCTAATGACTCCTTCCATAGTGCCTACTTAGGCTTGCCTAGAGGCTGTGTTTATGCTCTGAATAAAACAAGAAGACATTGCCTGTCCTCACACAGCTGACATCACACACCCAGCTGGGGAGGCCTCCCTAGTGCATCCCAGGGACTTTCAAAACAAATATGCACTGCGGGCATCCTACTCCTGCCAACCCTCGGATTTCTGAAATATCAATATTCACTGATTTGTTTGGTTGTGGGGGGAGGGAATCAATTTGCTCAAGCCAAACTCATGCCATGGAAAGTGCTAAATATTTAACAGCACACATGGTCATGCAATGTGCTTGAAACAAAGGCCAGACTCTCTTCAGTTTACTTATAAAGACATAGCAAAGTTGCTATAAATCTGTTCAAATATGTTAGGAAAGGAAGGAGATTTAACCATGGACACAAGCTAATCTAGAAAAATCACATTAGCTAGGAAAGATGTATTTTTTTCAGTGTTAAATTCATTTAACACCAGGACTATAAGAACACATTATAAATTAGAACAAAAAAGAACAGATTTATCATCTCTTCTCCAGATAAAGCAAGCCAGACACCAAAAGTTTATTATTGGAGCAGATTTATGCACATAAATGCGGTGTCTGAGAATTGCATACTCAGTGCACTCATGGTTGAAAGAAGATATTAACCAAATTTAGTGCAAGAATGAGCTGTGCCTTATAAGAGGCAGTATAATAAATTATTGGGACAATGCATCAGCTGCAGTGGGATGGTTTTTGTTACTGGAACACTTGAAAGCAATATAAGAGAACTTTCTAACAGCAAGGCCTCAGCCGAGGACTCTAAGATAAGAGTATAAGCATTACTGCATAAAATCCTGAGACATGTAAAAGATCAGAGTTTTACTGGTGGATACAAGGCCATCCCAACAAGGAGAGGCAGATCCATCTGGGTGCATACTTTGGGTTCAGTTCTTTCTCACTAGAATGTCCGAGGTGAACAGATGACCGGTGATGAATTTGCTACCTATGGGTAGGTGCCCTATTCTGGGTTCTTGATAGACAGCAGCCATTCTTCTATGATTTATGAACACTTTGATTTCAAGAAATACTCTTCCAGCTGAAGTAACTGATATATGAAATCCTGGAAAATGTATTGCAGATTTTTCAAAATGCACAGGAGACAGCAGCAGGTCTGAGCATTAAAAACACCATTGTTTTCCCTGTCTCCAAGAACTAAGCAGTTGTCATGCCTCAGTTTGGTAGCAGCTGGATTGAAACTGTCACTGATCTAGGGACTGCTGTTCAACCAGATGTTTGCAATGTCCTTTGGGACCTTCAGGGAGAAAAATGGAGTATAATCAACAACTATTATAAATAGCAATGGACCCAAAGAAGTTCAAAGACTGCACAGTATGTTCAGCATTCACAGCTGCTTTTGCTATGAGAACAGCAGAAGTCCGAGAGTGGTTCACCTTCCCCACAGCTCTTTTAAGAGTCCAGGTGCCCTGAAAAATGATGGGAATCTTCTCGGTTGCTTCACAGAAATCTGGATGGGGTCCAGAGAGTGTAGAAGAGGAATCTATCTGTTTTTCCTACTTAGTATCATCCTGTGAAAGGTATTTTCCAGGAAGGGATAAACCATCTGAGCAATTTTCCATATCAAGTAAACAGAACTAACATGGTTACAGAGAAACTGTGCAATTACAATGTGCAGCATTCCAAGAAAGAATGGAAAGTAAAAGAAGTAAGTTAAAGGAAAGAGTCCTGTGACATATATGAAAACCAACTTTGTTTAAAAGGGCTGTGCACTTTTGATGCAAGAGCAAAAGCTTAAACTTCATCCTCACTACCAGCAAGTCACATTACAAAGTCCTTAATGTTGACTGGTACTCCCTTGGGAGCTGTTATGACTTCAGTACTCCCTTGATAAATTAATTTCTCCAACATGTTCCCAGGACTTTTGTACATTCTGCTTGTGGCTGCGCTGATAACAAAGTCACATTCCTCAGATCTAAAAATCCAAGAAATACATTGTGTTGTTATGTGAGATTTGTCTGGTGTGCATTGGAGAGCCAAGAAAGAGGACATGACATGACCTTTAGCATATAGCCTTCTGCTTCTGAGGACATCTTTTCATTTGTATGTTGGAGAAGCCCAAGCTCCTTTCAGAAAGTGTGTCTGCACAACCCACACCACAGGCATGACCACTTTGACAACACATGGGAAAGAGGTGTCTGAAGGAGAGCATGCTGTGAGCAGTGCTACTGGGTGTTTAAATGGATTCTAGCTGCATGAAATTCACCTCAGTAAAATGCAGATACCTTATTCTAACAGGACAGTCTACAAACACTGCCCATAGCCTGCTTAGGTGCCGAAGACATCACTGCTGCCTGCTTCCTCTAAAATTCTTCTATGCAAACTCTTGCTCCTCTGCTGATCAGAGATATTTTTTGTGTTGTGTTGATTTATGATCACCCATAGATCACAGACATGAAGATGGTAGGTGAATGTTTCAGTCCCCCTCAAAGGAAAATCTCCAACTACTCTCACCTGTTGCTTATTTCTAGTGTGAAGGCTTGGTTCAAGTTTGATCAAATCTGAAGTTCCTCATGATGGAGTTTGTTCCCTTTGTCACTTCCCAGGGCACTGATCCTGTCCTTGCCACTCTGCACACAGAGTCAGAGCCTTCCTCTGTTTCCATGTCTCCAACCTCCTCCATCTCTGTCATCCACTCCTGAACCATCACAGCTTCTGGCCATCCCTCCTTTGGGGTGATGCAGCTCCAGTCCCCTGCCTGTCTAGGGTCTCTGTAGGGATCCTGTTAATCCTCCCAGATGCAGCTAAACCTGCTCACCTCCTCTGGCAGCTGCTTCAGGTGGAAAGTCAGCTCCTCAACCACAGCATGTTTCTAGCAGGTAGGACACCATTACTCCCAGCCTCGGAAGCACCAGACACTCCCTATGGCCCAAGCCTTGGGTGGCCATATCCTCCCTCTGAAGATGCCTGATTCTCCAGAGATAGTTTATCCAGTTTAGGAACCAGACTATGTTCACTGTTGTTCAGCAGCCACTTGCTTTCCTAAGCAGTTTTTGGGACACTGCACACCCCATTTTGCACAAGGTGTTGGATCTGTTGATTTGAAAACCATGCTCCTGAAGATGTGAGTCCTCAAGAAGTTCAACAACAGGAAATTACAAGCCCTGCACTTGAGGAGGAATAACATCGGGCATCAGGGTGGGCTGAAACACTTGTATGTCACTTATATCAGCTGAAGGAGTACTTTCTATTAAAAAAACACAAAAAACAAACAAATTGGAAAAAAACAAAGGAAAAAAAATCCTGACCAAAGGCAGTTGCAACACTATTAATCATAGTAGATTGGATGGTCTGAAAAAAACCCGAAATGTCACATCACCATTCCTGATGATATTAAGCCACAAAAAGATGTTCTCATGATAGTTACTGGGCCACAGATAACAGAGTGAGTCAGAAACTTGAAATATATCCAGAAATGAATGGGGGGAGGCAGGAGAATTTCCAAATAAAAAATTAGGGTAAGGGTTGGTTTTCTCCCATAAGCTCATTAAATTGGATCTTTTGGCTGCAGTTGTATGACAGCAACTTGACAACAGGGAAAGGGACACTTTCAGTACATTTATCCTCAGTATTGGCCTTAACTTGTTAGGTTCCTGGAGAAGTTTTATAATTTATTTCATCCCCTAATTTAACCTCTCTGAAAAGATTTTTCATTTCAGTGCTACAGTCAATAAATGGGAGTTTCTTGGGTTTTTTTTTTCCTTAGGTTTGTTCCAAAGGATAGCAAACATTGCTGAATGTGAAGTTATCTCCTGGAGAACCCTCTGCAAGCCTTCTCTGAATGTGAGTCTTTCAACCCCAATGCAATAGTTTTGTTTCTAACTCACAGTCAGCCCAGAGTGGGCAAACAAGTGGCTTTTGCCTCCTCTCAGCTTAAATGGATACCTAGCAGTTTGCAGTCACTCTAAAAGGTGACAATCAAATTTAAATATCCCCCTCTATTATTCTTACTAAAACTGTGCTTCATTCTAATGGGGTCTAGAGCAATGAAACAAATTTATGCAAAATTTACTTGTACTGCATGAACAAAAAGTGCAATGTTAATATAGTTACAGAGCACTGTGGAATTTGGTCCTTGGTTCCTATTACTGACCTTTCACATGTAATAGAAATTGTCATGTTCCCTTCACCAAGTAGAGTTTTTATCTGAGCAAAAATTATAGCAGTTCTGTATTTGTTTAATGGCTAATGTTCAGTATTCAGGCTCTTTTCCCTTTGTGTCTGTCTATTAATTGCATCACTAATTGGCCTATAGATTTTTGCATTTCCTCTCTTTTTACTTTTGAAAGAAACTGGTTATTCTCTTTGACCTTAAATCCTCTAGCATTTTATCAGTACCCCTCTTGTTCTCTGCCATGATCATCTCCCATTACAGCCCTGATTACAGATTTTCAAAGGTCACAATAAGAAGTAGCATTGTAGGGTAGAAAGACTGTCTGGCCAGGTCACCAATACAGGGGGATAATACCTTCCCAAACAACATACAAATGTCACGAGGCAACCTATTAAAATATTTAAAATTCTATGGTGCAGCCTTATATTTCAGTGGAATTATGCCTGAAATATGCTAAGTGACAGGCAGCTTAGTCTCTGTGTATCACTTCTGTTTATGTACTTGAATGGTGTCAAACACAATCCTGGATCTCCCATTAGATTCTGTCTGCCTACATCAATAAAAGAATTATAACTTTTATGATGATGTTCTAATCTCATAGTAATGGTAAAAAAGCATAGTTCTTGCCCAGTACTTGGAATCTCATCTATTCTTCTTCAAAGTTTGCTTTTGTTTTAAATAAAACAGTAATGTTGAGTGATCTCCGAAGCCTGATTTCTCCACTCCTGTTATTCTAGTTATATATACCTGATGACCCCCAAGACTGCCATCAAATGTTTATGAGATTCCATCCTCAGGGAGACAGTGATGAATTATAAACATCATCTAATTCAATTTCCCAGGCAGGAATGTCTCAGGTGCTAGAATTAGTGTCAAATCTAGACAGCTCCACATTTCATGGGTACCTCCCAACAGTGGAAAAAAAATTTAGTTAGTTATCATCTTTTATGCTCAAGTTTCCCAGAAGCAAAATAATTTTGAACATTGACAGGATGTTCATTTCCTGATCTTGGCATAAAGAAAATATTTCAAGGTAAAATACTTGGGCCTCTGTTGACAGCTAACAATAGCAGAACCACAAATCAGCCATGCTGGGATTCAGCTCATTTAGCTTTGAGTGCCTGTAATGGACATGTTGGCACGTGTGACAACACTATAGGTTTTTTGCACACTTCATAGTGAGGAAGTTCCACCTCAAGGACATGGGCTGTTTCCTACTCTCTTTCAGATAGCTACTCAAAGAGATAACAAATGAAGCTTGCATTTTCCCTGATCCTGATCACTGGCCCTCTGGCAAGTGACACTGGCAACTGGGTAACATGTACTGGCAGCCCTAGGAGAAGAGAGTGGGATATTTCCTCCAAAACAGGCAACTCCAATGAGTCCAGCTGTTGTTAGAATTATTTTTGCATAACGGCAGAGATGAGGCAGCTAAGGCACTAAAACATGGATAAGAACTCAGGAAGCTAATTAAAAGGCAAAACATGAAAAATACAACTTTTATTTTCAGATTATCTTCAAAGGACAGAACTCCAATGCATTTCTATCAACTGTTAAAAACTACTGACAAATCTTCAAAAAAGATTCTGAAGATTATTCAGTGTAAATATCTGCATATGCAGTGAGATAAGTGAAATTTCTAATGCTTCTCTAAAAATTATTTTATTATATTTTCATCTATTAATTAGAAGTGCTTAAGGCCTTTACAGAAAAGAAAACCTTGTAGCTGTCCTCGCACATTTAATAAAGTCATGCGTTCCCTTTTTGTCATATTTCATGCCTTCCCTCCCTATCAGTTTCCTACCAGTCATTACTCCCTCTTCTTTCCATAAATGTGAAAAGGAATTTCAGGAACTGAAGTAGTAATTGAGTCACATGGATGACAGCAGGTTAGTGCCCACATTCTACCCCTATTCACTTTGCTGCTGCAGCTGCAACATCACTGCTGCAGTTGCTGGAGGGAAAACAAGCAATACAAGGGAACAGTTCATCATATGCCCATCAACTTCCTCAGCCATCCTCCTTTCCTGGAGCAGCACTTTCTGACTAAGGTGTCCAACTTACAGATGCTGAAGTGAAACCAGAAGAGAAGCAGTCTCACTTTCCAGCTGTCCAATCCAAACACAGCTGTCAGTACTCGGCAAGCAAACAGTGGGAGCTATACCACGGATATTGAATTACCAGTAGTCCTGAACTAGGGACCCAAGATATAAAAGACACTCTTGAAAATAATTTTCAGTGAACTTTGATTCTAATATTCTCATAGTATTCTAGTATTCTCATTAATCCAGACTGCAAGGAAAATTTTAGAGAAGCATGCTGTCATTGTCTGCTGGCAGACACATAGAGCCAGTAAGTGCATAGTAGATAATGCCAAATAACAGAATGGAAATCAATATGCAGATGCAAAAACAGGGGGTGTGATGGGCATGTTTTACAATAGGTCAAAATCAGGAACAATATTAAAAATCTAAGAACAAACATTGCTTTCACTATGACATGTAGAGTAGCCTGGGCAAATGTGGTTCTAATGCCTGATAGAAGTGCCATTTATTAACATTGTCTTGAAAGGAGGTATTTTCCATACAATATGTTCCAAGGGCTCTTCAACGTATAGATGGATTCATCAACTTCCTTTAAATAAATTGCCTAATTATGACAAGAGGTGTTTGCTGACCCTTAAAAGCTATGTATCTCATTAGCATGGCTTTCAGGCAAGCAGCTCAGAGAGCAGCAGAAATCATGTAGTTGCAGATCATGGAAAGAGACTGGAGTAACTAGGCAGAGACAGGGCTAAACAACTTTCAAATGAGATTGGAAGGGCGGGCAGCAGGGGTTGTAGTAGAGGTCATCTCAGAGAGAACACATGGCAGAGTGAGGTGTAGCTCTTGCAAGTCTAGACAAAGAGTTGGAAAGATGTTTCTCCTTCATTGGTTGACTGGAAAATAACTCCAAGAGTCTTGGTGTTGTGTATACATCATCAATAAGTATTCTCTCATTTTCCTCTCTCTTCCTGCTTTTCTACCCTACATGAACTTATGTGGAAAATAACTCAGAGTGTTTGTGTTGCATATAAAAACGTGTAAGAACTGGTGTAATGATTAGCTATCTTACTGACATTGCTGTTCCATGAAGAGATGAGGGAGCTCCAGGAAAATGATAACTGAGAAATGGGTTTGTGAACAGCAGCACAATTTAGTGGAGTCCTTAGAACACCAAACTGAGAGCAGCTACTCCTGCAGTGCAATTGTCATTAAGGCTCATGAAATTTTTAGCTGTAATTTGACTTGAAAGCAGAATTGGAGTTGGACACTGTGTTTATCCTCTTTTTTCATTCAAAATTAGACATCATTTGGATTTTGCACCAAATCTTAGAGAGTTCTCTGGTGCCAAGCTTGATGCATTCTAGTTTTTAAATATTCAGAGTTTGGCAGTACTTCTTAAAACTTTAGTACTTGATGTAAGAGAATGAAATTGATATGGAAAATATTTAAATTGTTTATTTTAAGCTTAATCTTAGTTTTTTAACCTTGTACTGCAGACCCCAGGAATGAATGCTATGGCTTCCTTTCTTTAGATCACAAAATGTGTAAGAATGGATGTTTGGTCCAGAAGATGCATTTATTCATGCTTGTCTTGGAACATTTAGACAACAACCATGAGAGAATATTCCCATATTTCATCCACAACTAGGACCTCAAAAGGAAAGATAGCATCTGAAGGCTTCAAAACAGAGGGAAATGTGATGGCATGGCAGCTGCCACACTTCCTGCTGGAATGCTTGATGACATGCAAATCCAGCCCCGCACTGTATGTATCACACAGTAATGGAGGAGTGTAAATGATAGAAGAAAAATGTCACTGTGTCACTTTCAGGGTGATTGCTAGGGAGCAAGGCTGATTTCCTTGAAATGTGGAATCAGAGAATCTGGATGTTTACTCTTTAACTTCTGTGTGCCCTTTTTTTTTCCTCCAAAGGAATGACAGCGACAACAAAAATCCCTGTTCTGCCTGCATAATTGGAAAGGATAAGATGACTTTGCTAACTTAAATAGCCCTACATGTTGCTCATTTCTCAAAGCACTACCCTCTAGGGGTAAAAGAAAGCTGTTTCCAGAAAAGTAACAAAGTATTTAAAAGTAACTAAATGTTTCTCCTTCCTGTTTCAAAGCCAGCATTTTTTATAAAACCATGGAATGGACCCTGTGCAAGCATGAAATAATCCCATAAAATTATTTCTGAAAGTGATGGTAATTTTTGATACAGCATTCGGTGTAAAGAGGATGGAACAAAAATATTCAGAAACTGAATAAAAATGTTGGGGATAAACTGAAATTCGCTGATGTAATCTTCCAGTTTGATAAGACTAAAGAGTATACAAATAATTGAACATTGCATTAACTTTCTGGCTACATTAGTTTTAAACGTGCATCTGTTACGTTGAAAAGCTAAGACTTATTTTTTACCAGTGAAAAGAAAGCTGAAAAACTGTCACATAACATGAGTATGCCAGCAGCTGCTACTTGTGTGAAAACACAATCAGCTTTGAAACCAAAATAAGCCCAAAAATCTTCACAGATCACGTTATAGCTGGCTTTCAGATAAGAACTCAGGACTGAAGGTGTTGTCATCTTCTTGGACAGGGCTTAAAGGCCTGACACAAATACAGTCCATATACTCAGGTTGCTGCCAGCTTTGAAAAATCATACCATTTTTGGTGTTGTTTCAGCCCTTATCTGCAAATCCTCTACAAGGTCCAAAATTTACTAAATGTACTGTTCTTCTGTCCCTTCACGAAATTATAGTTACTCGTCCTGTTCTAATGCATACTGGGGATGCTGAATCAAGGCTCCTGAGGGGCAGGCACAGCTCTGCTTCCACCTCACCTGATGTGGAGACTGCTGGGGCAGGGAAGGGTCAGTCACCACTTTCCACAGCAGGTGAAGAGGGAGCAAATTAACTGAATGTTCTAGAAGAACTGCACTGTTGCAATTTCACCTCTTACTTGGAGATTGCCACATTAGTCTGCTCAGAATTTCAGAGAAACAGAGAAAACAAAATATGCTGCAATAGTTAACCTAGACTGGGTTTTCCATTAATAAAGTCGTCTGTGGGCTGAAAATTACACATTATAACCTTTCTGAAAGCCAGAATTATGTTGACACGTATGGTGTGGATGGGAAAATGTTGAAAAGACAGAAGACATATAGAAATGAAAACCAGATCATATGAAACAGATATACATGAAATTTGTGGGGATCAGACTGATGACAAAGGAGGTCACAGAGCTGAGCTGGAGCAAAAGACAGCTTCAGTTCTACTTCACACTAGCCCAAAGATCTGGAGTGTCACAGAGAGATGACTATGTGCCATGTTTAGAAAAGAGAAGAACAGCACATGCTGCCCCCTTTCTCAAAACATCATTGAAGAGAAGCTGATGCCTTGAGAACTCCTTTGGGAGTTGATTATCCCAGTTCAAGAATTTATTCTGAAAATAAGACTGAGGTCTAAGGGAAGACTTTGGGTTTTTCTCACTGAAAGAAGACTTTGCAAGTCAGGAATGGCTTCATACAGGGCAATGCTTACTGATCAGCCAAGAGAAGCTATTTACAAACCCCTGTGTACATTTATTCATGTCCATGTCCCCAAGCCTCTATAGAGCTCTCCTTTAGCTTTAGGGAAACATGAGAGGCTGGAGCAAAGATGCTGTGAATGAGTGGTTTAGGTCACTTTAAAAAAAATCACTGGTGAGGTATCAGCAAAATCAGGTTTAATACAAATTTGAGTAACTTCAATGGCAACATTCACTCTATTGCTATGTACAATGATTGATGTAGAGACTAGGCACAAAAAGGGTAAGGAGAGAAAAGAGTAAGGGAGGCTCTCCCACTGAATCACAAAGTTTGGAATAGACCCCTCTGCCAAACTTAGCCTCAGACTGGATCATCAGTTTAGGTGCAAAGAATTCAGCAATACTAAATCATAACAATATCCAAATCCACACCATAACAGTGGCACTCAATCAATTGACCAATCTAACACTAGCAAAATGATTCAACAGAATTTTCTGTAAGCATAACAGTTACTTAACCATAAATCTAACTTAACCATAAGTTTCACACAATTTAAAGTACTTAATTATGAATCTAAAAATGCAGCATTCTTAATGTGCACACAAAGACATAAAGAAGTATGTGCAAAGGTATACCTATAAAAAATTCCTCTTGCGTTCAGAGAAATTCTCATGTTGGAAGCCTTTGCATCTTCTCAATGGGCAGAACTGATACCTTTGCATCTTCTCAGTGGGCAGAATTGATCCTCAGGGACTGGGGACTTGGACTCAGGCTTTATCATCACCTTGCAGCAGCAGTGGTCTGCATATAGCAAACTGGAGATTTGGTGAGCTCCAGGGGGAGAACACTCAGAGTATGGTGCCCATGGTGGTTCAGCAGAGGTTAAAGGGCCTCACTTAGCACTGCTCTTTGTAGGGTCTCAAGATGCTGGGCTTTAGTCATCAGTAAATTTCCATACTGGCCACTGTCTGGATCAGTAATCACTGGGATTTTCCTCAAAAACCTCAATAACACAATCATCTTACTCAATTTGTTGTTCAGACAGAAAAATGAAGTCTCATGGCTACTTATTAGAAAAGCAGCTCATTAGGCAACAGAAGTTCTGGGAGCAGCGTTTCTCATAAGTTCAAAGGGAGGCAACTGCCCGAGTTTCATCAGTTAATGAAAGCCGAGTCCTAATGAGCATTCCTGAGAACATAATGTGGTTGGTGGGGGGAGGTGGGAGATGTCAGATGTGGTGATGAGGGATGCAACACCCCATGAAGCTATAGAAGTCACATTTTATTTCAGCTGCTTATTTAGGAAAAGTGAGGGGGGTTTTTTACAGGAAAGAGTTTTGCCTAAGTTCCTTATTAAAAATTTATGAAAAAGTGTGTGATGGGAAGAAAGTGGATATTGTCCAAACAAAAAAATCCCCCAAACAAACAAACAACCAAACAACCAAACAACCAAACAACCAACCAACCAAACAAACAAACAAAAAAAAAAAAAAAAAAAAAAAAAGCCCATTCATAACTGGGAGTCATTTATATGCCTTAGGAAGAAGACTCCTGACTTTTGATGCTCCTCACTCAGCGCATTGGCAATAGGATGTGACTCAGTCATCAGAGACTGAACCATTTAAAGTGAACTCAAATTAGCCGAATTGTGAGACTGGACTTTTTTATTTTACCTGGAAGAGGGTACCAAACTGACCAGAGGGAAGGAGAATATAACTGTCCCGTGTTTTCTAATCCTGGTTACTCTGGTTCTTCTTTAGACATAGTACACCCAAAAAGCACAAACAGGCAGCTGCAGAGAATATTTTCATCTGTGCAGACAAGAGCAGAGTGACTCCATGACTGGGCAGATAACTAGAAGGGCATCAGAAGACACCAGCTCAGTCTTATATTTACAGAATATTTTCTGAGAAACAACAAAACCCCCCACAATTTATAAAACATCCTTAGCTTTAGGTCATTTGTGTTATTTGGTGGAGGTAGTATTTTGTTTTGGTTTTTTCCTTCCCCACATATTTTGTTTGCAAAACGTAACTAGATCTTGAATTTTCTAAGCTTCCAATGACAGCTGTTCTGAATAGAAACTCATTATCATTAAATAATGAAAGTGAAATCAATGGATTTTGGAGTGGAAATTCAAAAGTCCTTTTATATCTATTTTACATACATACATATATTATATATACGTCTTCATGCATTGATAAACTGTATGACAATATACAGAGTAATAGACATTCTTGTTCTGTTATTTTCATGGAATTTTTGGAAATATTTCACGAATTCCAAATAAATTGGTGCACCTCTCTACCTCCCCCAAGCAATAGAGAGGAATAGGGAACAAATAGGGATAAAACTGCTTACACTGTGCTGGTGAGAGACAGCAAAGATTCCTTGATTGTTTGTGGAAAATTGAGGAAACATTCCTTTAACTCTGAACTGAGGTTCTAGTGAAAAAAATTTCTGAAAAGAAAAAAGTTCATTCAAAGGGTTGCATGAGGCAAGATCCTTTATTGGGACCATGGCTGCACATCTGGAGAGCAGCATGTCAGCTGTGCTTTATTAGACAAGTTGTTTACAGACTTCCTCTGCTAGCATCTGAAATTTTTACTTGCCACAACAGATTCATTTGACAAAAAAACTGTAAATGGCATCTATAGCCACATGGAGAAGAGCATCAGCAGTATGATGCAGCACTTCTGTTTCTGGGCCTTTCATTGCCCAGGGGGGAAATATCTTCCACCTAAAGAAGGCACAGTGACAGCCATACCCAAGAGTCTGTGACAGGTTTCTTTTTGAGGGTCCTCCCTGGGACTTGTCATTCTCTGTTCATTCACAGCATCTGCACGCTGCTTTTAGCATTCAGCAAATACCTGCTCTCTTGAGGGTCTAAAGAGAATCCATTGAATAGCTACTTTACTACAGCCATGAAAAAAGTGTTTTCCTGATGCCTCAGAAAGTATATTTGGAAGCCATTGCTAGCAAAGCATGTCAAGGAAAAGTATGACAGGGTATCTAGTGTGGAAAAAGCATCCCTCAGGAGAGAGCAAATTCAGTTTTAGAAAAGCAAAGTTTGGTGTGAGGTGAGTTCTGGAGACATTTTCTTTTCCTTAAAACCCTCTCGCTCTAGTCCTTCTGCAGAAGCTTAACTCCATGAACAAACCCCACACATCTCCCTTTTCTCACTCTCCTCCCCATTAGCTGGCACTCAGTTTTCTGAAGTGCAGTAGGGGATGCAGAATACTAGCTGAAATATCTCCTGGCTGGTATGGAAAGACAACACAGACTACATCTGGAAAAGAGTTACAAAGAGCTGGATTAGCTCGGGTCTGCCTTATGGACCCTGAATTAAGCATCAGGTTGACAAAAAAGCCAAAGGATGATTCAGATTAGCAGGGCACTTGTTGAGGCAGTCAGGAGAGGGGTGACAACAGAGCTGTGAGCCTGAGCCCCTGAGCCAAGCCAGGGCTCATCCCCAGTCAGGGAACAGCAGGACTTCAGTCTTGTTAGAGCCCCACTGAGAGAAAACGGTCTCATGAGGGAGATCTGTCTCAGCTTTGCCCTTTGGGACCCATGGTTATTTAGGAGTTTGCCAGTGGCTTCTGACAGGATTGTCCAAGGAGGACTGGAGTAACCACATAAAAATATTTTTGTCTAATTTGCAGCTTAATGATATTTTGTCATGAGTCTGGAGCGATGTGGCTCATTGTGTGGGAGTCCAGACAGATATAATTCATGTTTTGTTCTGCCTGTGAGAGAAACCTTTAAAATTTGAGGAATTAATTCCCCTTTGAGCTAAAGGATAATTGGATAACAGAGCCTGTCATTAAGATAATCACTGCAGATCTGCTGCCCGTGGTATTTCTGGACAATACCTTGCAGACCCTTCCTGCTTGGCAGCTTCTGAGAACATCAGTCTTTGGTTCCCAGTCATTCCCATCCTCTGCACAGGGAGACAAAGAACTTAGAGCAAACAGTGCTCAGCCTTCACTGAGTGGGTGATTACTGTGGAGTCCTTCAAAGCCAAAGAAATGCTTTAATTTAGCTCATAGTTTAAAAGGTTAATGGATAGACAGAAAGATCTGATCTATAGTTTTCAAAAATAACAGATTTAATAACCTTGGAATGTGAGTTTTGGTTTAATATCCAAGGAAAATGGTCTTTGATTAGTGTAGCTGCTTGGAGCTGGCAAGCTCACATGTGACTGTGGAAGCAGAGAGGAAGTGAAGTCAGGCAAAATCACTGATCTGGAGCCAAAAGATGGGGCTCTTACTGAGCCAAAGTGGCTCCTAAGAGAACTTTGAAAAGATATTTGGTGCCAAAAGGGCCCCACCACTGCCCTCTCCAGCTGCAAACACAGGCAATATGCTGATCCCTTGCCCTGTTTCCTGTCTACCCTCACTGAGGGATGGGAAGGATGGGGGATGCTGGCCTTTAAACCAGTCCAGTTTTCAGACTCACTCTTTACCTCTTTCTCCTCAACATTTCTATCTGCCTTAAAGTGATAAACTTATTCCTAAATAAAAATTACCAGCCCAGAAATGATTGATTATCTGGAATTGATCAAAATTACATTCAACCTGAAACTGCATTTGATATTTTCAAGTAATGTGTGACAGGTTAAATACAGCAAAATAACAAAAAAACAAGTGCAAAACAAAATGTATTCGCCAACATGCAATATCAGTAAACCAGCAGACCAATAAACACTTTTAGATTAAGAGGTGACCTTCTTCACGTGTTAAAATGTTCTATTTATCATCTAACATTTTCTATCTTCTTTTTTAAATACAGTAAAAGCCAGAATTCCATCAACTAGCATGTGGCCTGACAGTCTCAAAGCCTGGATTTTTAGGCAAAAGCGCACCAAATGAATTTGCTGGACTGGTTGGAGTGGAAGTAGCTTGCATGGTGCTTTCTGTGACATTGCATGACTTAGTGAAAAAACTTACACATATCAGGAGAGGTGCTCATATTCCCTGTCCTATGAGATCAAGCAGCCTGGAATAGCAGTTTCTCCTCAAGGATGCTACTTCAAGGCCTGCAGTTCTTCACATCACTTCTTTGCTACATTTTCTAGTACACAGAGTTTTTCAACCTTTCAACTACTGGAGCTGAAATTTTGAATGAAGCTTCTGCCTGTCACTGAAGCTTACCTGAAATCAACAGAAATACATCAGATGAGCTTGCCTTTGAAACTGTCTCAACTTGTGATTTTGTGGTGTTGGGGACACTTAAATGGAGATTTTCCAGGCACTGGGGAAAGGGAGGAAGAAGTGGGATATAATAACAAGAGACAAACTGATAACTGGATTTTGCTTAAGAAATTTAGGAGTTGACAAGAGGATATTAAAGGTGGATATAAGCATCAGGAAACTGTGCTGCTGGAAGGAGAAACTGCTCAGACAGCAGATCTGTGATAGAATGATGTGACTGAAAGCCAGAAATAGCTGGGGAAGGAAAGGTGAAGTCCTTTGGAGACTCAAGGAGAATCCAAAGACTGAGAGAGGAGACTAATGGAGACTGACAAGGATGAAGCTTGAGGATAAGGCAAGTATTTGGAGATGAGTTAAGAACCAAAGAATTTCATTCTCATCTCTGACTGCTCCTTTCTCATATTTTGGGACAGCTCTAGGATAAGTTTATGGCTACTAGAACTCCACAAACTGACCTGTCCAGTGCCCAGCTTAGCCTCTGCCTATGTGCAACAATATTCCCATGTTCTCCAGCACTCCAGCAAACACAAGAGGAAATAGATGCACTATGCTTCCTATCCCCCATCCTTTCCCTTGATTGTAAAATTGTCCAGAGAGAACCTGGCTAATATGGGATTTCTACAGAGGCAGGAGTAGGCTACTTAATCCTTTCAGCCCGAGAGGATGGGAAACTGCTGGAAAGGTGACTTATTAACAGCTCCCTCAACAGCATAACAAAGAAGTCACATTCAGGCCTTCTGGCGATCTTTCTAACCCTGCAACAGACCAAGTATTTCCCAGTTATTTCATCCATGTGCTGCTTAACATTTCAGGACAATAGCCAAGTTACAAAAGAGACATAGTTTGAGGGCTTGGAGGTTTGTCTTTTGGTTCACCCACAACAAGTTTTCCCTTTCTGTATTACTCAGGTATATCCAAGAACAGCTTCTTTCCCTCAGATGCTTTTTTCCCTTCATAATGCATGAAGCATTCCTGTTGTCCCTGCACCATGGCTTTAGAAGACAGATTTCCTCTCTTCTAAAGTAAAATGCTAAATCCACTAGAGGGGGCATCTATCCTACCCGATCTTGCCTGGAGTTTTCTTTGGCTTTTCAGACTCTTCCTTTCCTCCCTCTCAACTACCCACCCTACTCCACAGCTAATGGGGCCCTTTCACTGAAGTCTTACTCTAAGTAAATGTTTCGGTGTGAACAAGTATTTACAAAATCCAGTACATATGTGGCATTTGTCATAATTGTTTTTAAGCTCTGTGGGAAAGGCCCCCTTTCATCCAGATGCTTCCCTACCCCTTTAAAAAGACTAATATAGTAGAGGAAAGATATGTCCTTCCTGCAAGGTTTTTGTTATCATCTATTGACTCTATTGGTCTTTCAATATCAAATTAAAAAAACCCAACAACCCTGATTAAATGATACATGAGATGACAAGATAGACAAGTGAGTTGCAGAATAGAGAAATGGATTAGCATGTATAACAGTAATGTGTTTATCTTAAAGACTGAAGACATAAAGTGTCCTTTTAAACTCTGAGGGGATGGCACCTGGCCACAAGACTGCCACAACAGCTTTGAGCTCTCCTTTTGTCACAGGCTGCAGCAGATTTCTATCTCCTGCTGCTGTGCAGAATATTAGAGGAAAAGCTTTGTATGTGGCTTCCCACATCAATCCTCCAGGATACTGCATCCTGGTGAGATGGAAATGTGGTGCATGGCTATTCAAAGCCTGCAAAATTCTTCAGTTTAGAAAGTACCATGTCAACATAAAATAATATTACTGTTCTCCACCTCAATTTTGTGTTCACAAAATGAAAGAGGTTGAAAGGAATACCAAACAGCCACTGAATGTATCTCTCCCCACGTTCATCATATTAAGTAGAAACTCAGGAAGGCAATAGAAGAGAATTGAAAACAGAACTTACCTGTGATCGGAGGTTTACTACATGCCAAAAGGCCAGAGAAGGATTGATCTACATAGTGTAGTTCTAATGATTATTTCTCAAATCTGATTTTCATAATGCACATATCAGAACTAATGTTTTCCTGACAGTTCATTCCACACTTTGATAGATCATATTTTCCTGTTGTTCAGACTCATTTTTCCTCTTCTCAAGTCTGCTTCTCCATTGTGCCTCAGGTGAAATTTCACCATAATTTTTAAAAAAAAAAAAAAGTCCCAGCTCTTTGCCTGAAAATATCATTGAAATTTATCTTTAGTATATTTTTTCCATATAAACCTAACTTTGGAAAAAAAATTAATTCAGTTCAGCACATATCCTAACCAGGTCCTGCCACCAAGCACAACAGATGTCCGAAGTCTCTAGGAAAAGCACTTAGTATACATCCCAAGTGGAACACATTTGGAGCTCTCCAGTGCCTGACTTACTTGAATAAGTGTAAGCTGCCTACATGGAGTGCTTCCCAAAGCATGGCAGCAAGGACTGGCCTCAGGGCTGTATGGCAGAGCATGGGGAGAGCTGAATGACTTCAGGTGATGGCTCCAGGTGTCTGAGCAACCACAACTCTGTGATGGTTTCCAGTGAAAGAAAAGATCTGGCTAATCTCCAGATTAGCTAAAGTTGAGCTCCAACTCACATAGCAGAAGAAATAATAAGAATAATAGTTTAGCTTATGTGTTAAGGTGCTGCCAGCAACCTACAGATTGGACCAGAAAACTTTGTTCTTTTTCTTTCCTGTACTGCTCACAGGTGAGGAGACTCCAACCACAACAGTGTGAACAGGAGCAGTAACTATGCCCCTACTTCTGGTCACCAGGTCTCATTATGTTCCCAGTAGTGTTATCCCCCTCCCAACACAGTCAGACACACTGGATTGTACTCTCCTCTCTATTCCTTACTAAAACACAGTAGGAAAATATCTGGTGTTAGAATATGAGATGTTTGTTTAGCCTTTTAGCTCATATTGCATGTTCAAATTCAATAGGCATCTGCACCGAGACAGAGCTGAAGGGAACTTAAGAGACTGGCTTTTAAAACACATTGCTTTATATTGAATTTTATAAAGAAATGTGGAAGCACTACATGCAAGACATTGTATAGCACACAATGTTTTGAAACAAAATATATTCAAAATTAGTTTTCAAAGAGCAGAGAAAAAACCTCAGGATGTATTAGACTGGAGCACAAAATGTGATTAAACACAAAATGGCATTTGATAAATTGAATATACAAAATTAAATGAGATGCCATGGTCAAATGGGAGCAGTCATACTGTATGGAAAGAAGGGATACCAAATTGGAGATGATAAATACTGATCTGAGTATACGGCACTGAAACACTGACATCATTCAGCAGGTGAAAAGAGAGTGGTATGAGCTAAGGCAAAGGACAGAAGGAAGAAAATACCCTCAGATGGATACAAAGGCACAAGTTTAACATGAAGGCCTATCAGGTATGCCATATCTATAAACCATTAAGATACTAAGGGAAAAAAATTCTGGTCTGAAAGCTGTGTATCTACCTCAGACTTCCAAAAGAGTTTTGCTTTTGAGTCTTTTGAGAGGAAAAGTCTCAGGGAATGCATACAAATGAAGCCTAAATAGAACTGAGACTATGATTTGCTACAAAATTTGATCCAATCACAATGCATCGAAGAACAATGAGCAAAATGTTACCTCATTCACTTGATTCTGATCAAAAGGCTTTTTGAAAATATTTTTTTAACATTACAAAACATATATGAGAGTTTACCTGAAAAAAAGGATTTGTATTAGCAGCTATAGAAAATACAGGAGAAAAAAAAACCTCTTGTGATTGCTTTGAGAAATTACAATCGTGTAGTCATGAAAGCAACATTTTTATTTCTAAATAAAAAAGGAGATGAAGAAAGTTTGGCACATTGCTAGCACAGCAATCAGTGCAGCCTGTGTCATACTCGTGTGCATTCTTTCTACACTCACAGAGGATATTTTCCTGTTCACAGATTTTACCCAATCTCCCCTCCTCTGAGCTGCATTACAGGCTGTACTGTAGCTACACACACAGGAGACCATTGCAGACAGACCTGAGATTCCTTTCCCTGCAGCCTGAGAAGGTCACCTGTGGGAATCTAAAAAGCAGAAGACCCCAGAAGGTGCAAAAAGGCCCCCAAAAGTAAAAAAAAGAAAGCTGAAGGAAGGCCGGGAATCTCAATACTTTCCCATGGGAAGCAAAGAAATTAGGAACTAAGTGAATACATTTATATCTTTCATAAGAAACATTAACAAAGACTGATTGCTGGTTCAGGATGTAAAAGGTCTTAGATACGTGCTTTGCAAAGGCAGAAAAAGTTTCAGTCTTAAATAATGAATTATTATGTATTGTTTCTTAGGTTTACAAAAGTTTCTGTTAATATTAAACCCATGTCTTAAGTCTTTCTCTGATTTGCTAGAATAATATGACTCTAATTTGTAAACTATTGATTGAGAAAATATCTAGAAAAAGGCTTCACATCAGCTGTGCCCTTGTCTCTGATCTAGCTTTGCATGGATTTTGTTTTTTTCCCTGTGTCTCTTGCTTACTGCTTGTTTGATATGGACAAATAATAAATCCTAAGCCTGCAACTAAGACAGAGTCCCATCCTGTTTGTATTACCCCAACCAATCTGGCAGTCAGCTTCCCATTTAATATGCCTGGGCTGCAGCTAGGAAATCCCCAAATCTCTTGGCTTGAAGATTTGCAGATCATCAAGGGGATGCAAGGGGATGGGGAGCAAGAAAGATACAGGATTTGAAGATAAAACTTGTCAAAACCGACTCTTCAAAAAATTATTCCAAGTATTAAGCACATTCACTGAAGGTTCTTTTGTTTTTTTGCTTTCATTGCTTTGGAGCTGACAGAATAAGGGGGCACATGATGTGACTGTGGGGCGGGTTTTCCTTGCAGTAAAAACATATTTTATCCAGAGGGTCACAGGTGCTGTGACTACCAGTGGAGAGTCTGCCCTGCTAGGTTTTTAATTCTCCGTGTGCTGGTTTGAAAGCAAAACCAGTGAGAGGCTCCAAGTCAGAAATACAATTTAACAGGAGAGAGGAAAAAAGTAAAATAAAATAAAATAAAATAAAAGCAATAGCACAAAAGACCTGTCAGAGTCAGATTACAACCTGACACCCTGTTAGTTAGGTGGTGGTAGCAGTCCAGATGAAGTGGTCTTGTTGAAGCAGTGATCCTGTAGAAAGGTCTGGTAGCTCTTGTCCTCTGGGAATCCAGTGGATAAGGCCTGCTGCGCTGTCCCAAATCCCAGATTGTATCCAGGTGGGAATGCCTAATTCCACCCCCTGGGCAGAGCATCTCACAGTGGGCTGATATCATTCTATGAGTCCTGCAGTGGGGCCTTGATTGCCCATTAAACAGAGAGAGCTCCCAGAGGGAGTTATCCATGAGACATGGGCGAGGCCTCGATGGCCCATTAACAGAAGATAGCTCAGAGGGAGCGGGTAATGGAAACACTGCCCCACCTGGTTTCAACAGCTCCTGAAGATGGTGATGGAATGCATACTTTGGGCATATCTTACATTGTAACCTAGGACAGTCAGGCAGAAGTGTTCCGAATCCCCTGCTGTCGGGATGGTAATCTGAGAATTACTGAATTTTGCTTGTACTTAGGTACCCATCTCCTGAGTGATGCCTCCTTTTCCCAGCAGCCATGGCCCCAGCTTTGGGTAACAAGGCAGATCACCCTGCAAACAGAAGGAAAAGCCTCAGACCCCTGCTCCAGTCACCGGGGAGCTGTGGCCACCGTGGGAGGCCAGCACAAGGAGTCTATTAAAGTGCTCCAGGCCAAGCCCATCTGCAGCACGTGGGAGAGGAGCAATCAGCTTTACCTTCTCGCTGTAATGCTTAATAAAAATGGATAATAAAGTGTTTGGAGTACTGTTGAAGCAAAATGCTTTTTGAAATGAACCTGATAGTAAAAGGCTCTGTGGACTTCCTTGAATTGAGTGGCAGCCTCGAGCAATCAAAAACAATTTCCCAAGAGCTTGCTTAATAAAGCAATAAGTGGAAACATTTACTTCACACAGCTCATTCTCCTCATCTGCTGTTGTTAACTGTGTTTGTGCTTGGGACCCATAGTGATGCCTTCCAGCCCCCAAATGGAGTAACCATGTCCAGCACCCCTTTGTCCAGGCAGGCTGCTCAAGGACACACAGGTTGCTTGGGTTGCAAGTGCAGAAACCACCTCTGTTTCTCAGATGTCCAAAAGAAGCTTAAGAAACCTTCTAGTTAAGCAAGAAGAGACACGTAAGGATCAAGCCTTGTTTCTGCCAGTTCTAAGTGCCAGGAATTTTGTCCATGGAGGGTATTGGGCAGTAATTGCAAATGCAGGGCAATGTGCAGCTGAATGTGCAATGAGAGTGATGTGCATCTAAAGGACAAATGGCTATGAGAAACTTAGGGTATTAAAAAAATATTTAAAAGGCATAAGCACTGTCTTTATTTTCCAGATCCTTTTAGCTCTCTCTCAGGCCACAACATTTGGAGGACTACTGCACAATGCAAACAAGATATTTTTCTTATTATTTTATTATACGCAATCATTCTTCTTTTAAAATTGCCTCCTTTAAGTGCTGCCCTGTTCCCAGTGCCACCTGACCAGGAGTTGATGGTGGAATCTGCCTGTAAACTGGGAGGTGGATCAGATCATCAATGCAGACCCACCAGCAAAGAGCGACCCTTCAGTCAAGTACTATGCTTTGTCAGACATTGAATCCTTTCCAGCAGACACTGACTGGCATTAATCGCACTAGATACAGTAATTTTGTGTTTTAATGAGGGGAAAACATTTAGTATAATAAAAGAAAAAAAGATTCCTGATCTATATTCCATTAAAATAAATGGAAGTGCTTCCCTTAACTTAAAAATGGAAGATGACTGGGCTTTTAATTCATTACCTCATTTCATATGTAAAATAAGTCTGGCAAAACTTGTGTTTACCTGCAGTACTGAAACTTGTCAGGAGATGTTATGTACTGCAGGGAAAAGTGTCACAGTACAAGGGAGTATGTTGAACATCCCACAGGAAGAAGAGAAACCTCCTGCATGATGATTCAGACTAACTCTTGCAGACCTCTGACACTACTACAGTCATGATGAACTGTCACTGTGGAGTGCTTTTTTTCTCTCACTAGATGCAATATTTACACACAGACAAGCTCTTGCTTTAAAAGAATTAATTTTCGTTTTTTCTTTAGTATCTTACATCTCTGCCAACCATCAGTAACAAATGGAGGAAATCCATCTTTTCCTTGAGGATTACCTGAACATGTTTGGAAGAGACAGTCACAAAGAAAGGAAGATGCATCTGTTTATACATTCCAGTCTTTTGACAAAGTAAAATATTTAACAGTTTGCTAATGAAGGTGGAAAATGGGATGTGTTCTGCAGAACAAAACAATCCTTTGAGAACCTGCTTAATGAGACAAAGGTTAGCTGATGTCACAGTCTGTGGTTTAAAGTCCCAAACTACCTGTGTGGAGGAGAAGATATGAATAAGAAAGAAATTAAATTCCTTTTTTTTTTTTTTTTTTTTTTTTGTCAGGCCAGGGCAGAAGATAAGCATCAGGTCCAAAAACAGCAGAAACATGAGATTCACACGTACATAAAGAAAGAATCTGCTGTCATTTAGTACAATGCAGAAAAAAATTGTACTCAATTTGCAATGGTAAGCTTCGAATCTGTTTGCTGCAGTTGTTCAGTAATCTAATACATTATATTTAATAGCCTTACAGTATGAACCCATATAACCACATAATATCCAGTATTATTCAGTTTGATCAAATTTAAACAGAAGGGCTAAATACAGACAACATTTTCTCCAGTGGAATTAACTGAATAAATGTAAGTATGACAAATATGGATACAACTCCCTTTCCCTGAACTGCCTTCTAGAGTGAATCAAGGCCAGAAACAGCCTATGCATATGTGCTACTGAGTCAAATACTTATAACCAGAGAAAATTTAGAAGCATTACATCTACTTAGACTAAAAGGGTACAGGAGCCTAAGCTATAAATTCTTCAAAGACATATTGTCTTCTTCTTAGTGAGTGAAAGATTCTGAAGTCAGGAGGTATTCAAGATTGAAAAGGTCAGAAAATCCACTGTATCTATAAAGCTCATAAAAGACAATTTTGCATATATTGCTCTTAAAGTGCAATTCTGTATAAACAACCCCTCTGCAGAAAAATGTTACCATCCAGTTCTCGAGTTCATGGATCCTATAGGCCAACAAGACCCTTTCACATCAGCTCACCATGTCTGTCTGTTCAGGTTTGTAGAAAACACCAATATTTACCTCATAAGGAAGGATTGTTAAATGTTCCTTGAAAGCTGAGTGAAATTATTGTGATATGATGCATGCAGAAGGTATTTTATAGCTTTAAACTCCTCATGCCTGGTACTTTCATAATTAGGAGAGGGCAACTGGTCAGTTCTGGACTTCCCAGATATTTATTGTGTTGTGCCCTTGGAGGCTGAATGGAACTAATAGAACTCTGTGTAGTTGGCCTTGAATAACCTAATAACTTTTGCAGTAAATACTTAATCACAAAGCAAATGCTGATTTTCAGTGTATGATGCAGTTCATGATAAACTGATTACTTAGTAAGTACTGCTAGTTTATGACCCTGACACATGTTTGTTTCCTTCTGTCCTGGTTAACTTCTGTCCATGTATTCCTAGAGCACTTAACTTTTTGGAAGAGAGAACAGGCATCTTAGCTTAATATGTTTCACACTCCCTAACAAAGCTCACAGAACAGGAAAGCTGAAACCTGCAAATATCTTCTCTGCTTTTTGTCTGATTAGGGCGTGTCAGATGGAGTGGATGCAGCACACAGAGCAAGAGATTCTGTTTTAAAGGATGGTTTTTAATATATTCTACTTGTTTTGTTTATTAGAAATGATTCATATGAATTATCCACATTCAGAGCCAGTGACTGCTACTTAATTATGATGCTATCAGTGCTGAACTAAGAATGATTTGATGGAAAACAAAATCCTTCATACAATTTATCAGCCTGAATAACAACCCCAAATAATTAGAGCATAGACTGCCACAGCATGCAGATGGTGCTGAAAAGCCAGCTATCTACAATCAGTCCAATCAATATGGGTTTATCTTGGCAAGGGCGTTATTCAGAGCCATAGAGAAAGGCTGCCATGCTTGTTTTTCATGAGCTTCTCTTTCCTCAAATGATTGTCGAGAGGTCTTTTTTACTTTAACCTTATAATTTTCCCTTTACAAGGCATAAATGATGTTCAGAAAAGTATGCTCACATTCTATTATATCATATGACAAATGAAGAGAGACAAAAGAAAAAAGAAGACAAAACCCACAGACTAATTGGTAGGACTCAAAATTCCCATTGATTTTGACACAATGAGGAGGCTAAGTCCATAATTAAAAAAAAAAAAAAAAAAAAAAAAAAAAAAAAA
>VXBR01006879.1:339843-364523 GCA_013400215.1 Cisticola juncidis
AAAAAAAACCATAGGAAAATCAATGTTAAGGTTTCCTTGGCAACCTGACTTTGACTCTTTCTGTGACTTAAAAGATTATCTTACATTCTTTTGTTCAGGCAATTCTTATCTGATATTTGATTTTTCCTCTCACCTTAGTGTACAGTTACCATCCCCTACTTGCTTTTTAGTCGTGTTATTGAGCCAAATAAAGGTGGCTTTTACAAAATCAGACTGAGGAAAAGGTCAATGTTTTAATTTTTACAGAGCAAAAAAGGCAATCTTTATAATATTTTGACTGCATCATTACTATTATTATTAATTGCTATGATTTATTATCACTATTATTAATAATAATGAAATTTGTATATTTTTTTTACTCTGTTCTGTGAAGAGTCAGAAAGTTCTGCAAGACTGTTATACAGCTCCCAGAAACCTAAACCAAGATTAAAACTACTGCTTCATCCAGTTTTGCATCCTTCTCACAGCTGGTCCAGCAAGGAGTTGAATGGTAATACCATTTCATTTTCCAGAGTGCTCTTAAGAGCATTGATGGTCAATAACATCTCATCTAATCAGCACAAAGAGGTGGGGAAGGTTTGTCAGTTTGTCAGTAATGTTTACAGTGGAGAACTGTGGACATCTCTAGGGGCAGAAGCAGATCATTTGTGGTGGTGGGGAGGAAGACATGAGCAAAATAATGAAAGGAGGCTCCTTCTCACCTCCTTGTGACAGCTTCTGTACCCCTGCACAACCATAAATGCTGAGTTCAGACCTTTTCTTTCTGTACCTCCTCCTGACCAAGGGCACTGCAGCAAGGGCACTTGACCAAGTCTGGCTGCAGGAGACAAACTGAGCAAATTTGATTGCTCAGTGTAAAGGAAAAATCACATTCCCCATGAGTGAAATCCAGACCTGCTTTAATACAGCTGACAACAGCCAAGCTTCCTTGTAGGGCTCCAGCTAAATCAAATGAGAAAGGCTAAAAAAAAAAAACAACAGTTTTTTTGTCTTTTTATTGCAAATTTGGGGAAGAATGCTCTGAGGTTAGTACAAATGTTCTGTTGTGTGTATGGCACAGACAGTGCTCTCTAGCCTTGTTCTTGATTAATTTGTTTTTCTTCTTTATTTGTTAATAAAGAATTAGCTCAAACATGCATATATATTGACATAATTTGGGGTTGCCATGGCAATGATGCTATACCAGAAATAAATGCAGTGTAAAAGCATAGCCTAATTATAATCAGGATTCAGATTCAAAAGGAAATATTTCTGAGACAGCTTTAAGTCAATACAATGCAAGTACCTTATTTGTATGCATTTGCAGAGATCCTGTTTTATAACAGATCCTTAAGCAGAAAGGGCATTACTGAGGGCTCACTGAAGACAATCAGACTCTAGCTGTTGATTTTAGCAATTGTTCCTTCAGGAGTGTACATTCATTTTGCTTTGAGCCTGTGCCTGGCAAAACACAATAAGCAATTTTATTCCTTTCAGCGTTTTCATTTTCAATGCTCTCTTAGTTTCATGCTTTGGCCAATGAATATCAGGGTAGGTGCAGATGAAGGGAGGCATTCTTAATTCCCATCTCACTTTCACCTGCACACCAGGGCACATAAAGGAAGATATATGGAGAGGAGGAGGAGAAGGATGAAGATTAAATGATTTACAGTCTCCTCCTTGAAAGAACAATAAGAAACACAGATGAAGGATGTGGGGAAATCGTGGCAGACCATGCACAAAGCGTCACTGGGCAGGGGAGAAGGATGTAGGAGGATGTTCTGCCTTAAGGCAGAAGCAGGTCTCATGTAGTGGAATTTTCCTCAATTAGTGTCACGATTTGGAAGGTAGGAGTGACGGCATCAAGGTGCTGGAATTTTCTGAGCAGCAAAAAAAGTCTGACCTTGATAATACAAGTTCAGAATAGAGGATTGTTACAGTTTTGTTACAGATTGACTCACTTGTTACAGAAGCCAGTCCCTGGCAAATACTGCTGCTGAGATGTGTGTCTGAAGATCAGTGATGCTTCTCTCACACCCTTTGTGGCTATGCCTCCTCCTAGGGCAGGTTTACTTTAAGTGAGTGTGGCAAAGTGTTCCATAGGAGAGTCACAGAGAGACAGAAATGAGAGGTTCGGAGAGGTTCGGAGAGGTTCGGAGAGGAGAGGTTCGGAGAGGTTTGGAGAGGAGAGGAGAGAAGAGGAGAGACTTCAATTTGAAGGGACCTACAACAATCACCTAATCCAACTGCCTGAACACTTCAAGGCTGACCAAACAATAAAGTATTAAGTGCATTGTTCAAATACCTCTTAAACACTGACAAGTTTAGGGTATCAACCTCCAGAAAGACTGTTCTGGTATTTGACCATCCTCTTGGTAAAGAAATTCTTCCTAACATCCATCCTGAACCTCCCCTGCTGCAGCTTTGAATCGTTCCCAAACACCCCACTCCTGTATAGCAGGGAGAAGAGCTCAGCACCTCTCTCTCCAAGTCCCCTCCCCAGGAAGCCATGGAGAGCAATGATTTTGCCTCTCAGAGCCCTCTTCTCTCTAGACAAGCCCCAAGTCCTGAGCTGCTCCTCACAGACCATTCCTTGCAGCCCTTTCACCTGCTCTGTTGCCCTCCTTTAGATGTGTTCTGGTGCTTTCACATCCTCATTAAATTGTGGGCAGGGAACTGCACACGGCCCTTGAGATGAGGCTGCACCAGTGCTGAGCACAGAGGGACAATCCCATCTCCTGTCTGGCTGGACATGGACTCACTGCTGGCTCACATGGAGCTGCTGCCCACCAGCACCAAGGGCCCCTCTCCAAAGAGCTCTTCTGACTCTCCTGTCCTGATACTGTTCTACGTGCAGGGTCTGACATTTCAATGTGTTAAATTTCAGTGCTGGCACAGCAGGCACTAAACACCAAGGTTTCTCCAAGCATCTGTTGCACTGAATGCTTGAAGCCCTTAAGCAGTCCCAGGAAAGGAGAACTAGCCTTTTGATTCTTAGGTCACGTCACACTTTTACATACACTTATCTGATTGTATGTGTACAATTTTACCACCATGTATTTTTAATTTATTTATAATGTATAATAAAACGATATAAAATATTAGCAGCAGTCTTAAAAGGCATAGATGAAACTAAGAAACACTTTGTGTTGACAGAAAGGAGACAGGAAAATAATATATTCAGTGAGTGCATTATCATTTACAGGTGATTCTGATGCATCAAATAGCAGAATTAGAGTAGCAGGTTGGTGTATCCAGAATAATCACTCAAGGAGATAGATATTCTGGCAATAAGAGCATGTTTCTGGTTCAGGAATTGGTTTCAACAGATATGCTGTGGCTAAAAAGCTGCATAGTATTTTGAAAATTGAGGGCTTGCTGTAAGTGTTGTACCTTGCAGACAGATGATTCTGCCAAAGACTGGATGTCTGGTTTTCAAGAGGCAAAAGAAACTTTGAGTGACATGAAACTTGTAGAACAGACACAGGCTATTACCACAGTAGACTTTTGAGCAGAGAGGGGAAAAAGAAAGACATTTAAAAACTTTCAGACTGCTTTACATTAAAATTAGGGAACTGAGACAGATTTTTTTTTCTTACACAGAACATTGCTATTTAGGGGTCCCTGAGAAGCAAGAAGGGCTGGAGACTTCCATGCTGCTGACATTAATTGAGGAGGAAAATGGATTTGTAAAAGAGAAATTCTGTTTCAGTGTCACTTGGGCAAACTGACTACTAATCAGGCCCCAGAATTAGACTCCTGAAACAGAACAACTGTTCAGTTTTCTTCTTAAATAGCAGTTAAAATTTGACTGCACTGCCTTCTTAGATCAGTTCAGAATACAGAGAACTGCACTACTACACTGTTCGTTCTATATTTAATTTATTTGAAAGGAAAAATACTAGATCAGGCATAGAAATTTTCACAGCCTACTCTTATTGTGTGTCTGCCTTAAGATGTAACTGAGAAAAAGAAACCAATGCAGAAAAAAACCCTTAAAAGACTGAGAACATGTACCAGTAATGTCAGGTATATGACAGGCATCAAGAATATAGTAATTTTCCTTAAACAGTCATTATTTTTTAACACAAAATTAAACATAATAATGTGTATGAATTTGTAACTGAGCAATTAATAGAATTTAAGTGTATCATCTAAAGTAATAACAAGGAAAATGATTTTTAAATAATAATTATTGTATTTTTCTTTTAAAAATAGTTCAGTCTATTATGGTATCACAAGCACTAAAGTCATAATAATTTTTTGTTATACAGGTATCTCCAGCATGACTGAAATCTGAATTACAGAGTAAATTAAAGATAGCTCAATAGCTCCAAGCAGTGCTTCCTCCACACTGCTGGACAATTTCTTGGAAGTTGCTTATAGTACCACACCCTTTACTGTGCTCCTGACTTCTTAAAAAATTTTAAATGCATTGGAATGACTTATTTGTGCTTCTTGATTCTCACACCAGAAGTTGTTGTTCTAAATATTTTATCTCATTTCCTCTATATGTAATCTGTGTATGTATTTTTTCCCTTAACCCAAATTAAAGAATTCTTTGTTCTTTTCAAGACACCTAATCTCATTTTGAAGACTCCAGTGCAATGGAAAATGTATTGCTTCTCTATGTAATCTCTGCAATTGGAAATTTATTGCTAGAAAATTACAGCTAATTTCAAGGTTGAGTGTGATGACCTCAGTCTTAAGACACTGTTTCTTGTTATTGCCTTGCACATCAGGGAAAAGGGAAAGTTAATTTACGAACCATTGTCAGTTAACTTTTTCCTTAATACTGGTACTACTATACCACAATAAAATAATTTCTTACCCTTCCTACCATTTGCTGTCATAATATGGGAAAACTCATTAACACCACTGTGCCTTTAGAATCCCAAGCATTTACCATCCATCCATCGTATCCTAACTGAGGACAGCACTGCAATAGCGATTTTCCCCACGAAATGAGTAGACCTGTGCAGCCGCTAGGCAACATGCAATGGACCTGTTCCCTTCCTTGACCTGAGGGGAAGATGACTCCCTGCAGCTGAGAGCCCTTTCTGCTGCCTCAACTTTTTGACCTTGAGCTGCATTAGAATGCAAATTAAGAACCTTGGTTATGAAGCAGGGAAAAGAAACAGTGACTAAGCCCTATCTCTATATACCTTAGTGGGCAAAAGGTAACAAAGGGTTGTGAGGGTTCCCGTCTTGCCCTTATAAAGATAATGAAATTAAATAATTAGGTGCTGTAGCAAATGCCTTTAGAGTAGAAATGAGATACATATTTTCAACACAGAGGATTACTAATGCTGAGCCACTACCTAGAAGTGCGGTGGATTGTCCAGTGGAGATTAATTACTGAAAGTCTTTTAGAAGAGGAGTGACTCCACCTTTCTCTAGAATCACCTGTCCTAATTAATATGTAAGATGTTTGGAACGCCTTTATGGAAAGGCACCAAAATTAAACTGCTCCTTTCCAACATTCAAAACCATAAATCATAAAAAAAGATGACTGATAAACCCTATCCACAACTGGACAGGCCTCAATTTAATGACGAGTTAGCAAGTAACAAGGTGGAATTTATCTAATGTTTAACTAGTGGGAAATACTGAAGTAAAAATGAAGTAACAAGATACCTTCCAATATTACTCATGAAATATCTTTACATGCATACAAAACTCCCCTGTCTGTAACAGGCAGCCAACATAAATTCAGATTTAGAAATTGTGCACCAGAAAGATGAGGGACTGAGAAATTCCTGTCATCATTAAGGGATAACAGATCAAAATCACTGCTGCTGTTCATCATGAGACACAGAAAGAAGATAGACTCTACAAATCACATGAAAAAGGTTCATGGGACCAAGGAGAAATATCAAGAGGCTTTATCCATGTGTGCATGTGGCACATGTGGCTCTCTGTTGGATCTGTTGCCAGCTGTGAGTCCAGAAACATGAAGGGCTGAAGCATGGAGGCTTGGACAGCTTTCAGATGTGAAGAGAAGCTCTGCTAAAGCATCCTGCTTAATGGGACAAAGCAGCTCCCAAAAGTCTCTCTGTGTGTAACTGGTGGGTTTTGACTCTGAATTTCACTACAGCTCAGAGACCACCAGGCTGCATAATATCCTGGCTGTAAAACTGATGGAATGAAGTAAAGCAAGATAGGTTTTATTCCATTTCTTTCTTCTTGCTAAGTGAAGTAAATGTGCACCTGCTTCCTGGAAGTTCACACTAACACTTTTAAATAGTGACATTACCTACACAAACAAAAGAAGGTGTGAATTTACTCAGAAGGTGAAATGGGTTAGGATTTCTTACCCTTAGAGTGAGGAGAAACATTCAGAATTTGTCTCTAAAATTTCTTAAGGAGTCTAAAACCAGAATCTTCAAAGAACATGGATTTTTAGAACTCCTTCATGGTTTGAGGCTTTATTTTTAGTTTCTTGGCACTCAGATTTTCAACTGTTCAGGGTTAGGATTTTTTCCCTCAAAATTGATGAAAAAACACATAGGTTTCATTCCCTTTCTGAAAAATCTCCAGGTGCTTGACAAATCCTCCAGGCATGAAATATGTTAGCTCAGTAGGTGGCTGGGACTGATGCATTTTTCCTTCTAAAAAGACATAAACTTGATTTCAGTATGAATAACATCCAGCTAAAGCAGTGATTCAGATTTGTAAAGTGTGGGTTAGGACAAGCTGATTCTTACCCCGTTAATGAGGACATTTGGAAGATGAACCAGAAATAGAAGCACTCTGTGCAAGAGTTAAGCCTAGCATGGACTTGTGGAGGAAGCAGCAGAGGTTTGAAAGCTGTGTGTGGAGAGCACACCTGGAAAGTACAGCAGAGCCTGGCTGAGTCCCCTCTGAGGCTGTGGGTGAGAGCGGGATCCTCGAGTGGTGAAGGGGAGGGTATTTCTGAATTGCTTCCCCCACCTCTTTCAGCTTTCCCAAGTCCAGCAAGGTGACAGAGGAGTCTTGCCCATGTACAGTGCACACAGGCCACTGCCTCCAATGAGACAGTCCAAGTGGTTCTCTACTGCTCACTTTCTCTGCTACCCTCCAGCTATCTCCAGCATGGAGATATTTCCAGGATTAGATAGGGCTTTGTTTCCAGGTGGTGGGTCACTGCCTGGACAGTGAACCAGGCAGTTCACTGCCCAGTGAATGTGGACAAGGACAGGACTAATCCCTGAGGCCAGTGAAGGCTTTGCCACATCAACTCTTCTTTCTCAGACCTGTGGTTTTGGCTGGTATATCACTAGTTTCCTCTTCTGCTGCATTGGATTTTTTAGTTTTCAACTCTCTCAAGTTTATTTTAACAGTGCATTAAGTCACACTATTAGAGACACACTTTTGTCCCTGGTTCCCAGGCTGGAAGTTGTCACACCAAATTATTTTGGAGCCCACATGCGACAGAATATGCACCAAAGCATGCAAGGCTTTGAAAGGCTTTCAGACCTCTAAATATGCACAGTTGTAATACAGAGGAAAAGGCATTTACTTTGATTTTTTTTATAATCTTGAGTAACAGAACACTGGTGTCATGGTTGGAGGGGGATGTGAATTTTTCCAGGGGGTTGTGGGCAGGCCAATCAGTGGTTGGGTTTTGTGCTGGCACTTAGATTGGCTACTGAGAGGTTTAGACACACTTCTGAGGACACAAGGGGTTAAAAGCAGGGACTCCCGGGGGTTCGGAGTTTGGCCTCTTTTGGATTTTGGTTTCAGTGGAGAAACATCTCGGCCTCTCTCCCCTGCTCAGCCAGGTGGTTGGGTGAGGGAGGGGAGCCATGTGGCCGAGCCAAGGTAAGCCGGAGCCTTGGGGTGGGGAAGAGAGTGAACAAGACTGGAGCTGAGCTGGCCCCTTCCAGGATGGAGGGGTGGAAAACTGTGGAGCTGCCTTCCCTCCCGTTCCCCCACCCCCACCGTGAGGAGGTGCCCAGCAGCGTGGGAGTGCCTGAGCCTGCAGCCCCCTGCCGGGAGCCAAGAACTGTTAACTATTTCTGGGGCAGAAAGAAACTTTTCCCAGACATTGCTTCTCATGGCTAGTGGCTTCAGAAGAGAGAGAAACAGCTTGAGACTGAGATGATAAAAGAAGAGGAAAAGAATCCCAGATAAGCAGGGATGAAGAAGAGTAGCTTTTTAAGCTAGACTTTTCTTGCATAATGTTAGCCATTGACTGAACTTGAGTCTCTCTTGAACATAAACTGCATTTTAGGGTAAATGTCACCAGCTCGATTTGCTGCAGTGGAGTGAACAGAGAAGAGAGAAAGAGAGTGTAGTGGTGCCCTCTGCCCTCAGAGAAGAAACCCTCGGCCCCACAGGAAAGATGGGGAGAGCTCACCATGGAAGCATCCTTAAAAGAGCCCTGTATGCAGCTTTGGCCCATGGACAGTGCTGAGAGCACTGGACATGGAAAAGAGAGAGAGTGTCCTCTGGCAAACTTCTCTGGGCGGTGCCACGGGTGACATGGAAACACATAAAGGGTGGACCTGTGTTTCCTGAGGAGCAGTCTGTGGTGCAAGAGAGACTCTTCTCTACCCTGCTGAATTAAAGATTAGTTTTTAAAGTGGTGATTGTTTGATTTAAAACCCAAGAACTTAGTCCATAGAGGCTAACGTGTAAAGAGTAGAAACTGGGGGAGAAGAAGAAATGTTCTGAGAAGTTTTTTATTTCTGTTTTTGGGTGTGTTTAGAGTTTCCTTTTCTATCTCTGTTCTTATGTAATGTAATAAAGTTTTGTTTTCTGTTTTCAAAGTTTAGGCCTGCTCTGCTCTGTTTCTGATCACATCCCACAGTAGTTGTTAAAGAAAAAACATATATTCATAAGTGCAGTAACATCTGGCCAGTCCTAACCCATGACAACTGGTAATGGAAAGTAATTGGATTTTTGGTTGGGAACTTAAAATACGAAAATATAAAGTGAAATCGCTTACTCTTAATTTAGAGAAAATGAGTATTTTTGTCTACACACTCTGGATGATTTTTCTGTCACCAGTAAAAATGCCTTCTTATCCTTCTCCAAACCTCCTCTTAAAACATTTCTTGCCCTAAAGCCAAGAACAAACTTACAGTGGTAAAACTGCTGCTGCAATGATCTTAATGACATTCATGTTGACTGATGTTGTGCCACTGATTCCTTTTTGCTTCCATCTGTCTCTTTCCATTTGTACCTTGTCTTGGATGATAATGTCTTGAAAAACAGAACTTTATTTTTATACTTTGAATAGCTTTCTGCATCTTCTGTTATACACATTGCAGGAAGAAGAGAAGAAGAAAATGTAAATATATTAAGACATTTGTATTGGTTCAAACCAAAGATATACCTTAAAAGTCTCCTGCTCCAAGAACAGCTATCAGCACAGGAATAGCAAAAGTAGGATTAGTGTTGGCATCCAGATTTGAGCAGTCTGAGGCTTTGGGACTTCCTAAACTAGAGGTGCTATTGTTGTTTTTAATAATCCTAGATTATGACATTTCCCAACTAAATTTGAAGTGTTCATGTTATCCGGTGAAAATGTGTCTCATATCCTCATTTGGCTTTCTTTTGTTCATTTTTGAATCCTGTTGAACAGTTTCATTCATCACCTGCTTTGAAAAACTGTGGTAGCATGAACACATCCATGGGAATATTGACTAAGCAAGGTGCTGAGTCTGCAGTGTATGCTGCTGGCCCAGATCACTGCACTAACTGGAATCCCACTGATTTTGGTGAAATGTATTGCATCTCTATAACCCTCATTGCCTGCCTTTCATGGCCTCTGAGGTACTAAGTGAAGTTCAGATAGGTGTTCTTGACTCCTCCTCTTGAAGAAATGTCTACCCATTTTTCACTTCTCTGCACAGGAACAGGAAGAGGAACAGGGGATAGATGTGAGGCTGTGTTTGAGGAGCCACAGCTCAGTACACAGTCTCCACTGTTGTGCAGATTGTCTCACAGCAGGGAGCATCAGCCAGTGTCTGTGCCACTCACCTCAGACCCATCATCACCTTCATGGCTTGGGCACTGGTAGCCTCTCACACATGAGCATATAGCCAGACTGGTTTGCCTGGGAAAGTAGGGAATTAAAGAAAATCTTGGGTAATCTCATTATTTTCTGAGCTTTGGAGCTCTCAAAGCATGATAGTTGTTCAGGGATGTGATGAAAAGCACCTTCAAGGCCAAGATAAAATACATCTGGATGTGTCAGTGGTGTTATAATGTTCCATATCTGAGCACATAATGGAATGGCTGCATCAGGAGTAGTGGTTAAGTGTTTTAAATATGAACCTTTTGCATTCTCATGCATTCTTATTTCTGTTATTGGGATACTGAGATCTCCTGTTTCTATTATTGAGGTCAGCTACTGAGAGCAGGCAGTGTAGGAGAGACACATTATGCTCTCAAATATTGTTCTAAGAAGCATCTGGGGCCTTGTGTTCCTTTCCTTGATGAGCACATTCAAAAGCATTGTTGTTGGTAAGAGTACTTAAAGCTATATTTTATCTAAAAAAACCCAAAACTAAAGTCAGAATCACCAGCCTGCCCTTTGGAATACCAGAGGTAGCTTCACTGTTTAAAACATGAGCAGCAGAAACTGAGGGAGTGTGATTTTATGTGAATCTTCTGCATAGAATGGTAGAAATTTCAGGTGGATCAGCATTATTGAGTCATGGAATAGCCTGGGCTGAAAGGGACCTTTAAAGATCATCCAGCCCAACCCCTCTTGCAATGAGGGTATTCAAACCCACTGGAAAATAATTTCTATAGATGTGGGGCCTAACAGCAATTGCTCTGTCAAAAGCTATGCCCTGAGAACTGAAACTTTAGTCAGCTTCTGAACCAGTTGATATTGACTCCTTTATGCACTATGAAAGAGCTCCAGTTACAGTGTGAGTGAGAGAACATAGCTAAGGGGATGATAATTCACACAAGGAAGACAGAGGTGAATCACTTATGCTAAAGCTCTGAGACAGCAAATTGTGAGCAAATGGATCCAAATGTTTTCTGCTCATCCTGCTTTTACCTGCTCAAAACTAAGAGTAAGAGCTGAGTAGGGAGAATGAAAAAAGAAAAAAATAAGTGTTAATGGGTTTCATTGGGGAAAAAAATCAGCCAATCTGTGTAGAACAAATCAGAGACTGCAGAAGAACAAGACAAATTTGCAGATTTTTGAGAAACCAAAGTTTAAATGCATACAGTAAAATTGAAAGTTGTGGGAAACTGACAAAGTCGCTCAGGAGAATACTTTGAAAGTTGCCCAGATGTGATAGAAGAAATGGTGGAATTAAACAAACTTGATTTCAGGAAAATAGTACTTGACTGCAATATGGTCTCAAAAAAGTGAAAAAGACCAACCATCCTTTGCAAACTTAGTTTTATGTAAAGTTGAACAAGTTAAAAAGTATTATATTATTAAAAGTATATAATGTTTATGTTTAAATCTGATGAAAATAATAAAAATTTTGTTTCTTCATTAAAAGTTTCCCATTATTTTAATGAAAAGTTTACATTTTCCCATCAATGAAATTTAGTTGAATATATGAATGAAATATAACTTATTGGAAAAAATAAAAGTAATACATTTAAAATATTTTTAAAAGAGCAAGTCTTAAAAAACACAAGTTCTAGAGTGCAAAATATATAACGGTCCTCTGTGCACACAAATGAGATTTTGTATTTATGCTTTCTATTTATCCTGTTGCTGAAAACTATTTCGACCCTTAACTTTAGAGAGATTGTCTTTAGACATCTAGACAAAGCTCTACCAGAGGCAATTTTCAGAGACAGGAAAATCGATGGTTGGTCCTTACTGCTCTTTTTTACTTCATTTTGTGAGGTGAATAGCAAGAGAGAACAGTGACTTTTATAGGCTACAAACACAATATTCCAGCAGTGGCTCTGGCAGAATGTGCCTGACCTGACCCTTACCCCTGTAGCACCTCCTTGCTGATGTCTGTGTCACAGTCTTCTCCTGGAGTCCTCTCAGCATTTTGCCCCAGTCTCTGCCCAGAGGTGCTGTGTGGAGATTCCTGTCCTCAGAACAGGCGCAAACAGTCCAGACAGAAGTGTTGTTATCTCTTTCCTCAGATTTCCTCAAATGTTAACTTATATTCACCATTTCTATGACCAAAATGTCAAATTTAAATGTCTCATTTCACATACCTGAGTCCCTGTCATGGAGATGTGATATTTATTCAATGCCATGCTTTCTTGTGGTGGTTAATCCTTACCAAGGGAGTATGAGAATGCTTCTCATTCCCTGCCTGGGTCCCAGTGCTGCTCACAGTCCCCTGGAAATGATTCCTGGTAGAGACCATATTCATTCCTGGTAGAGACTCATTTCATCTTCTGGGGTAAACTGCCCCAGTACTTTTGTTTACAGATATTTCCATTTGCTGTTGTCACTGTGCTGTGAAGTTTTTCTGGAATAATTTTTTGTAAGGAGTTGTTTAGTCTCACAAGAACTCTGGGAGTTGACTAACCTGCTTAGCTACTACAATACATCAGTTTTGTGAGATGAGCCACTTCTGTCTAGTTTTTCTCAGCAGACAAGGAACAACAAAAACCAGTACAAGCCCACGATGATATGGGAATTACTTGGCACAGCAGCAGATGGAGAGCACACCCTGGTGCCAGGACAGCCAGACCTGCTGGCCAGACCCAAACACAACCTTCCTGAAAAACTGAGGGCAGAACCACATCTTGATGGCTGATGAATCCTCATGACCAGGGGGATAGAGGTGAGGATGAGAGTCAGGCTCATCCATGTGATCCCACTGCTGCCCAGAGATGGTTTTACTGTGGTCATGAACACCAGGATGCTGGGGAAACACACTTTTTGACTGCTTACAGAAGAGCTGTGTTTTCCGAGACAGCTTGACAAAGACCAGGATCATACAGGCAAGCGGCCTAAAACAACCTTTATCTTCATGTAAAAGGAGTCCAAGAGCTGTCTCAAACACAGAGGAAGACTATTCAGCTGCAATTCTGAGTGGATTTCAAACAATCTAGCCAAAATGTGTCAGACATAGGTATCCAATATGCCACTCATAATCGTACCAATACATTTATGACTAAACAGAGCACTTAGGAGTGAAAAGATTATTTTCTCTCTTGCTGGGTTTGGATAGGTTTGATCTTATGACTCTTTATATAAACATCAAATAGTCATCTAGCTGGCAATATAAACTATGATTTATTTTTGGGATGCCCCTTGGTTTAGAGTCCTCCTGTGTCTTGGGACTCATACAGGAACACTGCTGCACAAGGACTGACTGTGAGATGGAATGAAAATCACTACAAGGTACAACAATGAAGAATAAACAGCTCTATAAAGATTATTTGTGACTTTTGGTGAATCTGGGACACCAAGTGATAGGCTACAAATTTTTACTATCAAAGAAATAAGAAGGCTCATTCTCTGCTTGAAGGTACCTGGTAAAAATGCATAAAAATCTACTTTCCAAGAAAAATCCTTTGGCAAAATTATGGATTCTTAACAGAAGCTCGATTTATTTGTTCATAGATTTTAAGTTTTTAGGCAGAGTTATAAATTCATAGCACTTTTCCTGAGTGCTGAGATTTTGCATTTGGGAATATGAGTGAAATGCAAGATGTTCACAGTCACAATTGTCATTGTATATTTATAAGTAGGGCTCAGAGTTGTGACAGCATTTGCATATAAAATCCAAGATATTTGTGTATTCCTTAAGAACATAATTGGTTGTACGTCTCTATTCTTCATTCAAATTTATTTTAATTTTGCCTGACAATTTCTATCACAAATTATCCTCTATGCAATTTGAAATTTCTGATCAAATTTTGAAAACAAAATTACTGACTTTGTGTTGTGTATTACTATTAGATATGATGGAATTTAGATGCAATCAAACATTTAAGCTAATATTAAAAGAAAACAAGCAAAAAAAATGGATGCAAAATTTGAACAGTATATCACAAAACTGCAATTCATTTCAGTACATGGGGAGGGTAATGAGCTAGAACAGTGGATTAAAGACATTACTCAGATTTTCAAGGAATTGCTCTTTTTACCTGCAATTCCATGGTGTTTTATAACAGCCTCAGTTCTTTCCAGTCAGTCAGGGATGGGACAGGCAATGTACTAACTCTCTAGAAGAGATTTCTCAGTGATAACTGCCTGACACTACTTCTATATGCTCTGAAGCCAGAGGACCATGGGCATTGGGAAAGGTCATGTAACAGTGAAAGAGAGAGAATGACTCAGGCTTTTTTCTCTCAGTGAGTCATTCTGAGCCCCACAGTCTGCCCTTTGCCTGGACCTTCCATAACCCTAACACAGGATGAATAAATTTCTGGTCTGTGTGCCACCGCATGGAGCACTTTGTAAATGCTACTGCAAAGCCCAATAATTTATGTAACTGAAAATCCAGCTATTGTCCAAGACTGCTGAAGGATAAAGCAACAACCTTATTGAAATCACTTTATTAGTGTTTTGTTTGGTTTATTCATATCCAAGAATTAATGCAGTAAAAGATACAGGATTTTTAATGACCTAATCCAACCTTCCTAGGGCAATAATACACACACCATATATTTAATGTCCCAGAACTGTAAAGATAATTTAAAATCCTCAGGCTGCAGATCAATGCTTTGTTGTATTTATAAATATTTTTCTTTTATTCAGTAAAAGGCATTATTTTCTAAATCTGTAAATCTATCAAGTGTGAGAGCCAATGAGCAGTATCTAATACATACATACCCTACTGAATAATTCTGTGGCATGTTCTTTCTAAAAATGTAATAAAGAAATTTATCACAAAGTTCCATTTGTATGGGTAAACAGAAATAGTTTTATATAAGTCTGTCACTGAAAATGAAGAAAAAATCTATTGGAATGAACACAGTTTTGAAAACAGAGATGAAACTGAATTAGAGGCAATTACATTTCAGCTAATCTGAATAGACAGCAAATCTACACAACAGATTCAGAGTAAATAACTTCTGTTCATCTTGTGACTAGTATTTCCATTCTTCACTGTCAGTCTGGCATACTAAAGCAAACTTTTGAAAACTTTGTATTAGAACAGGTTGTTTGAATTATCCAAATTCATCCTGCAAAAAAGATCCAAGTCAGGTTGACAAAGTAAATGTCACCATGATCTGGGATTATCTTGAAGCTGTGATTATACATAGCCCCACCCATGCTGTCTCTAGACCTAGACATCTGGGGGTCTCCAGGGCAGGCACCCCAGTACCAGATCTGCCAAGACAAAATTCCTTGGTTTGTGCAGGGGCAGGACCACACTAAACACAACCCAAGTTTGAAAGTGAATTAGCTGCAAGACTTCACTTTCCAATGAGACTGAGGAACACAGAGCTCTTTTAATTTATTGCTCTCCACACAACACTCTGTTTCACACCAGAAATGCAAAAAATGCAAAAAATTTAAAAAAAAAAAAAAAGGGGGCAAAAAATTGCATAAGATGTACAATTTCCTAGGACACAGCCCTACTCTTCTATAACCATCTCCAAAAGGAAAATTGCCTTGGTGTGTATTCATTTCTAATTATAAGCTTGTTGTTTACAAATAGCTGTTTTTAACACAAAAAAAACCCCTCCTTTCACACTCATTTGCAGAAGTAGGAAGTTATACAAGAATTAAAGAACCTTACTCTTATCTTTCACAAACCTGGAATGTAACTAAAGAAAGACGTTTTACCTTCGTATGCCTCATTTCATTCCTCTACAAATGGAAATAAAGACATTCTTCTTTTCCTTGTAGAATCTTTTAAAATCTTCTAACAAAATGTTCTAGAAAAGAGCTTGTCACTCCTGAACTGGTTGTTCTACACTGTTTTCTGTTAGTACTGCACATGTTTGTGACAGAATACTGGAAGGGAACTTTAAATCAGTGGGTCCACTCCTCTGCTTGAGATGCACCATTACTGTATCATTTTTTCCACAAAACAATTGAGCTCTATCTTGAAACCGCTTAAACGTCTTCTATTGAAAGTCTCATTAATTGCATCAAATGATGATAAGAAAATCTTTTATTTTTATTATTTTGAGCCTTAATGCATTCCTGCTCAGTATATATCTGTTTTGGAGTTTATTAAGGATTGTTTTTAGGGGTTGTGTTTGGCTTCCTCCCTTCTGCTCTAATGCTGTGCTTTGGTTTAAATGTCTATTCATGTAATGTGTTTGTCCCTTGTTATATGACACATTGTCCTTTGGAATTACAAAGAGGTGCACACAGAGGTGAACATGGGTTTGCAGAACATTGGAGGAAGTCTCACAAAAGCCACAAAAAGCATTAATACTCCTCACAAGAGCCACTGTTATTTTTTTACCTGCACTGAACTTCAGTCGGCCATGCAGGTAGAACAGCCAAGAAAGCTCTGCTGGAAATACCTCTCTCAACACATCTTAGGAACACTTTTTTTCATGGCCACTTCCCTGTGGTATCTCAGAAGACATCTGTACTCCCATAACACCATTTCTCTGCCTCATTCAGCTGATGAATTCCTTATTACTGCAGGAAGTCTTCTTTAGCATATGGTCTTTCATTTTATACACCATTAAATTCAATCCCACTTCCATCACTGCAATCTCCAACATCATGCTCTTCTTCCTGCCCTGCCTGTCTGCTGGCAAAGTCATGATAGCAGAGAGTTCTATTGTCACATACCTGTTTTTGAACTAAGATGATGAATGAAAATACTAGTAAAATAATCTCACAAGCAATTTTTGAGGATCCTTACTGTTACCTTTCCCTGGGGACTTACCCTCTGGAGAACACCATATTCATTTTGTCTTTGCACTTCCCTTTGTCACTTCACTTTGTCATTTTGCACTTCCCTACCCACCTTAAAGTAGTTATGCTAATATATTACCCACACTGAAATTAGCTCTCTCGTTCTTCAGTCTCATTCTGATTTTCTTAATGTAAAATGCCTACTATATTTAATTTAAAAAATAATTTTAATTTTTAAAGAAAATGAATAATATTTTGACACAACTTAACTTTGACAAAAACATATTGCCTTTATTTATTTATCCCAGTGTCTTTTGTAATTTTTTCAATCAAAATTTGTTTCAAAGCTGTGCAATCAAATTCGTTCTTCAAATTTAAACACCTGAGTTGGCCTTCCAGATTTTACTGAATTAATTTTCCTGAAAATGGCTAGATTCCTTCAAAGCGGAGGAAAAACCCAGACATTTTAGAAATTTTTCAGAGGACAGGCTTATCTACATTACTAAAGTATTAATTAAAACAGGCTGACAATCTTCAAATATAATTTAAAAACTGTAAGAAAATATTTTAAGTAATTTTATATATTTGACAAGTTTTTCTTAATTTTTTCTTCATTCTTAAATCTGTATTGGCTTTTTTTTTTTTCCACTAAATTTTCCCCCCATAACAGTGAAATTCACATAAGAGTGAAATTCATCTCAACTAATCTTAATTTTTCAGTATGTAGTTCCAAAGGCAGTGGTTCCAAATTCCCTTACAGTTAACTTTTATAAATCTATTGTTATTACTTTGGCTGTCTAAGTTCCTTTGTATTAGATGTCTCTCCTACCCCTTATATAATTTTTTCTATTTATTGCCATTCAAGTAGTTGTTATTCAGCCATGCTTTTGCACTGCTCATCATAAAAATAAAATAGGTGAATCCCTAATATTAACAGACATATTAATGTATCTCTTTTCCTACTAGCTTTTCCCTTGTGCTCTGCTTTGACTAATATTCATTTTTGTTTGTTAATGTTTTAATTGTTTGCGTGCAAATACACTTGAGTGGTTTAGTACACTTCTGCTGTGTGTTCCAGCCTCTATAGTTTCTGTCAGAATAACAAAAAATCCACTAAAAATGTATTGTAAGTATTCAAAAAATCATGATCCTGGCTCAAAAAAACAACCAGCTTCTATTTAAACTGAAGAGATTAATAAAAAATGTTTTAAGATCTATTTGCCTTGTGCTTTTTAAGGCTTTGAGAATTACAATCCAATGATTTTTCTCTCCAGCCATATGGAAAATGTGAAATATTCATGAATGTCAAAAAGAAAAAGAGGGAGAAATAAAGCAGTGGAGGTGCTACAGAATAGCATGACTACCAAAGCTAAAGCTTTAAATTTCTTGTTTCATGGTAAAACACTGAGTCATGGTAACAGTGTTTGAGAAGACTGTTACTTAGTTTTCCCTGTCTCTTTCTGTGGATGATGATGGTGTCAAATAATCCTCTATATATTTCTGTGAGCTTTTAAATTCTCCACTAATCTCATTTTGATTGGTTTAAGGCATACTACATTTCAGAACACATTTCACCTTAGTCCAGCTGCTAGATATTTCCCCACACATAAACCTGTTTTCAGTTTTATTCCAAAGTAAATCTGTTCTGTTGAGCTTCAGGTGGACTTGTCTTTTAGAGAGCTTGACACGCTGACATCCCCCCTGAAAAATCCCATTGAAGTTTAGGGCTTCATGCAATTTTCATACATACCTCAATCTCTTAAACCTTTTCAGAATGCTGGAAGCATGAGTGTACCCAGGCTGGGTAATGGAGCAAGCACTATTAAATTCCCTTTGTCTGTCTTAATCCAGGTGATTGCTAAGAAAAGAACAGCAAATAATTGTTTGAAAAATGAGATTCAATCATGGATTCTCTAGGAATGCAAGAAAAAGATAACCTGACAGGTGGGTTTAGAGGCACACATCTGTTCAGACAGGCACCCACAACGGTGGGTGAGCCTGGCATCCTCCCTGTGCCTTCAGAGATATCTCTCATTAAGCATGTTAGTTGTAGTTATTATCTGTTTGTGCTACATAGCACTATTAGCCTCAGTAGGAGAAATCTGGTGGCCTCACCACATTTCCATCCTCAGTGGTCAGAGGAGTGAAAATAATTACATTATTTGTGGGCAGGCACCCTAAGATGGAACAACTGGTTTTGCAATTTGTCCATGTGCCTCAGGGAGGAGTCCTGCTAAGGCAGCTGTATGGCTTCTGATGGTCAGACTAGTCCGGGTCTTTCTTTCACGACGCTGCAGTTGTGCTGTACTCCTGTTGTTTTGAGGTTCTGTTGTTGGATTCTCAAAGGCTGTCCAATAAGAGAGAGAATGTTCATGACTTTTCTTTAAATTCTGAGCTGAGTATCAGAGACACGTGGTACACCACAGCAGATGTGCCTAGAATAGGTATCTCAAATTTTCAGCTAATGAAAAGACCTAACTGTCTTTCTTACTGGCATTTTTTACTTATATTTGTCTCTCCTTTTAGCCTGCTGTTAGAGACTTGTGGAGAAAAGGAATGCTTACCAAAGAAAGACAAATGAGATAAGCTATCAAATTAGTTCATTTCAGCTGCTTTGTTCAAATGACAGCTCAAAAGGACAGCAGGCTAAATGACTCAGAAGTGTGAGAAGAATTTGAGTACAATTTATTATCTTGACACCCGTTATGTAATCTTTGTTTTGTGCTGTACATCAGAAACTGTCTCCTTAAATAAATTTCCAAGCATTTTATTATTTTCTTTACTTAAATCCATTTTTAAGCAATTCATTTTTCAGCACATAAAAATTCATTTTTGATGGATGTCTGGGGACAGTTCACAGGATTTTTATATACCTCTAAATTACATGCTGCATACAGAGCAGAGGTGCATGTTTAGAATTGCCGTCTTAATGGGTTTTGTAAACTTTTGGTCCTCACCCTTTTTCAGATTTGAGTTCTGCTGGCAAGTCCTTATGCATTGCACTCTCTCATGTCATTGTCTTTTGACTTTACCTTAGTGCTTGGTGACTGGGATATTTTGGTGTACTTTTTAGTTTTCCTTTTCTCTTCCTTTCAAGATCGGATTTTGGGAGCCAGAGTGGCAGAGCCAAGCAGCAGCATGTTACTTCCCTGTGCCTCTGAAGGTGGCAGGGGGTGCAGGCAGAAAAAAAAAACACATGAGAGATGCTTATGAATGACAGACCCAGATCTGAGACTTCTGACAACTTTTATCTATGCTGTTTGAACTGAATCAGATTGGGCATCAACTTTATCCCCAATTAAACAAGAAGCTGAGTTTATTAATAGCACAAATGGAGACTGCAGTGATAGTCTGCCATAAGAAGGTGTAGAACAAGCCATTGCAAATCTTGGCAAGAGGCACAGAGATCAAAAACCTAAATACCCTAATGGTCTACACCACCTATTCTATAAATGTTGCATAAAGGCTTCCTTTTCAGTCTAATTTATTACACCATTGTTAAAAGTTCATGGGAAAGAAAAATATATGTAAGTATGTGATTCACCATTCATTGTTATTATCCTGTATTACATCTTTTTGTCTTAGTCTGACAAGCTCAAATATTATTTATAATTAATAATTTCCATCCTAATTCTTTTGTATGCACCATTCAAAAAATACACAAACAGAAGATCTAAAATATAGAAAACTTTGTCATAGTCATGTTTTTCATTGCAGCTCTGGAGTTTTTTATAGAACATGTACCTCCTTTTGCACAGGAATTTAACCCTGTCAGGCTGGGTAGCAGGGCGGATTCTTCTGTGTCATATCTCATCCTCTGCATTGCAGAACTGCAGAATGTGGACATGGTGAGGTTCACCGTGTGCAGTCTGGCACATGCTCCATTTCTGGCATCCTTAACTGCATATAAAATGCAACTGTTGTTCCAATAAGCAGAATGGAAGCTTTGGTGCTTAAATTAAGCTTTGATGATCAAAAAAATTTCAGGAGTACTAGGTTATCAGGCAAGATTTTTGACAAGATTTTTATACCAGCAAAATGTAGCCACAAATCTCAAACTCAGTTCTTCAAACATCTACATAAAAGAGTATCTGCCCAAACTCTTGAGTCTCTTCATCATAAATTTTGTGCTGCGTCCTCTGACAAACTCAGTTTTCAGTGGTCGTTTCAATGCACTGCAATTCATGAGGCACTGGTGCTCATGAGCCATGCTTACTTACTGTGTTATAAAGGAACGAAAGGTTTTTCTTTCTCCCTCTTTTTCTAAACTTCACACTTTTTTATGTCAGGGAGATTACCAGCATGAAAGAAAACCTAATGGTGGGCCAATGGGTGGAGGGAATTCAGTTCTTAACGTTCTGCATCAGAGACTGATGACAAGGATACTGATACCTTTGGGGATCATTGCTAGGCAAGTCATTAGTCTAGTCCTGCAGGCTTACATGATTTGCTATGCATAATTGAAGATAGACTGGTTTTTCTAAAAGTTAAGAACTACACAACTAGTGTGTTAACAACACATTGAAACAGCTCATTGTTTATCGGCCACTATAAAATTGCAGCAGTGTTTCATCTCCCTTAATACTGCAGTAATGTATTTTCTGGAAGAGTTTTTTAAAGGTAGTGATTAAAGAGAAGGAAAAGAAAGTAAAAAATTATTCTTAATAATATTGTTCAAAGACATAAAAGGTCAGATGTATATTTGAAAGCTTTCTCCTTCTGAAGAGAAAACTCTTACCCCTTTGAAGTGTTGTTATCAAGCCCTTCTTTGGACTTTCTGTCACCCAGCCCTTCCATTTCATCTCATCGAACTCTAAACATGAGTGTTCATTCTATCGACTCGGTGAAATCCTCCTGTAGCAACCTAACACAAAGTAAAATGAGCACTTCTGCATTTGCAGATCAACTTTTGCCTGATGAAAACACTGATATGCTCAGAGCAAGAGAAGGTGTGCCAAAGAAACCAGCCAAAAACAACCCAATGTAAAACAAGGACTCCTCTCCAAGTAAGCTGAGCACCCTGGGAAGCAGGAGCTTCAGAAATTCCTTTGTTTATGGAAGGTACTTAACACCCCATATCTTGGGCTTGTGTCAGTCCCTGCAAACAAAGATTTCAGAGCATTAAGTAGTATTAAAAAATTGCAATTTAAGTACATGATAATAAGCAGTCAGTGAGATTGTTCTAACATTCTCTAGTGTATATCAGGAGTGATCCCAATCAGTTCTTAATTTCATCCTGTAATATTCCCAGTGGAATTATAAACAGAGTGATACTATAAATGGTGTAAAACTGGAGTAAGACCCTGAAACAAGACCTTGTAGAATGTATGCCATGGTGACTCCTTGTCCCATGAGATTACCTTCCCTCTTACATCGGCAAAATGAACATAGGTAAAAAAACAGCTAAAAAACATCTCTGAGTTTTATGGCTCTTCACACTGAGTTTTCTAATAAGGACCCTGTCTGAGGAATACTTCCCAGATGCTATGTTTCCTCACTGTCAAGCATTTCCAGCTGGTTGTGTAAGAGCGTGCACTTCTCTGTGGGGCTCAGACTGACTTAAAAGAGTTCCACTTTGTTTAGTGTGTTTAATGACCATTGCAGCTACTTACAACTCACATACTACATTTCATATGACCTTGTGCTGTCTTCAGTAGCTCTAATGAAGACAGAAACAGGCAGTAAGGCAAAAAGTGTTGGATCTGCAAAGGGATTTGGAGTCTAAGTTTTTCTTTGCCATCCAGTATAGGGGCGTCTGCTCCCAGGTCAGGCATATTCTTGCAAATTCAAAGATGAATTGACACTTCTGGGGCTACTCAGTTTTGAGAAGAAATGGAGTAGGAAAAGCAATATCTTAGGATTATTCTGTCCTGGTGGGCCCACAGCCCTGCAGTGTCTCAGGAGGAGTCTGAGCACAACTGAGAGATGTGAACTCTTAAAACTGACTCAGGCTGTTCCGCACCAGGGTGCGTTTCTTATGCAGGTAATAAATAATCCCCTTCTGCTGTTGACATGACTTAATGAGGAAAATTTTGCAGATGGTGAAAAATAGAAGATATTTTCCTAGGGATAAAAAAGGATCTTCTCTAAATAATCAGACTGAAATCCTGCTGTGGCAAATTCCTGGAGACAAGGTAGCACAGCTCACTCTAGAAGACAGACTGATAGACCAACCCATGAGTTAGATCAGAGAGCAGAGCAAATGATGCAGTTCTCTCCCTTGCAGAGCTGTATGAATTATTTGATGTGGTTATTTTTACTGAATTTAGAAGTTTGATGTCTTTGCTGAGTGTTTCAGAGACGATAAGGTCTTCTAAATTTTTTCAGGTTTCTCTATTTCTATTTAATCAGTGCATATACTGCATGGATGTGAACTGTTAAATCCTGCTACAAGCTGAAAATAGGTGCCATGTGATCAGCCATCTGGATCATGTGGACTTGTTATTTTACCTGAAAAAAACCAGCGACTCAGGCAATGAAAACTCATGCTACAAGAAAAAAAAAAGAAAAAAATTCCAAAAACCCCCAAATAAAACCAACACAAATTGATACTTTTATCATCTTTGGAGAACTGGCAGGTTCTCATAACAAATGGTGAATACTGGATGTAAGTCCTAGGGGAGAAGTGTCATTATACAAATGACTTCTTTTACAGTAAGTTTTGTTGGGGGAAATAGGCAAGGTCACAACTATCCCAGCCAGAAGTAGGAAAACGTGCTTACCTAAGGTGTACAGGCCAGGAGAAACACTGTTGAGGTTCATGCAGCCCTTGGACTACAACGCACAATGCTACTCCAATTGGGCACCAACCCCATGGCCCAGAAGAGCTGGAGTGTGCTTGGAGTGACTACATGGCTCTGGGGAAAATAGTCAAGACCATGGGGTCCCAGGGGGTCTCTACTTGAGAAGGAAGGGCTGAGAGGGAAGGGCTTGAGGAGAAGGTGATAGATCCTGCAGGTCCACAGGCAGTTCCATAGCTGGCATTGTCAATAGGGAGTATTGACAGGGTCCTTGAAACCATGAGATCCTATTTGAGGATATAGGATAAGTGTGGGGAGAGGGGACACACCTGACTTAGTGGACTTCTCTAATTAAACAATTATGTTTCTGGATGAAAGGAGATAAGTGTTTCCCACAATATCTTTGGATGCACATGAGGACACGATGATTTGGAAGGTGGACAAGCAGATGGTTTTATAGTTGGAGAGCAGTTTTTAATGGGCTGTACTCCTTCTGGAGGCCAAGAACAAGAGGAATAACACACGTCTCCCTGTTATCTAAAGGAGGAGAATGAATTCCCCCCTCAGCAAAACTGCAGATAGCCCCAAAGCTGGGATGTGAAGGGATCCAGTACCATGTGGCAGGGAAGGCTCTCCCTATGCACACTCTGCTCTACTTGCCCATTCTGCCGTGTTGCATGCTTGCACCTGTATGGTTATAGACAGATAATGCTGCTAGAAGACTCCTCTGCTTCTTTTGCCTGGAGTTTCAGGAACAAAGAGACATGATGATTTAAACTTTAAAACCTTTACTTGTGTTGGCCAACTTTCCCACTTCTTCTTCTTCTCTTCCTTCTCCTGGTAGCTTTGAGTGCTGTTCATGGGGAAGATGAATGTGAGAACTCTGCCCACCTTTGGAAACTGAAGAGACAGATGATCAATTTTTCATTTACAAAAGGTTTTTATTTCTGTTCTTGATGCGCTGAAGAAAGAAATACCTCCTCTTGAAACCAGCAGAAGTAGTCCAGCAGAAGTAGTTTCCCGAGAAGTTTTCCCATATAGCCCTTCAAATCTCTAGGACTCACTTGGGCTTCTTTTGCCCTAACGTCTTTTTTGTTCTTTGAGGTTGGGGGTTGGAGGAGAGGAAGTTGATTTTGAGTTTTGCTTTTCACCTGCTCCCTCTTCTCTCTCTCTCTCTTTTTTTTTTTTTTTTTTTTTTTTTTTTTTCTTTTTTTTTTTTTTTTTTTTTTTTTTTTTTTTTTTTTTTT
>VXBR01006879.1:364533-420143 GCA_013400215.1 Cisticola juncidis
TTTCCTTTTTTTTTTTTTTTCTTTCTTTCCTTCTTGATGACTTATGCCTTTGGAAAAGCAAGGTGCTTCTGGGAATTGTTGAATCAAGTTGCCTGGAGGAAAAAAAACTTTTGTAGGAAGTTACTGAAGTTACTAGTAAGATCATGTTAATTTTATGTTCTTCTGCTTTCCTACTTTAATCATCTCTGGTACACTTAAGGGCATTATCCTGATCAAGAAGGCTTGTCTATTGCTTGGCCTACATTTCAGTTGAACACGCACTGAACACTTTCTTCCTTTTTTGGTGATTCAAGGACTTGAGAGATGTGTGAAGATCAATTGCCAGTGAAAACTGACACCAAAAGTTGGTGACAGCATCAGTCTTCTCTATGACAGTTGTTACCAGATCCCCTGTCTTACTCAGCATAAGGGACGGTGCAAAGTCAGCAGAGCCATGCACAAGTCCTTGGAGGTCTGCCACATGATGCTACCAGAAGATACAGAGCAGAGCAGTCTCATTTTCTAGCACATGTCCTGATGCAGAGAGGAATGCAATGCAGAGTTGGAGGTAGTGTAGTGATAGCTTTTGAAATTAGGATCTATAGGAACTTATTCTCAGATTTCTCTAAGTCATGATCAAAATGCTTACACTGTTCAATACATGGAGGAAGAAGAAATCTTCCTCCTTGTATTATTGTTTGGAAATATACCCTTAAATCTCATTATATTCAGCTTTTTCAGTGCAGAATCCCATAATATTATGTGTCTCTCAGAGAGGACACTCCTGGGAAAATGTGAAACATTGAGTTACAAATCCAAATGGCAGCAACTGTGCACAGTATGGTTGGATCTTCTCTTTTCAGCCCTCCTCAGCCTTGCAGGGGCCTGCAGCCTCTTCATGAAGGTTTAGAGCTGCACATCTGGCACTGTGCAGTTGGCAGAACAACTCACACCATGCAGCTCCCAGGGAAGCAAAGAGGTCTAAGGAAGCACTAGGGAGTGACCACCCCACGTCCATGTCAGACAAGTGTGTATTGCAGCCTGCTCTGGCAGGTCAGAATAGTCTCTCAAGCTGGGCCTGCAGATTAGAGCACACACTACCCAAATTTACCTCAGGAGGCCACGTTTGCAACCCAGTGCTCCGTGCCGAGCTCTTTGCTAATGGGGAATGTGGCTTTGATTACTGCTTTGATATAACTACTTGTCAGAACTGGAGGTTTATCATTTAAACTTCCAGAAAAGAGATTCAGGGCTGTAGTTCCTTATGTTCTTCATTAATCTCACAATATTTGTTGTTTATAAGACTGTACAGATGTAGGAACATGGTTATCCCATGTGCCTCTGGCTGCATCTGTAACCATAGCCAGGTGGGCGCAGGTGCCATGGGCTCCCTTTGTCCATCAGTGCCAAGAGACTGTGTGTGTTTGTGCTTCAGCCTCTTACCTTCTGGCATGGAGCAGGGCAAGTCAGAGGCCTTTGATGTTTTCACTGATTGTGTCAGCTATCCTTGTCATGGCCACCGGGAATAAAGGAAATATTAGTTCCCATGCAATTAACGGCAGTACATTTTAACACACTCAGGAAGAGGGAATTTGCCACAAAAAACAATTCATTCAATCACCTGACTGAACCTCTGAAACTATCCAGAGACCAATTTGATAGTGCTGGATTTTCCCCATCATCTGATTTTTGTGGCCACGCATTACCTCACTGGCATGCTTAGTGGAGTCAAAAAATAACAGTTCCAGCCATGAGCTCTGATAATGAGTTATGTGACATGCTGTTATTAACCTTCTGCAGGAGTGAGAAGTGATTTTTTAGGGTAAGGATTGACTCTTGGTGCTACAAGCCTTTGCAGGTTTCCCTGAAGCATTATTTGTAAGCAGCTATCTTTTCTGCATAAGAAAAGTTCTTGCAGTACAGCCTAGAGGTTTTTTTGTTCTCAGATTCTTCTTGCAAAATACAGTCATAGCACTTCTGATCTTGAGTTTATTCTAAATAAGAAATCCTTTCCTAAAATGGAAAATCCTGATCAAATTTAATTCTGGGAGCTGAAAATCGACAGTGATTAAAACTTCAGAGTTTAGACCAAAGCAATATATGTTTCAGTGATGAATTCAAATGGTTGAATTGAGCAGCTCTATCTGTCTAATCTTCTTTGATCTTCAAATTGGTTCTCTAGCTACTTTTCTAGTACAGTTCACAAATGCATTAGTGGACTCTAATCTGAAATTAAGAGCATAACAATGTAAAAGGGCTTGAATTTGAAGTAAATCAAATTCAGACTGGAATACACTGAATAGTTTTAATAGTGAATGTTGCATCTATTGATCAGATTATTATTCGTAAACAATATAAAACTATTAAAATATAGAGATAAAATGATCCAATTTAATTTTTAAAACATAATATCCCTGACACCCTTTCTTGTCCAGAACATACCACATTCCTAAAAAATATTTTAAATAATTCAGTGGCCACCTGAGAAAATAGTAGATCCATCACAACTATGCAGAAATGAACTTATTGCTCATGCACTACCCAGTAAATCTGTGCAAATATGTCTTTGTTACTGAGTTGCCCCTAAAATGAAGTTGCCATTGCCAGAAGAGTTTCAGTCCATTGCATTAAGGGCATTGTCCAAATGCCTCAAACACTGACAGGCTTGGAACACTGAGCACCTTTCCAGGAAGCCTGCTTCAGTGTTTGACCACTGGGAAAGAAATATTGCATCTAGGTGAAGAAATATTTCTTAATGTCCTGTCTGAACCTCCCCTGCTGCAGAGCTGAACCATTCCCACACACCCTGCCACTGGATACCAGGGAGAAGAGCTCCCTCTTTACCTCCCCTCCTCAGGATGTTGTGGAGTGAGATGAGGTTGCCACTCAGCCACCCTTTCTTCAAACTAAAAAATCTCTGAAGTCAGCTCAGGTGCATTAACTTCAAAAAATGTTCAGGTTTCAGACGTTTGGAGCTTTTTTAACTAGAACTGCATACCAAAAATAGTCCTTGGGGGTGGGCATACAATTAAGTCCTGATATCGTTAGGATCTGTCCAAGGCAGAAGGTGTGTTAGTAACCTTTGTGTGATGGTCACACAGATGATGATGGAGGCAGAATTGTCCATCATGGTGGCTACTTCAGAAATTTTGCTAGAATTAACAGCTACAGACAAAAAAAAACCCCAAAAAACCAAAAAAAACCCCACAGAATTTTGTCTTCTAGGGAGCCTGGCCATTCAACAAGCACATTCCTCTTGTCAAGTTCATCAGCAGCTCCCTGTGTGTTTAGTCGTGCTGAGGAATGCCACCACTTCTAAGTCTGTTTTCTGTCTTCTTTATTCACAGCCCTTTATTTATTTCTGCAAGACACAGTGGCCAACCCTGTGAAGACAGGCTGTGAGCTGATTGCAAACTGGCCAGTTTGTAACCTGTTCAGCTGATGGCTTTGAAGAGTTCTCATTCTAGACTGTAGGACTGCTGAATCTTTCTCTTGCTCCACATGAGGGACATATTACTCACCCAACTGACTCCAGATTATCTGTGTTCAGTCTTACACCACAGTGAAAACAAATGATAGTTTGGAACTCCATCAGTATTTAATGAGTTGCATCCCTGTGATGAAGACATATGCTTAACACCAGCAACAGTTAAGACAGAAACATTTTCATGTGTTAAACAGAATGAAACAGAACCACACACCAATCAGCTCTCTGTGGCAAATAACATGAGATGAACAGAGTTCTGAGGCTGAGTTGCAGACTGGGGAAGTATATGAGCATGTGCAACCAGGCTGAGCCAGCTAGTTCATACAAAAGTGCATTACAAGTGTTATTTTTGACATACATTCCTAAAAGCCTAACACTTGAGCTAGCATCACAGCAAAGAAGACCAGATGCAACTCAGACTTTGCAATGGTATTTAAATGTTTGCTCTCACCACAAGCAGAAAGTTATTGATAGTCTTTTTGTTGGACTCATTAGAACAGAACCTGTTTTCTGCAGTATTCAATCATCCTTCTCCTGTCAGAGTTGAAAGTAGACCATTCTGGCAGACTAAGGCATTTCTTCACTGTTTTGTGATCTATGAGTAAAAAGGCAGAGGCTAGTCAAGGTGCAGAAGGTGAAAGGGAATGTGAATGGAAACAGAAAGTGCCCCAAGGCTGGCTTTCCATTTTCTTTGCAGCTATTTGTTGGATATTGCCAAAACTTCTTGCTTTGAATAAACATCTCTACAGCACTTTTTGTTTGTTAAAATTCTACTTTTGTTTCTCAAAAGCACCAGTGAGAAAAATCAGATCTGTGAATTCTGTAGGGCTGAGACGGATTTTGGGTGTGCCAAATAGCCCATTATAACTTGCCTATAGTTGTTATTTCTTCACTGAAACCTAGATGGACTGGTTATCCAAGTGTTCTCCACTTCTGTCATATCTGCTGGAGGATGACTTGCTCCAGTAGAATATTCCAATGTTCAAATCCTACCAACAGAGGAGTACCAGAAAATAATTTGACTCACAGCATTTTCTTGACAGTGACCATGGGTTGGCTTTGAAAGCTTCGAGGTCTCTGAAAGTTTGTAAGTTCTTTTAGCCCAAGTCCTCAACAGTGTTACCCAAAGGTGAGCAGTGTCAGGGCTCTGACTGCACTTAGAGGCTCTGCAAGCCCTTCCCCTCTCCCCTGGATTTGGCTGCCTATGTTCCAAGCCTGCCCTTATACAGCACAGCTGGGTGACCTTGGCTCAGACATGCAGCACAAGAGCTGGAAGAATGTGGGGCCTCACTTCTTCACTGAGGACCTGTGTTTAATGAACTCAGTCCTTGCCTGAGCTTCCTTGCAGGGGTGCCTGCACCCAGCATTGGACCACAGTCCCCCCACCCCAGCCTGGCAACCTGCATTCCTGGCTTGGCCATGGTGCTGCCTTGCCACTGCAGACTGCCTGGCCAACTCTGGGCTGTGTCATAGACACAGCACTGCTCTGTTCTTGCTGTCTGAGTGCCATGGGGCACGGCACCTTGGCGGAACGGGGACAGCCGTGCTGCTGTAGCTGTCACCCTTGGCTCTCAGTCACCTTTTTCCATGAAGCAGCCCACAGCTGCTGCTCCCTGACAAGCAGATGGTCCAAACAGTTTCAAAGTCTGTAGAGCATTTTCAATTTCAAGTACATAAAGCATTCAGAAATTAGTATTTCTATTGTTCCTGCATTTTCCGTTCTAAAACTGAAAAATGAGCATGACTCCATGTGCTGCCAGCAGCATATTTGCCTTTCAAGACCGTTTATCAGTTTGATGCAAAGATTTGCATTGAATCCATTTTTATCTGAATTAGGTCTAATAAGCAGACACACGTTTTCGTCATGACTGTTCTAGATGCCAAAACTGCTCAAGTTTAAAATCAATATTGCATTATTGTGCACCTGTGACAATGTGGCCAGTAGCTTGTTTCCCAGCTTTTTTACCCGTTGGCTGCACATGAAATCCTTTTCAATCCAACACCTCTCCTGTTGGAATTTAAGCTTGTTATTTTAGGACCTGTCAATTTAAAACATACCTATATCACACTGTCCAAAGGTTGCTTGGCACCCAAATGACAACATGACACTCAAGGCTGCTTGTGTGTGGGAGTATGTTTCTCAGAGGAAAGGCAATTCTGAGCAGTTTTGACAAACCAGAACCAAGCACTGAAATCCAGCTGTTGAAGAGCAAAATTCAACATCAGGAGATCATATTTTAAAGCATTTTCAAAACTTACTGTAAATAATGTTAGACATTTTGTGACACTCTTCTGAACTGGAGCTGGTATAAAGATCTACTGACCCTTTTGAATGTGTTTAATCCATATTTGGGAAGTCTTAGATAGAACAGGTTCATAGATCTCTTGCTTTCAAAATGATAATCAAGCACAGTGTTTTTTTTCTGTCATTACTAGTTTTACCTGCCTATAGTAAGAGGGTAACTCCAATGTAAACACCAATTACAATTTTTTTATCAGTGTTGGGAAATAGCTATTGCTCCAGATGCAATATTTCTGAGTGTGGTTTCAGAACTTCAGAGTAAAAATGAATAATGATCAATGTTAAACAGTATATATTTATATAGATGCTGAAAAACATTTCAATATTTATTTAACAAAACAACCTTGATTTTCTGGAGCAAAAAGAATGTATATTGCTTTTCCAAGACAGCACCACAACAAAATTTGAAAAAAAAAAAAAATTGTTTGAATGAAATATCATGATCAACAAAGTCACCTTGTGGTGATTTCATGCTTTAAACTGCTTGTGGTGTATAAGCATGCCTGTTAGGTGCTCACAGGAATCAAAATGAAGGCCATCAAATTTGAATGTTTTTAATCCATAATCTCAAAGTAAATATCAGATGTCCAGGAGGAAAAACATGCAGATGAGGAATGGTGAAGCCTCATGTGAGCAATGATGTGAGTAATAATGAAATCATAGATACCATTAAAAGATGATTAAATCGCCCCACAAGGGTGATTCAGAGGGCACCTGAGAAGGTGGGGCTTTTCCACCCTTTGATATCCTCAGCTGAAGATTTCTATTTCCTTCAGGTGAAGATATTGATATCTTTTGGGAAAATATGCAGTAGCCAAACAAATCATGTTTTACTCAAATATACAGTTACATGATGAAAACAAGTACATTTTTTCTGTGATTTTGATACAAACTGGAGAAAATCAGATCCTCAGTTAGAGTTTAAGTGGAAAATGGATGGCAGTCTGTCAGACTCCTTTGAAAAAGCCCTTTCTAAATCTGTCTTACTGGTGTTGTCATACTCATTTTTTTCCCGTAAGGAAAACAGATTGCTTGCTTCTTTATGGTAAATTACTGTACCAATGTACTCAGAACATCCCTTAATGGTGGTATAACCTAGTTAGATGCACTGTATTATCAAAATTTTCATTTCTGCATAAATTTATTGGGAGACTGGACTCTTGTAGTTTTAGAGCACCTGCCCGCCTTATGTCTATTTATTATATTACAGATGATGTTCCTTCAGTTTTCTTATGTGCTTCTCTGGAGTTCACAGTGTTCTGATGAATTTGTAGTTAATATTGTAAGAGTGCAGTTTGTATTAGCTGAGCAGAATGGTCGTGCATCATTCCCATTTTTCATTTTTCAGTGAAAATGCACATCCAAGCACTGTTTCCCAGAGAACTCAGCAGTGACTGTAGAGATGTGTAATAGTGTTGTACTAAGAGAGGATTCCTATTCCAACCACTGGAGTTAAAACTGAAGTGTACAGAAGAAAATCTGAACCATATCATGCTGGAATAGGGCTCTAGATTATTACAGTGGTTTCTCCTTAAAATTAAGGGCAAGTCTGTGAAAATTCCTGGTAAATATTTTTTTTAAATGATCATTGATTATGTTTCATGTCTGATTTAGTTATGCATACAACTCTGAGACAACAAATTAGAAGACACAAAGCACTATAAAAATAATTTAGAAGTTGTTATGCAAAGTATCACTGAAGAAATATTTTATTTGTCACCTTCAAAACAAACAGGTTTTTTTCAAAGTAAAACCAAAGCTTGTTTCAAAGCTGAATTGTGTCACAATTGACTACACATCTCAGTTTCATTGAGACAACCCTTTCCAACAGGGAACTGTTTAACCAGAAAAACTTGAGGGTCTCTAGAGAGTGGATCAACCTGCCCAGAGATGCTGACCTGCCTGGGCAGGACACCAGGATGTTTGTGGCTGGGATATATCAGGACCCCCACACCTCCCCGTGGCATGTTTGCAGAAGCTCTGCTCAGCTTTTGTGTCAGCTGTGCCTTTAATGCAATGCTCTCCTTTATTTTTGTGGTCTGCTTCTCCTAACTCAATGTTCCCACAGTCCCTTAACGCATAATTGTGTTCAGGGAACTGAGGCAACCTGCTCTTTCTGAGGCTATTTTCCGTGATAAACAAAATAACAACATGTAAAAGCTGCTAATAAATGGTACATCCCTCAGGAGAGAAGGTATTACCTCAGTATTATCCCATTTTCTGCTCATTCAAAGACTCTCAAGGTCAAAGAGACCAAAGCCTCCCTCGAGGCAATGCTAATGCCAGGCTGGCTGTGCATGCCAAGCTGCCAGCCCAAAGGTTATGTGTTACAGGCTTTGACTGTCAATATTGCTCTACTGCTGCTTTTCCTTCCTATTCACCATCCCCCTGCACTGCACCAATTGTATAATTGTATGTCAGGCTTTTAAAAAGTCTTTTCTTCTCCTATCACCTGAAATTTTCGAAATAGTAGCTGCTACTTGTAGGTGAAGAGGCAGGCTATATATAAATACTTACATACTCTATGCACAAAGAAAAAAAAAAAAAATAAAATTATAAACAAAAAAAAAAAAAAAAAAAAAAAAAAAAAAAAAAGTTGAAGGAATGATCTCAGGAGAATGAAGCACTTGAATTCAAGAATTAAGAAGAGTAGGACTATCTGTATAGTTTTAATTTATTCTCCTGCCCTCCTTATATAGAACTGAAGTGCTGAAGTGAGTTATTGTATCTCAAGAGGCTTGTAATTTATTCTTTTTCTTTTTTAAAGCTCTGTCTGAACCACATTTCTGATAACCTAATGCAAATAAATACTCTGTGCTGCAGTGTTCCTTCCAAGAATGGGTGTGATAATGCACTGCTACAGAAACTGATAAGCAAGCAGAAACATTACGAAGAAATCAAATCTGCATGCATTATATGATGAACTGAAAAACAAATCTTGAATTAAAACATGGCCTTGAAAGAAACCTGTCATCCAGGCTGCTATGCAGTACACTGACAGAAGCAAATTCAGTCTGGCAGTTCCATTCCAAAGTTCTTTTTAAATTTTTAATCTATTACAATTAAAAGGACCTGTGAATGTATTTACATTAGCAAAGGCACATACAGAGATTTAAAAGCTGTCTGTGTTCATAAGGAGGGAGAGAAGACTTGAGACTGGGACTTTTTTTCTCATCTGTCCACTCTGCCTGTAAGAACAGCATTGGGTTGCTAAGAGCAGACAAAAAAGGTCTGCTACATTCCCTGCCTGCCTGCTGGGTCCTAAGAGGAGGGGAACTGGGAGAGAGATGGAAGGAGAGTTCCTGTACCTCATGACTGGCACACGAATTCAGCTGTAACTGAAATCAGAGAGTGCAACATTTTGCAGTGTTGCCAGTGGGATCCTTTATCGGCTGTGCCACAGCAGATGGACCTGAGGGTGAACACCTCTGCTAGGGTGGAATGGAGACAACAATTCAGCAACCTGTACCAGGTGCTGGATAGGTTGTGCTCCTGAGGCTGGTACAGTTTGCATCTCTATATATCCCAGATGGAACTGTAAGTTAGAAAACCTTTCACTGATCCAGCACCTTTAAATGCATCTTTGCAGAGTTAACTCTGTTGCAATTATATTTTTTATTCTCTCTCCATTCAAACATTGCATATTCTAGTCACAGGGTCAGATCACTTTAAAAAGCATGATTTTCAGTGCCCAGTTCACTCAAAGAATTATACTGTATATTGTTTGAAGAACTTCCTCTGCTCTAACTCTCTGAGCAAATGTTGCAGGCTGCAAGTATCTGTGTCTGCGTCAGAGCTGTTAACAACATGGAGAGAACCTGTGCTGGCAAGGAAGTGATGACTGCTTTCAGGACTAAGAAAGGTTTATTTCCCGTTCTTGAAAATCCACAGCAAAATCTACCCAAGTCCTTCTGTTCTGAAAGCTGAAAACTAAGCATTGTGGAAAACTTAAGAAAAGTGTTAAGATATGCACAGAACATTACTATAGATTATTATGATTTCAAAAAGTAAATTTTAAAATGTTTAAACTAGATTTGCTAAAGTGGATTTCTTCATATTCAGGGTTTTATCCCTTCTGCTAATTTTGCATTAAAATCATCTATTTCTATAATTATATTTTGTAGTGACATTTCAAATATTGTTTAATGTTTACAGCAGCCTTGAGAGTAAATGGAAGTTAGAACAAAACAGTAGATTTAAAAATCTTTAATACAAATAGTTACTATTTGTACAGATTTTCTTCTTCAGGTAACAGTAATTAAGGATAAGGTGATGAGACAGCACATCACATCCAACAGAGTGGACTGAAAAGCCAATTCCACAGATACAGATCTTCTCAGGACTCCAGCAGATAAATATTGCCTTTCCCAAAGGATACATGGGTGGAAGGTTGATCACACAGCTGGGTCACTGTCACTAGTGTGACCTTAGTATAAACCAGAGACATTCCAAAAAGGGGAAACTTCATGCATGGTCCCCATACCTGCAACTGCTTTCAAAACTTTTATTGGCAATCTGTTGCTAGAGGGAATTGTTTGCTTGTATACAGTTTCAGGAAAGTTTAATTCCTGCTTTAACCAAATGGATTGCCATGGAAATGATAGTTGTGAGAAGAACACATAAGAGAATTTATAGACAGTTGAATTTAGGGTAATTCACAAAATATCTACAATAACACACAGAGGTCATGACATCTATGTTATATACTGTTATTCTAAGATACACAATTATTTCCTCAGTGTCTTAGGAGAAAAAAAAAAAAGGTTTAGATTATTTCTTAATGACACTTATGCCAGAATACAAACTCCACCTGAATGTCTTAGGCACAGTATATTTGGAAAAGGGCCATACTTTTCAGTAGCATATGGAAGAAAAACAACAAATGCTAATCCTTTGCTCAGGCTAAGTCTTTGGGATTTGCCGCAGTTGCCACTAATTAGAAATCACATATTCTACTGTTAAAAAGGAGAACAAAAATAAAAAGGATACAAAGGTTTTGGCTTATTCCCTGTGTGACTGCAACCCTCCCCACCTCAGCAGCAGTCAGTGTCAAGGCAGCCGGATATCATGGGAGCCCAGCTCTCCTGAAGTGCTGAGATTCCTCATGTGTTCTCCATGGAGCTTGTTCCCTGAATCCTATTGTTAGTGAAGATAAGTAGCACTTTCAGCCAGCAGTATGGCCAAACACCTTGACTGAGCTGGTAAGAATTGTGCCCTAGAAGAGCCTGTGTTCCTCCAGATAAAGGACATGCACAAAGTTGCACATGCACATGCACAAAGGACATGCAAAAGACATGCACAAATGTCTGCAGTCTGCTGCAGACATCAGCACTGCAGATACACATCCCTTGTCTCCTGTCCCTTCATCAAGAGTGTAAATCAGTGAAACAAGAGGCAAAGGATGCACATCCCTTCAAAAAAGGTCAAAGGAACAATGTGGGGATTTGCAGGTCACTCAGCCTCACTCAAAAACTTCCCTAGCAAGGGCTCTTATAGAGCACTTCTGAGGACAAGAAGCAGCTGGCTGGGAACAGTTGGTACAGATTTACTGAGGATAAACTCTGCCTGAACAGCTTGATGGCCTTTGGTTACAAAAGGACCAGATTTTTTAAGGGGAGAGCAGCACAGAGTGGTTCAAGGGGAGCACTACCCAGGCATCTCCACTGGGACTTGTCTGCTTAACAACACTATCAGAAGCTGGAAGAGGTGACTGAGTGCACTCTGGTTGTGTTTGCACACACCAGCACAAAATTTATGAAGGTGAAATCCTGCCTGACCAGGGTGGTAACCATCTGCAGTGAAAAGACTGGCTCAGTGGCTGCGGGGAGAGTGGTGGAGTGTTTTTCAAACTCTGAAAAACAGAGTATTTAACTATTATATCATCCTATAGGTGATTACCTGATAGCAAATTAAAATGATATTACACCTATTTCCCTCACAAAAATGTAAATTTTGTTCTCAATACCAAATATTATCTCATTCTGTGCCATGGTGCTACTTGAATTGAATACTGTTAGGAGGATGATGTTGGCAAAGGAGCAGCCAAAAAAATTCAAAAAAGAGAGGTAAGTCACTGTTAAAGACAGTGAAAGAAAGAAACATGGGGAGAAGGTTTACAAAGAAACCCCAGTCTGCCCCATTTCAGATCTGGCATGAAGTGCTGCAGAATTTCCCTGCTGATTCAAGTGGCACAGCCATTCATTTGCCATACAGCCAGTTAAAGAAGCTGTTTATAACTCAGAAAATTCAGTTGGTTTCCATCTTATACTATTTCACGAAAGATTTCACACTTGATTTTAATTCTCTTTAAAATTCTCTTTTTGCAATATCTCATACTTTTTGAAGTGACCTTTGCTTGCAAAGAGGAGAGCAATTATTTCTGAGAAACAAGTAAATCTCTGGACTGTCTTCATCCTTCTTTTTTTGCCTCTATTGCTGACACTCAATTTATTCTTTTTTTTTTTCTTGGACCACTTTTTAGAAGTTGTCAATAATGTTCAAGAAATAGAAAACTCATACTGCAAACAGTAACTGTTCCATTTTTAAAAGTTCAGGTTGTAGCTAATGGCTTCCAAATAACTATCAAGGAACAATTTTTTCAGAAGCTCTATCTTACTAGCACATGTTAACCTCTGCAATTTCACCTAAAAATGCTGAATTTAAGTGGTTTACTAAAAATTCCTCAACTTCTATCAGAAAGAAAAAATCACCCCTTATCTACTTTGTACATGCTTATATGGTTTTATTCCAACAGGTTTAGCTTTAAAGGTTTGAACAGTGAAAAGCAATGAGTTTTGCACATTTTGTACATTTTCTGTACATTGCATATTGAAATTGAAGTAATCAGAGATGATTGTTTAAAAGTGAATGGAAAACAGCTATGGAAGATTTTTAAGAAATGCTTTTTCCTCAGCATCACTTGGTCATGGGGCTTAATAGTGACTTACAGTGGCTTTAGCTACATAGTCAAACAGTTTCCAAGAAAGATTAGTAATTATTAGTCTTTTATTTCTCTTCTCCTGAAGAGTGATGGTCTAAGATGAGTCAAGTTACTGTTCTGCTTTGTCAGTTTTAGACAGACTTCTGAAATACACTTAGGTTGCAGAAATAAAGCTAAAAAATACTATATATTCTCTGAGGAGAATATGCATGTACCTCAGACCAGCAGTGCAGGAAGCATTCCTGCCTCCTTGCAAGGTATCTGCATTGGGGACAGGCTGAAAACAACACCTGCTCCAGCAAACAAACACCAGCACCAGCGCTGACTCCACATGAGGCTGGATTTAAGTTGCCATTCTCACTGAAGTCAGTACACACTCTCCAAAGCAATTGTCATTGACACAAATGAAATTGCATTCTTGAAGTAATTCTCTGAGCTGCCACCAACACAGCAGTGTGCAAAGCACCAAGCGTAATAATGCTCTTTAAATAACAATAGTGATACAACCTTACCTCTGTTGCCATTACTTGGGGGGGGGGGGGGNATTACACAACAGATTTTAATGTACTGCAAATCACTTAAATACTTTCATTTAAAATAAATTTTGAAATGACTGTTTTCCCAATTAGTTGCTGATGTTAAGGGCTTTTATATGTTCCACATCTTATGCAAGTTCTTAACCATTAATTCCTCCGAAGGCACCACCTTGTTTAGGCAAGCCACTGCTAAATTTTTTAACTAGGATGGTGGATGAAGATTCCCAAAGCCAAGAACATCAGCATTCATCCTTCACTCAGAGTAAAACTGAAAAGCAGCTAAGTGCCTCCAAGAAATGAGAGGGGCCTTTGCTCAAAAAGCACATTGCACATTAATGTGGTTAGAAACTGAGCTGTGGGACAGGCAGAGTAACCTGGGAGGTGGTGCTGCTCCCAGGCTGATCAACAGCTGAGAGCTAGGAGAGTGTGGGATTTTGGGGTGGGTCAATGGGGAATGGGAAATACTCAGAAGGAACTCCCACAGATTGCTTCTCCCCTGAGGAAACATAACTTGGAGCATCTCTTTGGAAAATGAATCAAGCAGTATGATAAAATTGGCTATTGGGCCCCAAATACCAATAAACTTGACCAAATAATTAGCCTTCTTTCACTATCCATGAGGAAAGCAGGCAGCAAATTACAGGCACTCTTCTCATGTTGGACAGCACAAATTACAGCATTTAAAACCCCACACATCACTTAGGCACCCCAGTGCTGAACACCAATAGACTGCATTTAATGGTGTATGTCCTTCCCCAAAGACACTCATGTGCTCAGCACTGCTGAATGTAAACCTCACTGACATGTCAAACACATGGTTGAAACTTTCCTCATCTCTGGAGTCTGTGCCCCAGCACCAAGAAAAGCCAAATGCACTGCTAGAAAAGCACCTTGCAAAAGGTGAAGCACGGGTTTAAGCCCTCAGCTTCAGTCATAGTTGGTTGTTTCCCACAAGCCACAGAGCAGGCTGAGGCCACCGCAGTCACCACCCACTCCTGGGCTGAGCAGGTACCAGACTCTGCTCCCCATAAGGAGCATCCCCTACTCTGGAATTCAGGTGACATTTTTGTCATCCATGTGGAGAGCAAGACATCAGCTCCAGGCCACCAGTAACTGGGGAGCTTCAACATCAACCCTGGTCTCCACCAGTTTTCCTATTGCAATATGAACCCTGGTCTCCACCAGTATTCTTTTTACAACATGAAAAGATGTAAGTAATGAGGTAAGAGGCAGGGATAGCTCAGCACTGTTTCATGCTGAAATAAATGCTGAGCTTTAAAAATGGGCCTTTCTGTCACATGGAAGCCTGCACAAGACAAATAAAGAAGCAGCTAGAGGCTTCTTTGATTGAGGCTGTTCCACATGCCCTGTTCTCTGCCACTCAACCTCCCCCTCTGGGTACCAGTGCTGAAGCCATAGTGGGCAGGTCAGTGAAGGGAATTGAGCCCTCTAAAGTCCACAGGCTTCTCTAGAGAACACCTACACAACACATGCTTTGCGTTTGACTTGTGTTGTCAAGCAGTACCTTTAGAGACAGCACCTCATTGCACTTCTGCTCTTCAGCACTGTGACAAATACAACCTTTTGCTTGATGGATTGCAGTAGTGAAAAGGGGACAGTAGCCTGAGCATGTGAATCACGAATAGGATGGAGGCCTTTTATAAAAAGAGAGGCAGACTGGATGAACATGTATTGATTTAGCTTTATTTATTATTCTGCTATATAACAAGGTACAGGAACTGGGCTAAATACCTAATACAGAAAACATCTACTGAAAATTTCAGCAGTTTTTTTTAAGCAAAGAGTTTTAATTTTAAGAAACCTCCACATCTCTTTCTTGCAGCAATCAAAGTTTTATTCTAAAAAGCTGTAAGTATTCTTTTCAGAAACTTTATCAAAGCTCTTTTCCTGACAAACTAAGTGAAACAAAATGACAAGCATAGATATGAACAGCAATGTTCTCATTTGCATTTAGATAAACATTATAAACACAGCTTAAGTAGTAGCGATTTGGAGAATACTTAAATGGCTTCTAGTTGTAAATGCTACGCTCCACTTAGCTTAAATAGTTACTTTCTATGCATCATTAGATTTGCATTAGACACCTTGTACTTCTACATTCAAATCAAGGCCAGCCTTGAAAACATCAGGTAGGGTGTGGATTTTGAATGGAATCGTTATTTCAAGAATATTGGGCCCAGCTATAATCTGGTGGAAATAGGCTGGAGGATTTTGAAACCATTGTACAAAAGATATGACTTGAAAATAAATTTGAAACAAAAAGTTAAATACAGCACACATCTAACTAGAGGTCCTGAGAGAGTGGGTAGAGCCCCTGCTCTTCCTAGACACAACTCCAGATCCTTTGGAAATTTGAACCCAGTATTCCCACTGGGAACCTCTGAGCCTGACACACCTCAGATGCAAGCTGTCTGGGAACAGCACCAGAAATGTGTTCTCCTGCAAGAATTTAAATAAAAACTATGTTATAGAAATAACTGAAAAATAAATTTATACTGACCATTCAGCCAAGGCTGATTTATATGAACAGTTCTTATTCCTTCATCATATTCTGTAAGTTGTTTCAAATTCAAGAATAAAATATGTGGTATTGAAGCAAGGAAAGTTAGAGAAGAGACTTGGTCTGCTCAAACTTAAAGGACACAATTTTTATAAACAAAAATTATGGATAAAAAATAAATTTAAAAGTAATCAGAAACCTTGTATATGGAATAGGGAAGAGAAACTGGGAAAGGCTTTTCTCCGGAAAGCATTCCCAAACACTATTTGAACTTCTCTACATTTTTATGATTACATCTGACTTGAGGGAGAGGGTAAGCCTGTGAGTCCAACCCAAAACCTAGAGCAGAAGTATAATTTTAAGTATAATTTTAAAATGATTTCTTCTTTTTGACAACTGCTGAGACAAGTCACAGAGAGGGTAAATAAAGAAGGTGGTGAGAGAACTTTGCTTTCTGATTCTTTCTGGAGATGTCCTGTGCCTGGAATCAAGGAGGAGTCTCATTTGATCCCATATGGGAGAGCAGCTCTCACACAAGGGTCTGACTCACTCCTGGCCCATCTGTCAGTCAGTGCCCACAGGACAATTATCAGTTGCCAACACTGCTGGCTCTAATACTCTCCTTTGATGCATCCAGGTAGGACTAACCACAGGCTGAGCTAGATGCTGATCCTGTCAATGTGGGACAGTAAGGCACTTGCAGAAAAGGTCCAGCATCAATAGCCAACTCAAGCCTTTGATCCCATGTGCATGTCCAGTTTTCCTGGCTGCAGCACTGCTCAGCAATCTCACAAATCCCAGTTCCCTTCAGGCAGGTAATTTAGCTGTCATTGCCAAAAAAGAGGCAGGGCACCAGGTAGGCTCCACTTTTGTGTGACTCCATCTAAGGACCTCCCCAGTCCCAGTGACACCAGAGCCACGCTGTTGCATGTCCTCAACCAGTGACAGCCCCTGTGCCACCCTTGAAACAGAGAGAGAAGGTCTGAACAGAGGAATATCTTTACATTAGACAGAGCAGAATAAAGGGAGGGAAACACAGGGTAACCACACTCCCTTCATCCCACCTACTCTGCATGGCAATGATGTATTTTCTAGCCCAGCCAGTGCATTCTAATTGTTTTTCATCCTCCTTGTGGCAAAATTTGATTTTGCCTCCATTGCTGTACACGGCTGGACCTTGCAAGGAGTCTGAGGTCTGTTTCTCACGAGCTACCACTGTATGGCATGATCTGGGCATAACACACTGCTCAGCTTTTGCCAGCGTTCAGTAAGGCAGAGCTTATTACATCTTCCTTCCCTAGTCAGACATAACATTAAGGATTAAAAAATTAACATAACACTAAATTAACATAATATAGAATTTCAAACACATCATCCCATAACCTGTAACAGTTTATGAGATTCAGTGGGTGCCCAGAGGGGCATGGGATGTTCTGTCTTGCCTCTACCGCTCTTATTTTTCAAATGGTTGTGGGCATAAAAGGTCTGGGGTCTCTGCCTCTTGGGCTTTGTCACCTACAATGATGGATTTCCATCTCATCCATTGTCTTGTTGTTTGTCCTCCAGGAATGAGAAGATATTGCTTCTTCTTTCACAGTTTATATACACCTGGGCCCAAAATTTCTTCTATTGAAAATGCTATTTAAAGGTTTCTGGGTTGTAGATTCCCTTCACCACCTGATAAATTCTTTTTGCCTTTTGGACATGGTTACTCGTGAGATCTTTTTGAAGTTGCCCCAGGATGATTAAAACCTACCAGAATGGCCAGTACTTTAAAACCTCAAAGGTATTTTTTTCTAGATTGCTTCATGCAAGTGGCACAATGACAATCTTCTTCATTTGTTATGACTTACACAACCAGTCAAAGAGAAGCAGGAAACTAGTTGTATGTCAAGTTTAAATGCTGCTTTGATTGCAGCTTTGTTCACTGTCCAATACAAATCAGCAGCCAGAAGGTAAATTTCCAGATACACGATTCTCTATCACAGATGACATAATGAGTGATTTGAACCTCATAATTCTGTTGGACAAAGATTAAAGAGAAGCAACGGCTCAGTTTATATTTATTGGATAATATATTCAAATATACTGGAATATTTATATTTCTCTCATGGGAAAATAACAGAAAACTTATTATGTACTGCAGAAAATAATAAAATCATAAGCATTTTACTTTTTATGCATAATTAAGCTAGTCACTCTTTCTGTTCCTGTGGTGTGCAACATCAATCATTGATAAGCAATTAAAATATAAAACAAGCTTTTGAAAGCATTAAGCTAACATAAAATTATTCACTTGTCACATTAAACGAACATTTATCCAATTCCTACAGCTTAGCATTGTGGCCTCCAGCTATCCACTACATTTTGATACCTCTGAGAAATAATTTTATCCTTATAAACTTCTAAATACCTTCAGACTTAAAATGAAACTTTATATGCCCTTGATGCAAATGATCTCATCAAAAATTCCAGTTGCATGCAGACAGCTCACACAAACCACGGGGAACCAGTGCTCTCTTTTGGCTTGCTGCACCGCTGGGGTATCTCTTTTTTTGAAGTCTTTTGGTGGGGTTATCTGCTTTTTGCAGCCTTTTGGCTAGCATCTACCACCTCAGTGAGGAGGCTTAACTATCTTGTGTGGGATTTCATCCTTTCCATCAACTGATAATTCAAAGGATTTTGCTTTAATTGACTCGATGCCAGACTGGACCAGCCTGGAAGGTTCAAGGAAGCAGCAGAGTCTCTGTGCATCCCAGAGGGCTCACATAGTCCATCCCAGAGGGCTCACAGTGGCTGTGTGATTGGCTTTTTTGGCTCTACCTGCACTGCTAGAGGTAAAGAAAGCAGCAGGCTGCCACCTAAATCCATTCAGGCATAGTCTATAGCTTAACTCTGTTCTGCTGGTGGTGTGTGTGGATGCACTCAGGAACCTTCACAGTGGATTATGCTGATTTCTGCTTGAACACAGCTACCAAAGCCTCTAAAATCCATTGATGTCTTTCCAAAACCCACAGACCCAACCAGAATAACAATTCTTCAGGACATTTTCATCTCTTTAAAAGCTTGAATCCAAGGGCTCTGAGGCACTAAACAAATCAAACCACTGGTAATAGAAATGTGTCGGCCCATTTTACACGCGAGGAAGTGAATGCATTGATAATGTCATGGAGGTCCCACGTAGACAGGAAAATAATGCCAGTGAGACCCATGTGCCACAAACCCAGACACCTTCCTTGCCTCATTATAAATTCAGGTCCTGCCCCAAAAAGATTAAAAAAAAATTTATCAAATCATTATAAACCTAGTCTGACTGCTGTTCAAAAGAGTGAACAGCTATTTCATCATTGATGCCAGAACCTGGAAGACTCTACTCCTGCCTGAAATCAGTGTCACGGGGCACCTTGAGCCAGTCTAACTCAATGCACCTTCTCCACCTCTGCAGCCAGCACACAGCAGTGTGAGATCTTCAGGCTGTGAAGAGGGAGCAAACTGGGGAGTAAAATGTGGATTTGTTTATGAGAAAAAATAGAAGAGGCTTTAGATTGAAGAAGAGGAAAACATATCCAGAAAAAAAAAATGGAACTGAGAAAGCAAAAGGGAAATTATAAAAATGGAAGGGAAAATATCCAGACTCACCCTGCAGGTATTCAATTACATTTGCACAAAATGGGAGTCCATTGCTCAGAATGCCCTTGCAGTCAAGGGAAGGAAAATCTTCCCTGCAAGAGGGACTCAGACTCAGTCCCCCACACAGGGAAATTAAGCTGAAATGGGTACTAGAATGTGAACAGGAGGAAGAGAGTGCGGTAAATGTGCTGTGATTACAAAGTGTTTGTGAAGTGGCTTGGGATGTAGGCAGCATCACAAAAGAGACCTTGGCCTGCAGAAGATAAAAATATACTGTCCAAGAAGTTGTAGGTTAAGCAGCAAAGCTTGACAAGCACAGGACATATACCCTAAGCACAATTGAATTATCTCTTTTTTCATACATACACTCATATTTAATTAAGTTATGATATTGTCAAGCTTTTGGCATGCTGCCTGCTGTATAAACAATACTGGCACAGATACTCTGTAATTCCATTACAGACCTACTAATTCAAATGGAGGAGCAGGCGGGCATGAAACCAGCTGGAAATTTCATCTGAAACCCACCTCTGGTTCAGACTGAGAAATGCAATATGCCAGGGTGGCAGTGATGTCTTCACTCACAGGGGCCACCCAAGGTCTCTGCTCATCTCTTTAGTGTATTAGCAGACAAACACCCAAACATCCAAGTCATTCTTGTATCAGCACAGCAGCTCAGGATGATCCCCATGCACAGCATCATCTGAGCTCAAAGGAGCTGCTGCTGGATTATTAGGTTTGCCATTGGTGGGATTCAATTATTTCTGCAGTATTTAACTAAGAGTAATGCAAAGGGGCTCCAGCTGGGACCAGGCCTCCGTTTCACTGGGAGACAGTTTCTTTCTCAAAAGGGGCTTGCAGTTTCAGCTGATGATGCACAGAGGGGAAACAGAGGCATCAAGAAGAGATTTTATTATGTTTGCACAGAAATAAAGCCAGCAGGCAGACACTAATTCTAAAATGACACTTTTATATTACCAGACATCCAGTTAAAATATAACAAAATGTCCTTCCACAGTTAAAATAGAAAAAAGGCAATTTTAGACCAATAAAATAAACAAAACCTCATATATAATAATAACAAGAAAATGTATGTTAGACATACAGAAATATCACACTTTGGAAGCTGAAGGAATGGAGAAAAATATTTTACCTGCAGAACTGGAAGCTCCTTAATTCTTACCTCCCCACTGTGCCATTGTCCTGTACTATTTGTAATTGAAAGTGCATGCTTTGACGTACATAAATGAAAAATAGACAGACTGGGGCTCTTATCTTAGATTCTATAAATCCTAGAACAGTAGTTTGTACCACAAATAGCACACTAGAGAACCCGGTTTTAGCTGTGGTCATACTTACCTGAAGAATTAAAGCTGCTTTTTCCAAAGACTTGTTTTTTCCAAAGACTTGTCAGCTCAGGTGCTAGACTGGTTTGCAGTGCTTGACCTGATGCACTTTTCTTCCCAAATTTCCCCAATGTATGTGAGTTCTCAGAGACCCTCCTGGGTCCAGGAGGGAAGCCCTGCATGCTGTAATGAACAAACATCTTATTTAGTGTCCTATGGTAGAAATGGGATAGTTTAGAGCTGGGGAATCCTCATGCACAGAAGGTGTCCATTCTCAGAAGCCCAGGATGGAAGAATTCACAAGAGTTGAGACTCAGACTTCCATTAAAACTTATGCTCTTGATTGCTCTTTTACCAATAATGTAATTTTACAGACACCAAGAGCAAGTTTGTCTACATCCTACAGGACCTGTACTGCACAAAAAAATGTAGGCAGCATTTCTGATATCTGCCTTACACCAACACCATGAAATCATCTCTTCAAAGCAGTAAACTGTAGTTACTTGACTGTGATGTGCCCACCTAACTAACTAAATTAATAAAAAAAGATTTTCTAATTAACTGCTAACCCACCATAAGTGGAGCTTCTCTTTATCAGAAGCATTTGTTTTCTGAAACAGTTGCATCTAGTCTCTTCTTTTCAAAAATATTTCAAGCATGTACTGTAAAGATCCCATGGATTTTCCCGTGTCCCACTGAATGCTGAACTAGGAAAGCCCTTAAGACCAATGGGATAAAGCAAAATAAATTCAATGCAGTTTCTGCAGTTTCTGTTGACTTCCTTCATACAAAGTAACAATCATTAAGTGACAAAGAAAACCGATATTTACCTACTATACTCACTTGTTTTCACAGTATTTCAACTCATGCATTTTTAATAAAATCTTCCAACAGATAAAAAAATTATCTTAATCTGCTCCTTCTCCTATTTGTTCAATGCACTGTTTATTATTTCTTAGCTGCTGGATCTTAAATTTTCTCTTGCATCACCCCAGGTTATTTGTACCATTTGTATTCCCCACCCTTGAAGCACATCTCTGACACTTTCTGGTTACAGAGTTAATAAAGATGGGGTTGGTTTCTAGTTCTTCTAAGGCTGATTATATATATATATATACACACACATAGACATATATATATGCATATATATATGCGTGTACTCTACATATCTGTATCAATGTAGCAAACAGAAACTTGCATCAACACATTTAAATTTTAATGCAATTGAATTTTCATTTGCCTTTTAAAAGCCTGTTTATACAAACTAAACAACCCAACCTAATCCATGCTGCACTCAAACTGCTGTCGCTCCAAACAAAACTCCAACAAAACCAAAACCACAATCATCCTATAAGAAGAATTCTGAAGTCCTCAAATTGACTTCTATAAATAAACGTGTTTTAGAATTCCTAGCATATTCAGGGGGTCTTCACTCTTTAAGCAGTCCTTTAGGAGAAATCATTGCCTTCATCTGACATTACTTCCTCCCTTCTTTTTAACTGAAGGTTCACCTCAGAGAATAGAAGTATTTTCTGATTTCTTAAAGCCATTTACACAGCCAGTGCTACATAGCCTTATGGCCAGCACGTCTGACTATATCTAATCCAACTGAAACCACTGTGCTTCCACTGCAGTCAGCAATTTGCTGTTTTCTAGTTTTATCCCACAAGGTGACCAAGAGATAACAATGATTTCTGCAAATAGGAGTTGTCTGACTGGTAGAGTTGAAATGCAAATAAATATCCTGCTGCACTCTAGGGGAAATATTCTAAATTAACAAAGCAAATAATCTAAATACCCTAACAAGCAATTAGGCAGAAACAATGATATCGGGAAGATCAGTCTCTTTGTAATGCACTGTTTCCACTCACATGAGAATAGTAATTGCGGTATGCGGAAATACAAAACCGGAGTACAACTACCCACATAGTTTTACTACACAAAATGAATCTAATACATTTTCCTAATGTTGTACAGGTAGCTAATTAATTGTAGGCCATGTAACCATCACAAGATTAACAACATGCTTTTATGTAGGTAGTAAACACTGCTTGCTGAGAATATTATTCTATTCAGTAAACAGTGTTTAAACTTAGTAACTGCAGGAAAATTCCATTTCTCATACGAAAAGACCAGTGACCTCACTGAATAAGCCTCACTGTGCCCTTCACAAAAGCTCTCAATTAGGATGAGGAGCACACTGTATAATCAACAGATACAAGGACTGAGAATCCACTCACCTAATGGCAGCTGTGATAAATTACTGAAAACTTTGCTGCTGAAGCTGAGAAAACACAGGGTATTCATTTTAAAGAGAAAATATCTTCAAGGCAATATTTTTTTGATTCTTGCCTGAGTGCTGTTTTAAATCCAAACCCCAAGTAGTTTTAATAGGAAATAATTTAAATATATCAAAATAACCCTATGATGAAAAATAAGAAATGAGTAATTCAACTATGTATAGATAATTACTTAATTACAGAGGAAAACACAGACCTGTGCTTAATTGAAAGATACTGTAAAGCAGTGTGTGCATATATATACAAGTCCACGTTTATATAGTACATTTATAAATTTATGTTAAATATTGCATATACAACTTACTAAATATAAGATGCAATGATATATATAAAATCTTTAATCATGTTTATAAAGATTATTTATCTTTTTGCTAGTCTTATTGCATTTCCTTTCTGCACTAGTTATTAAGATTTCCTTTCTGCACTAGTTGTTAAAATTGCCATCCATGGTGTCTTAAAGCCAAAGCCAGTGGTATATTGATATAAAAGCAAAACCTGCAAACATTGGTGAAAACAGCTGGTTTAGCTCTAACACTGTGAAACAAAAAATCCTAACAGTCATGGAATCAAGAGTTTAATACTCAGTGGCATCAAGAGGCAATGTCACTCAGCTGAGTGAGGTAATTCCAGGAATGGGGAGGCAGCCTTAGAGCTACTGCAGCAGGACCACATCCTCCCCTCCTCTGAGCAAACCAGTGCCACTCAACAACTGAGAAACCACTGCCTGCTTAAGCAGCACCAGGCTGGTGAAGCAGGGCACAGCAAGCTCCTGATTTCTGTCTCTAGACAAAGATTCCCACGGATTAAGTGGATGTGACCGGCTACTTGGGTGAACTTCAGCCTATTTCATGATTAAAGGAAAGCAATTTTTTAGAACACTGAACCAAATCTGGAAACATTAAGCTGCAGGGACAAGAGAAACTCACAACTGGGAAATCTTAACTGGGACTTTCTAATACAGATGCTACTATTTAACCCTGAAGGGAAAAAGCCCCAGAAACCCAAATAATAGGATCGAAGTAAGTTCAGCTGCTTTGAGATCTTAGAACAAAGCAAAACTAAGAGCTGTGAGTTAAAAGCTAGCATAAGTATATACGTTTTCTTTTACATTTGCTTCTCATGATTTGCATTAGAGGACTAAAGTATTTACATGCAATTTCTTTACTTGTATTTTCCATTAATGTACTAGAGTTTGGTAATGGTACCAATACATTTTCTTTTCAGCTCAAAGACAACTTTGCCAGCAGGAATCATTGGCATGCTGGGACTAGCCGCACTGAAAGGGGTGTTTCAGTGAAAGTACCTCATGGATGTGTTGGAGGTCCTGTGGTACCAAGGGCACAGCACAAGGCACACCAACACACACAGAAACAGGACAGAAATTATGCACCTGCCTATTCAGGTGTTTTAACAAAAAAGGGCAAGTTTGCAATGAAAATCTCTGCTCTTGTGGAATGTCTGACTAGACTTAAATGCCAAAGTTTATGAGGTAATTACCAAATCCAAAGTGAGACATTTAGAGAACTTAAAAAGTATGAACCTGAAGAAAACTAACACAGCCCCTTCAGAGCATTGCCACTCATAAGTACAGCATTACCATTTACCAAAGCTCTGTAAATCCTTCCAAGTTCTGGCATTGCCTTTTGGTCTGGCACTGCATCTTGGTTATGCTGGGAACCTTGGTACTCAGGTACCAAATGTCAAAAGGCATCACTAAATCCCTAGGACATATCTGACAAGCATCCTGGAAAGCTTTTGAAGTACTCTAGGTTGGAAAATAGAAGATGCATTTCAACTGAAACACCTGTTTTCTTACCATTTAAATCACTTACAAATACAAAACAGGTTTTCACATGTTTTAAAGAAAAAAATTGTGCAAGTAAAAGAGCTTTTTTTCTGTGTGAAGAAGCTCCTACTACAATCTAAAGAACCTTTGTGTTCTATGTCCCAATTAAAAAACAGATCTTCAGAAATTTCCTTGTAAGCAGCACTGGGTAGGACTGTAGTCTTGTATTTGAAAATGTGCATCTTCCTAAGAGCGTTAACATCACATTATTCCAATTCTGACAAGATGAGACCCATTCCAGCACAGAATATACCAACATAATGTCATATTTGTAAGAAACTGGGTTGCACGTAATAAAACTAAAATTGGAAGAAGCTAAGTAGTGGAGAACTGGTCCAGACCTTGGCCTCATGATGGCTTCATGATGCCTTATCCAAAGGCTGTCATTAAGAGTGTACAGTTTCATGGTCCCATAAATTGTTTCTAAAATAGCAAAGGAGTACCAGACAAGTGTTTCAGTAATCTCACCTTTGTATGGATCTAAATAACAGCAAGATAAAATAATAGACAAATAGACAACACAGACAGAAAATAGTCCACATTTTATTGCAGTAAGGAAATTATACCAAATTTTAGAAGAAACGGGATTCATACACAACGTCTGGCCAAAAGAAATTGCATGGGCAGTGCAAGAAAATATTACAAAAAATGACTTTTTGAAAAAAACCCAACCAACCCACTTTTCAAATGTTGTTCCCCTTGAAAATTCAGAACTTATTTTCATGCTTACATTTTCTACAAAGAGTGAAGTAATCAAAACTAACTATTCTGGAGGATAATGAAGCACTCCTGCAGAATTAGGCAGCAGTTAAGGCTGACAGTCTCAACTGCTGTTTTAGACATGGCTGTATCAATTCTGCTAAGAATCACGTTTATCTTCTTTGTAGAATGTAGCACTATAATCCCGTAAATCTCCAACAAAAGGCACTCTGTGCTGACTTGCATAATCATCTTTACAACTTTTTCGCCTTATTGCAGTGTCTTGGGTAAAGATGGTTATTTAAAGTTGAGCTGTTGCCTGGATGTTTCCCAGAGCACACATAGAACAACCATACATACACTACTTCTGTTGATGCATCTCTGGTTTCTTGTGTAAGAGGAGCATACTCGATTAACATCAGTGAACTTGCTACTAACAATCTACACCTTGTGTAAGTTTGCAGACTCTGTAAAAGGCTGAGTGAATTCACATGATCCACTTTTCAAAGTTACAGAATTTCACATCAAATGGCACCCATCTCTTGTCACACAGTTGCTAACTGTCTTAAAACCAGTTTTACTCCCTGAAGTTCCTAATTCACCTGACCATTTTTGAGGTAAACTACAAAAAGTTTTGAACAAATCCAAAGTAAAACACATCTATTCACTTTTAACAATCTTTTCACTGAAGACAAAAAAATTTAAAATTTATTTTTTGGTTAGAGATTGTTAATAAATACTTCTCAGAAACACCACGTTGATATGCCACCTAGGACAGCAGATCTAATCTAAGACCTAAATCTGAGAATTTGAGAAACAGGAGGATGGGTGAATGCTGTTTCATAGCGAAAAATTCCACCCAGCTACAGCCACTGCTGGAAAAGGCTCATGTGGAGCAGAGCTTGTGTTTTTGCAGCTTCTTACCCTCTCAGGCATGTGGTACAATTATGTCAAGACAGTATTGAGAAAACAAACAGATGAAGGAAGGGAGCTCTGGAAAAGGAAACGAAAGGCCCCGATGTCCCAGTTACATCTAAAGGCTTTTAGATGCAGCTGGGACAGAAGAATGATGGGAGACAGCAAAGGTCAGCTCACCTACCCTGGACTGGGCCAACAACTTGACCTAGTGAGGGAAGCTGGAGCTGTTCTAAAATGGCAGAGGGACTCTGTGACCATTAGCAGGGTATTCTGTGGAAATGCAAGTAAGTCAGCGTTATAGTCTTGTGTGGAGAAAGGGCTCAATTATTGTTTTATCAGCAAAAAGTGTGATGGTGAATTAAAAAAGAAATTAATCTTAGAACTGTGAAATTACATCAATTTGTACACACTAGCAACAGTTATTTCAGTATATGTCTCCACAGCACAGATATCCAGAAAAACTTTCTTCTGACCTCAAGAAGGATCATTCACATTCATAAGGAGTTAGTATGTCCTGCTGGCCTTTTAGCAGCATGCTTTTAGCCAAAAATTCCATAACAACCCAGCTGCTCTTTCCCACTGAGGTAAATGCAAGTGTAACAATTGCGCCCATTTGCACTGACATGAAACAACCTGACTCAAGTGGCTCTTCAAAAGGCATTACCATCACCTAACCTTATTGCTATTAAGATTAAAAAGGAGATTAATCTAATTTTTAAACAGATCAGTGTAAATTAAAAGACATGGAAAAAATCACAATGTGAGAAACTGCAGTCTTCTAGACAATTCTTTATGAACCACTCTAAATTAAGATTTTATTTCATGGAAAACTAACCAAAACAAACTCTTTGAAGTCTTTCTAATTAGATACAGCCTTGACAACTATCATATTCCTTGCAAGAAAACCAAGCACAATTTTCTAATTTAACAAAATTGGCTTGTCCTCTACTTACATGCAAGCATAATATTATAAATAATTTCATTAATATTTTTAAAACTCTTTCCATTGAAAGAAAATTTCTGGTTTGAGACACCGCTTCCATGCAAAAATAACTCATCTCCAATATGAAATTAATTCTCTTATCCCCAGGAATTTAGATCTGAAATTTCTCTATTCAGCTCATCCTTATTTGCAGTTCGATTCATTGTCCAAGCAAAAAAGTTGGCAACGTCAAACTGTCTGGCAAAGCTGCAATTGATGGGTCCAGTGACTGCCTGGCATATACTGGACCTCTGTGGATTGCAAATTATTTATTGCAAACTGAATTTCATTTTTCTAAAAGACAAACAATCTGGAATACATAACACAGAATTAGTATATAAAACATCCTGTATGTTTTTAAATTTCAGATTTGAAGTTAAACATCTAATTTAGCCTCTGTGGAGTCTGGAGAGAAGAGTCATTGCTTCATGGATTTGTAGTTTTGGAGGGAAAAAAAGTAAAACACTAAAAACTATGATTAGCGTGCAGGATGAGAGAGTCATAGAAATGGAAACAAAAAATATTAATCAGCACTGGAAGCAGCAGAGTTCAACAGCATGTTTGAATTCAGAATTATCTACCACAGAACTCCAAACGCTTGTATAATAGTTGTAAAAATCATCTTCTCTTGCAAAATTTTCTTCATCTCTGTAATACGACATAGATTCACTGGTCGAAACACTTCAAGTAGATTCTCCTTTTCATGGTGTACACCAGAACACAGGTGCAGCCTAGTTGTACACAACCCCAAATCCAGTGAAGATCTATGTTTAACTGTAGGAAAAAAGGTAATTATTTTTTGTGCAAAGATCATTCTGTTCAGTATGTTTTCTTGAATTTAGATGAACCACATCTATTTATGATTTCTAGAAAGAAGAGTGAGAGATAATGGCACAAAACAGGATTTGTTTTGAAAAAGAAGACAAAATATTCTAGATGTGCACTCAAAATCTATAGATCTCAAGAAATCTTCATCTGCTGTTAGGACAGTAAAATGTTCTGTCATTAGATGTTACAAGACTATTTGGAAAAAAAAATAAACAGCTTTCTTTTTTTCTTTGGGTTTCCTTCTATGACTAATGCAAATGCAAGCCTAGGAAAACTGAACTGCTGCTTGGCTTGCATCTGTCACCGAGGGAAAAAATACAAAAAAGAACTGTTAAAAGACAAATACTAAGTTGTGTACAGGAAGCTTTAATTAACAAAGAGAAGAATTGAAAATACTGTGAAATATTTGTAAGTTAATTCCCTGTCTCAAACTACTTTTGCACACATGTAGCTCCAAGACTACTACGACTCAGACCTTTTCAACCTGGCATTACACAAACACTAAGCGTTGCACAAACACTTGCACCACACAATAGTAGTGTAAGAATTTGTACCAATTCTCCTGACTTTATTTGTCCATCTGAGAATAAATGAATGACTTTTCTAAGAGACAAAGCAGTATCATAATTTAACCTTCAGCATAAATAAGTATGGAAACACAATTTTTATATACTAAACACTTGTTCACTAATAAACAACATTATTGTACAACTGCCTTCTGTTCCTAGCCTGGATAATTACTGAAGTGTAAAAACCATAGGCAAGGAGATGCAAAAAGGCATGTTGGTTTAGGCTTTTCAATCAGAATTCCTTCAGTAAGGGAACATGTCTTCCTTACAATTCCAGTGATGTGTCATAAAAGTCAGGCTGTCAGCTTAAATAGGGAAACGTAAGTTTCATTACATATGTGCCAGGATAACTGTATAAGAAGTTTGACAAGTTTCTTTTTCTTATATGTAGTCTTATCTTGAATGTGAACTCTGTCTCACTGGACCCTCCTGCTTTGAACAGAAATTGTCCCAAGATGTAGAATCCTCAGGTGCGACTGGAATACCAGATGCAACTAAATCTTCAAAAGTCAATACTGTAAATCGTGGTTGGTTAGGCTCCATGGAATGGACCTAAAGAAAACACACATTAGCAGAACATGAATCAATAAGTATCAATTTTCTTCCTGTAAAATTCTCTGTCACATTTAAAATACACATTGCTTACTGAAGAAGAAAGAAAACATTCTACATTTGAGACTAATGTCAGTTCCCCTCATTTAGGCTACGCACTATTAGAAGCATGTAACAGGCCACACAGAAAAATCGAGTTTTTCGTTGAAACATAATTCACAAAACTGATGGAACAAGGGCTATAGAATGCTGCAAGTATGACAGAGTGACTGTTTAAGTCCTGTAAAAAAGAAACAGATCAGTTTAACACCGATTGTACTTGATTCTTCAGCAGATATGATTTAGACAATTGTGTGAGGATTTATTCCACAAGGTGTGCCTATTTGTACTCTTTGTAATATCAGTAGACACTGATGTTTTGCATGCTTCTCTCAGACTCAAATGCATCTTAAAAACTAAAGTGGTCACAATCAACCTGCAATGCCCCATGTTAAATCCAATTAATGTGGACTGAGATATTTTAGAGATGCCAGTGTCATGGTCTCCCTGTTAGTTTCATTAATCCAAGAAAAAAAACCCCACCACATCTCAAAGAAGAAAGAGATTTGGTTGGAGCTTTTTTTGATCATACTACTGTGCAGCCTGCTGTATGCCATCTCCAAATGTAATTGTTTCCAGCAGGGCAGATAGTACAGCTTGCATGAATCAAACATAAATACTGATTCTTCGAAATGGGCATTTGCTGAAATGACATATTCTTAATGTTTAATATTTCATAAAATTCAGTAGGGCTCCTCCGCAGTGGTGTTACTTGGTACATCAGAGAAACTGACTCATTTTTGAGGAGCCTGTCAGGGTCTCTCTGTGTGGCACTACAACCCTCTGGTGTTTCAGCCACTCCTCCCAGTTTGGTGTCACCAGCAAACCTGCTGAGGGTGCACCAGTTCATTAATGAAGGTGTTACACAGGACTGGGCCAGTACTGAGCCCTGGGGTGCATCACTGGTAACTGGGCTCCAACCAGACTTTGCAGCACTATCACCACACGCTGGGCCCAAACATTAAGCCAGTTTCCAATACACCTCACTGTCTGCTTACCCAGTACTCAGCTTTTTTCTAGGAGGATCTTATCAGATACAATGCCAGAGACAGAGAGTACTGAAATACAGGGAGTCAATTACCCACTGCTCTAACCTCCTATACCAGACCAGCCATTTCATTGCAGAGATTTACCCAGTTGGTTGAGCATGACTTTTTCTTAGCAAAGCTATGCTGACTAGTCCTGATGATTTCTTTGTCTTTGCTGTGCCTGGAAATGGTGTCCAGAATTAGCTGTTCAGCCACCTTTCCAGCAATCACTGTGAAGTTGTCAGACCTGTGATTGCCTGGGTCCTCCTTCCATATTTTTTTCCAGTCTTCAGGCACTTCTCCCAGTCCCCATGATCAACCAGATTATTGAGAGAAGCCTTGCAATGCCAGATGTATCCCACAAATTTTTACTGACTTACACTCATCCAGTTTGCTCAAGCATTGCCTGACCTAATCCTTTTCCTCCAAGGGCGCATATTCCTTGCTCCTTCCTCTTTCATTCCTGCAACCTAAGATTCCTGATGGCCAGCCTGGCTAATAAATACTGATGCAAAGCAGGCATTTAGCACCTCAGCCTCTTTCAACATTTGTCTTGTTGAGCAAAACCCTTCCCTTTGGCTTTTTCGCACCTACAGAAGTGCTTCTTGTTGCTTTGAACATCCCAGCCCATCCCTGGGGTTTAGCTTTTCTAACTTCATCCCTGGATGCTCAGATAATATTTCTGTATTCTTCTCATGTTACCTGTTCTTGCTCCCCCCCTCCGTATGCTGCCCTTTATATGTCCAAGTTTGGCTAGGAGCTCCCTGTTCATCCATGCAGACCTTCTGGCCTTTTTGCCTGACTTTATATGCAGTGAGAGGGAACTCTCCTGAGAATGGAGGAGATGATCTTTGCTTACATCCAAGTGCTGGAGGTGATTCAATCCAAGGTCAATTTTGAGGATTTTGTTATCCCTTTCTGTCACATCGATGAAGGTAGGTCAGTAAACAAGCAAAAAGCAAAAATTCTGCATTTCACTATTTGAGCAGTAGGCTACTATTAGGAATAAATGCAGAGACAAAAAAAATGGTTTGTGCTTGTTGTAACAGCACAGAAAAACTCTCAGCTGTCAATGCAGACTGAAAATGAAGAAGATGGAGCTGCCTCTCGCTTTATTCCTTACACAAGTGACACGGTGTGGAGACATTTCCATTCATCTGACATTTTGGAGATGAGGTAAAGCTGCTGGAATAGTGCCTAGAGCCATGCAAGTGACATTACAGATGCATCCCAAATACGAACAAAGGCTCCAATCTAAGCAGTTCTTAACAGATGTAATTTGAATTTCAGCATGTGCTTGTCTGAAGGAACTGTGTCCTGACTGAGTGCATCACAACTCTTGCGAGGTTTAGCAAGTGAAAGACAGAAGACACTTTATATCCTACAAAGGATTTATAAAGAATTTTAAACTCAGCCATCTTTTATTGAGACTAGCCTCATAAAGATGTCTACATCTAGGTTAAGAGCACAGATAAATGTTCTGTTTCCTCAAGCATACAGCAGTCACTAGCATTTTGATAAGACTCTTGACACTAGAGATTTTTAATTACAGCACATTGACATAACAATTGGTCTTTCCTGGGAATTGTAGGTACATGCCGTCATTTTGTTAAGAAAGCTGAAGATAGATGTTCTGCAAGCAGGCCATAATGAATTACTCCTGTAATTGCAGAGAGGGAACAGACACAAACACTGACATCCTGAAACAACTGGGTAACATTTACACTCACATTAAGCTAGAGTGAAAAACCTTTTCTTTCAACAAAACTAGCAATAAATAGAATCCTTTATATGATTCTTTTACAAAGAGAGAAGGCAACTTTCATTTCCTCCATGCTCCTGTTTGAAAGAGGCCTGAAAAGACACAATGCAACAGTACATAAATTTTCACTTAACTTCCTTACTGGGGAGTCTCAATATCCTCTCTTGTTCTGCTTAAAATGACCTTTTTTCATTGAACTGAGATAATGAAATTTAAGTCATCATAAATTTAGTCCATGGACAAATAAGTCTTTGAGACTCCTCTTGATTCAAAGACTTTACACCATAACCTTTGATATCATGACGATTTTTTCTGTGATACATTTAAGTGACTATGATGGCGAAAGTCAATACTTAAAAGTCCTGGACTCTTGTAGAATACTTAGGTAATGGTCTTTTGAACAACAGCTATACCTTCTTTTCACCTCAGACTTAGAGTTATCAGTATTCCTGCCAGAAGGATAATGTGCAACCCCACCAGGAACTTAAATATGTCCCGCCAAAAACATTGCACATAATTTCTTAAGAAATATTTGTCCACTGATTTATCACAGTAAATCCTCAAAGGCAGTTTAGTACCTCTTTTTCTTAATCTAACCCATACTAGTTGAAACGCCTGCCTCCCTTTGCTATCCATGAACACAGGCTTTGTTACCATGATAGCGTGTATTACCATTTTACTGCTTTTATCCATTCCTGTACTAATTTTCTTTTTCTTTCTAGTTCCTGGTAGAATCTCTGTATCTAAATAACAGAAAACAACTAACCAATTTTCTTGTGAGCAACTAGAACATCACAGAAAAATCTGGCCATTTGTCACACTCATTTGCTGACTGTCTGGCTGTTTTGGCTACAACCTGCCAGTCTGCCCGTCCCTTAAATTTGACTTTTATTGCTATTTTCACAACTGAGGTCTCTTTTAAATTACACAGAAAATCATGAAAAGCTTCTAAGTAGCTTTTCTCTTTCTCTCAATAGAGACACCACATGGAATGAAGACTAACACTGCTGTTCTTCCTATCTGTTGGTTGCTGTTGCTTGTCTCAAGGGTTATCTAGTCATAATGGTGTTTGAACGATGGATGTGCTCTGGGATAGACGCACTGACAATCCTCCTCCAGAATCAACTTGGTGAGGTGTCATGCAAGTTTAGCAGTCCAGATTGGTTCACTGTTTCCATTTCCCTATGTGAATATCATCTTCCCCACATGAGTAGTAGCAGGCTGTGACAAAAATCACTTAATCTTCTCTTGAATGAACACATTGAATACATGCATTACAGACTTGTCATCTGTTGCTGTCCTCTGAAACTATTTCTCCTTCATAGACTTTTCCTGAAACAGGTGCAACAGAACTAGAGGAAACACTTCAGTAATACTGCTTGGTTCTGGTTAATACTGTGCCTAAGATAAGCCTTCTGACCCTTTGTATGATCGTTTTAACCACAGTGTAAGTTTATATTCAAGTGATCACCAAGACATGAAACTACTTCACAGTTCCTTACATCAGTATCCTTCTGTACAAATCCCTCCTGTTTCCCAAGCGCCACTGCAACATGATGATGGTCATCCAAGCGAGTCTCCTAGTAAAAATAAAAGATGGCAATGTAAATGCATTTTCTTTACTCTGTTTCCAGAGTATAGACTACATAAGTGTTTACAGGATAGTTCAGAACAATAGCACAAGATCATTTAAAATACTTTAAAATAATGAGATTCAAAAAGCAATAGTATTTTTAGCAGTTTTGTTGGAGAGCTGAATGATGCAGACATATTAAAATGTTCACAGGGTTGAGGACAGATTACTATGGGTTACCAATACCTCACCCATTTGTAGATACTTATATTCAAGTTTGTGACCTGAAAAGTCCCTCTAAGTCCTAAACTATATAAGCCATCATATCTATCCTTTCCTAGTGAGCCTCTAGAATGTATTCTGAAAAACAATTATGTCAGCGTAAACTTAAACCAAAGACTCTCTTCCTCCTGGCTTCAGACAGCATTTAAGAGCACAATTTTAAATTCCTGACACAGTCTGAGCATTGCTACGTGTAAATATGAATCAGCATTTTCAGATGCATAACTATTCACTAATATAGTTTTTACCTATTTAATATTTTGGTTTGAAAGTGTTTTCTTCAAGAAAGACTAAAAATTTATCCTAAACAATTTCAGGAAAAAGAAACCCAAAGACTTTTATTGTTTCTGAATAATGCTTATTCTATAGCCAAGCCATAATTTCATTAACCATTAAAAAAGATCTATATTTAAGGGGAGAAAATAAAATTTCCCCTGCTTCTTCATTTGGAAGTTTTCATGTAATTTCTGCACACTTTCTAAAGTAGAAATCAAGAATAACAAGAAATTTACCTAGGAAAGTGATCTATTTCGATATTGCCATTAATCTGAAAATCAGAAAGTCATTGGGATACTCTCCTGGGATGCAAGACGAATCTCCAGTTTTGGCTTCCTTGGGAAATATTCTAACTGCACTAAATTATAATATAAAGAAAGCACCACGATCTCCTCCTATTTCCTCTGACAGGTTGCTGGTTGCTTTATTTCTCTCCCCTTTTAATCTAAGCAAAATGTCTTTTAGAGCAATCATGAGTGTGCATCAGGCTTTTCTACAGTTCATCTCCTATACAGAATTTTCAAAGGTTCCAGTTGCCAGGATACCATTTCTGTGATTCCAAAACAGCCCCGTATATGTACACATATATAAAAAGGTACCAAGCTGCTCAGCTCAGATCTACTCAGCCCAGCTCAGCCAAGGCAGCAGCTGCTCCAGTCATGTGCAGCACCAGTGCAACTGTAAAGCTGGAGGATGTTTCAGGCAAACGTGGGTGCCTTGGCTGAGAAGTGCTGCTGAGGAAATAGAACTGTGCTCTTACTTTGATGTCTTCAGCACCCAAACTGTGCCCATTTGATAGCTTTAGCAGTGAACTTTAGAACCCTCACCTGCTTAAAAAACTCCCATCACACTCATGTTGTCATACCTTTCTGCAAAGTGCTAGTAAGAAAGTGAATATTTCAATTCTGTCTAGATTCAGAAAAATATTTAATATAAGAAACATTATTAAGCCTACAGCATAAGCAATACTTTACATGACTGTAAGAGCTATAAATGTACTTCCTATGGGGTATTTTACTGGGTTTTCCACTCCTTTACTAGGATACAAAACTGAAAATAAGTCAAGCATAAAGAATGCTATCTCAGAGGTAACCACTTGTACTCAGTATGCATATTTCTGTAACTCCCTCAAAAACAAGAAAGACTATGAATATTAGATGCTTGATCAGGTGTTACTAAACCATTTCTATAGTTCTGGGATAGCAGTGTGTTTTGTGTTTTTGTAGATGGAAAAATTACTATATCCCCTTTTTAATTACTTCATTTTTTGCCCTTCTTTCTTTTTTTTTTGTATGCCCAAGAGGTCAAAGACAGATGAGAACTGAGGGCACAATACAGAACATTCAGCAATGGCTTACAACTGTAATCAGAAGTCTGCAAACAGCTACAAGCACAGAATTTTCTTTTTGTGAAGTTAACTTACATTACTTCTTGTTTGTTCAACACATAGTATTGTTAGCAAAATAATGTTTTTTTCAGTTCAAAGCTGAATTTAACAGGCAGTGACTGTTTAGATAGATCTTCCCTGCAGAGACTCTGGCCAATGAACAGTGAATGGAAAAAGTCCTATTTCATGTATCCTCTGTGGTCACAAGAGAGTTTTCAACATTTTACAATAAAACATAAACTATGCCCTTCATCCATCTTTGCTGTCTCAGCGCAATGGAAATCCAAATGAAATACAGAATGGAACATTATTCCTGGCCTTTACTAATGGCCAGCAAAAACCTTAAGCAGTGGAATTAATGAAACATACTGAAACTGTAAAAAACAGTGGATCAGCTTGCTTCCCAGGAGATATTGCTGTATCAGCTTATAAAATTAGTATTAAATGGAAATGGATTATTAAACAAAAAGAGGACAATCATATAGAATTGCTTCAGTGTAGAGAGTTTGTTAAGATTCCTCTCTATAAACCAGAAAATATATAATGGACTAAAATTTGTTTTTGTCTGCACAGAACAGAAGTGTTACTAGAGCACAGAGATTTACAACGATCTCATTTCAAAGACTTAGCAGAATGATGTGTCTGGAATTCAAATCATTATGAATTCACTCAACAACAGACAGCTTATGATGAATCTGTGCCTTCCCAGCCAGCAGAACTGATTGATGAGTGAAAACAGTTGGATTAGCTAGTCTTAGATATAAAAATCTCTATTCTTATTTATTCCTGACAATGCAACAGGATTAACTTTTCTTACTGAGGGTGAAAGATGTCAACTACAGTTGCACACCAGCAATTACTAAATATGTTTCAAATTGACCCAGGTAATCCCTCTTTAAAATTCATGTTATGGAAGTAATCTATTTGCATATTAACAAACCAAGCAAAAATGCAAATAGGAAAAAATGCAAAGAGTTATTTTTGCAACAGCAGTCCTGCCAAGTGATTCTTAATCTCAAGGAAAAAAATTTAGGCTAAATCATGTTGTTCCTATATAAATCAATTGTATCCAAAGTTGAGGTAGGTACAAAAGCAGAAATGCCTTACATCTCATTTAAGTTTCTTCTTTAATATCAATTCCAGTAAGCGCTATCCAGTTACTCCTCGTATCAGCTGTACACAACTGGGACCAATAAGGAAAGGGTCACAAATACATCTGACATTTTGCAAATCACTAACTAGGAATTTATTTTTCATAATCTCATAGAATGGCATATATTGGAAGGGACCATCTCATTCCAACCATCCTGCCTTGGACAGGGACACCTTCCATTAGACCAGATTGCTCAGAGCCCTATCCAACGTAGCCTTACACACTTCCAGGGATGGGACATCCAGAAATTCTCTGGGAAACCTGTTTCTCTGCCAATATAGTTCCAGTGCAAATATATTTTTCCGTATATAAGATCTGCTACAAATACAAACTTACACTGATCTCTTTAAATGATAGAACTTCTCATAACTGCTTTCAATTAACTTCTTTCATTTTTACTGGAATTAACTACTACTTCATTCTTTTCATAGTAGTAGGCAGCTCATACCAACAGCCTCCTCACTGGCAGGGCACTATTAGAAACTGGGGTCTTTGATTTTGTTTCAGTGTGTTATCAGCACTATTCTCATCCTAAATTCAAAACACAGCACTATGCCAGTTACTAAGAAGAAAATTAACTGTAGCAGAGATGAAACTAGGATAATTGTCCAAGTTTATTTTCTTCAAAGGAAGTAAACGGAGCATACAGAATTACCTATAATAATAATAATCATCACCATCATCATAATGACTCCATCCTAAATCAACACTCTGACAAAATACTGTTATCACTCTTCACTGGGCTAGGCTGTCTTTTTGTTAATAATAAACAAAGTCACCTTTTCAAAATGAGGAAATGAAAATGTCTGTATGAATAAAGCATCCTGAACACATATAGTAGACATATCTTAAAATTAAATTGATGCTCTTAAACAAAGCTTTTTTTCCTCCAACTCCTTCCAAAACAGCTGAAGGGAACCTGTATAGAAATCTCTAGAGTAATCTATCTAGAAAACAAGAGCCCAAAGCCAAATCCTTCCATCAAGATCAAACAAGAAGAGGCTGTTCCTGACCAACTGCCTTCAATTCACGAGCCAAAAAATACGGGGAATGAATGAGGGCAAAGGTACTTTGAGCAAAACTAAACCCTTGGTAAAAGGACCACAGTCAACTACATAAGAAAGTAGTTAATTTGGTATTTTAAATGAAGTAAGAGAAACCTTTTTGCACTGCTCACAGAAAACGATCTCAAATTTGAATTTGCTTTACTGTGAACAGTTACAGGGGATCTAAGTAGTGTCAACTTTGATGTGTTCTGATTCATTAGCATTTCTCTTGACCTTTTAGTCATGACAAGTAAAAGGTGGTGGATCTTTTCTTGGTCTTTATGAATTTGAAATTATCTTTTTCATATTACATGTTATTTTCTGAAGGAGGTTTCAGAATATTTTGTGTAACTTAAACGGATAAAATCCCTTTTATTTCTCCCTTCCATTTTTAGTAAATTAGGTTCTCTTTAAAACTGAAATGAATCAATCAGAAATATGTGATAATTGAATTTTAAATAGTCTTGCTCTCTTTGATCATTTCCTTTCATTAAGATATAGGCGGTTCTGAAATGAAGTGAGGTCATTGTATTTTGTGATTTGATAGAAAAAGCTCCCTCACACAACACAGGCACAACAGGGAACCCAAGGAAAAGACTCCATCAGTAATATGTAGTCTTACAGGTGACTTAATGTCTGCTCGTGGGTGACTCTTACAGATTTCTCAAAATGAGTGTTTTCAACTAAAAAATTATTTCAAAAATCTGATGAGACAAAGAGAGACTTTTCTAAGTAATAAAATGGACGTAAAATTAAAAGAAACTTGTGAAGAGACAAAAAAAGTAAAGCAGTCCTTCATTTTAGGCTCTCTGGACATTGATAACTGCAAACATTTATTTAATTTTAATGAATGTTCATATTTAAATGAAATTATATCCTAGTTGAGCTTGTATTTAAAGGAAACATGATATTAAGCCCTTTCTTTGAAATACAAGAATATGCCTCATTATAATGCTGCACTCTTGGGAAGCAGGAGGGCAAGCATGGAAGTGGAGACTGTCCTCAGATAAAAACTGCATGGATGTTCTAGCAGTAATTACTAAGTAATAAGGAAAATTCAAACAATTAGAAAGCATTTAAGTATTACAGGGAGCTATCCACATCATCATCTTCAGGCTATTTCTGTCAACCAACCACAGGCACATCAAAAAGCAAAATTAGGAGTTCCAGAATTCAGTGAAGACAGGTACATGTTCCCTTGGCCACGGCACACTGCAGGTACACAGAAAGCACTGTGGGTACAAGACATACCACAGGCTTTCCCAGTAACTTCCTTTGCCATTCCAACTAGTGAATTTCATGACACAGTGATATTGCTACACTATATGGGAATTGAGTAAGAGGACTGATTTAGTATGCATAGATTTGTAACACAAAACCAGAAGTGGATAGGAATGCTGAATGAAGGAGTGAACTGTGAAGAAAGAAACTTGTACTCTGAAGTTAAATGTTACTGGAACATTCATTCTTTCATACCACATGCTCAGGGTACATGTAGTTTGTATTGTAAAGAAAATAAACATACAGCAGAAATTTGTCATTTAGACAGCTCTGTTGGAACAGCTGTCTCCAACAATACAGGTATTTTCAAAATGCAAATATGTATTCAATACTGAATAATCTTAGTGAAAAGTGCACTTGACAGTTTGTTCCATTTTTTTGCTTTGTTTAAAGTGGTTGAGTAAACATGCCTCTGGGGTGTAGAGAAATGGGACTGTGATTTGTTTTTAAAGCTTGTTTTTTTGGTAATTAAATAATTTGAGATCACTATGAATCAGAATCATTTAGGCTGGAAAACACCTTTAACACCATCAAGTCCAACTGTTAACCCAGCACTGCCAGGTCCATCAGTAAACTACGTCCCTACTTCCTCTACATATCCCTTAAATTACATGAGATGATACTGATAATTTCTTACCAAATGTGAAAGGACAGAGGTTTTAGTGATAAGCCCCAATAACCTCTGAAGAAGGAACACAAAAGTTCAAACCCTGGGAGTCAGAGTATTGAGACCAAAAATTCTAGACCAACTGTTGAAGAATATTAAAATCTTAGACCTGTTCAAGAAATCAGTTCTCAATATATTTCTGTGAACTTCCTACATACCTTAGGATGAACTTCCCAGAGTGCAGGAAATATATTCCAGGCAAAGGAAAAAATAAAAAGACATTATAACGATTCCATCTATGGGATGTCCTTACAACCATTAAAAACACTTTAAAATGCTGCAGATTTATATCCTAAGTTTTGACTAATATTAGCCCAATGGGCTTATACAGAATAAAGATGTGAAGTTGCAATTAAAAAAAAAAATCAAACATACAATGAAAACATAAAGAGCTGAGACTGCTTATCACTAGTGAAAACATCTTTACCTCAAATGTCCACTCCTCTTCTTTTTCTCCATCCAGAAGCATTTTTGTCTCCTTATACACCTTCCCTATTTCCAGTTGCAATGGAGACACATTAAATTCAATTCTTTGCAAGTTAAAGCCAATTCCAACTCCAATAGCCTTTAAGAAGCTTTCTTTTAAGGCCTAAAAGACACAAAAAATATATTTTATTTATACTGGCTATCAACTGTTTTTTAAACTGCTATTTACTGTTCTATACACATTGCTTCTGAACATACATTGCAAACAAAATAAATTTAAGAATTATACGACTGTAAATGTGAGGGTAGACTGAAGAAATTATCAAGAGAAAAAGTTATCAGCATAGTTTATACCCAGCCTAACCTGCTGCATTAAAATAAACATGCAACTGAAATTATTCAGGGGCACATACAGATATGAATGCTTTACCTTGTTCTGGCTATGTGTTTAAAACTACTAATAAATCCCATTGGAAACGTCAGCTGTACCAGGGTTCTCAAAGTTGTTCTGATATTAAAATAAACACTGAAATATAAAATCCAAGAATATCTTCACATGAAATGGTATCAGGTAGCACCAGGCGAGTTTAGATTGGATAGCAAGAGAAACTTCTTCATCAAATGGCTTTTCAAGCACTGGAACAAACTGCCCAGGGAAGTGGTTGAGTCACCCTGAAATTCTTAAAAATGTGGGTAGAGGTGGTGCTTAGGGATGTACTTTAGTGGTGGGTTTGATGATCTGAGATGTCTTTTCCAAGCTAAACCATTCTATGATTCTATGCAACTACAAAAAGATTACATTTTTACTGTAATGAAAATAATAAATTATATCAGAAAATAATGTGAACATTTGCAGACTTTAAATAGGAAAAGAAATATTACCCAGTGCCGATAAAACATATCCAGCTGCATCCATTCATTACTTATAGACTTGATTACATCCCACTCTGTTTCAGTAAACTGTCGCTTCATTATGTGAAAGAAATTTGGAATTGAGCTACTACCTATAAATCAGACAGAGATATTTACAGAATTTTAACAGAGTAGTAATAATAAGCAAATGAATTAACTCACATTACTGCGCTAGAAAAATCTAGTAAGAAAAAAAAAATATGAACCAACTCTGCTTCATGATTTGAATTTATACAGCCTCAAAATAGAGAGTTGATGATTGTTCAGGACTCAATACTTCCAGCATTCTCTAAAAGGTAATGTATTTAACCAATGATGATTTTAAATAAACATAAACATATTCAGCTACCAAAGTAGCATATATAATTTCTGGCATCTGATAGCTTGATCTAGTAACATTTTATAAAACCGCATGCTGTTTGTCAAAATTTATCAAGCTATTCTGCCTCCTGCCCTTGGATACTGGCATACAAAAGAAACACTTTTTTAAGCACTTGTAGAAGCAGTCTTATAAATTATCACACACATAGTAGGCTATTTGGATTGGATTTACTCTGGAAGAAAAATGGGAGTACAGAGATGCCTATAATAATTAAGAAATATACCGATGGAAAAAAAAAAAAAAAATCTCAAAAAAAACCCCAGCCTCAAAGTACCAAACCTCCAAATCCTTAGATTGAATTTAAGCTTCCTCTGAAAATAATCACAGCTGTGTGGCAATACAGCAGCTCTTTGGAGGCTACACAGCTTTTCCCCACTGTGAATTTACCTTGTAGAAGACACTCCAGTGTGTGGTTCTACTGATCAATGACATTTCTATGTACCTTGTTACAGGCTTGGCTACCCACAGCCTGTGTTAATCAGTATCCCATGAAAGCACCCAAGTTCAACTGGGCTTACAGGTGGCTACAGAGACAATGGCAGAAAATAACCTATTTTCTTTAGTAGGGATAATAAAAATCTGGATAGAGACAACTCCACATACAGAGAAATTCCACATACAGAGACAATTTCTTTAATAGGTTACTCAAAATGTTATTATTAAAAATAAAATTAGTCATATTTAATCCCAAACATTTTCTCCTTCCCAATACCACACTACTTTGAAGAACTCATTCACTAAATAATTGCTTAAGATGCAGATTCTAACTGTAGTTTGTGCCAGTAACTCTTTGAGCTGACTGAGCAAGAAACTTTCCTTTTCTATGCTCATATTCCCCATCGTAAACCAGGGGCAAAGGCTTTAAGCCTTCTCAATAAAGTAGATGTCTTCTACAGATATCTAAGCAGTAAATAAAAACAGTATTGGCAGCAGTAATAACTGACCTGAACAAGCCAATGTTACACTACATTCAGGTTTTCTCACAATTTCCAAACCATTCTGCAAAGTGTTATCTGACATACACATCCCACAAGACATGGCAGTGACGTTTCAGAGACTGCATTTTAAAGCCAACATCTTATGACAGAATTTTGCTGATAGTTGCAACATTAAGATAATGGAATGATCCAGAACAATCTAAGAACAGGAGTAACTTCCCTCTGGAGAAGATAACAGTAGAAGAAAAAAGCAATCACAATGCTTTGATGAATTACCAAGGCAAATTCCATATCCATCCACTTACACAATTCAACTTCCCTGAAACAATACAAAAAATGTTGAACTTGGACAAAGGTGTTTTCTTTCACCTCTGTGTTTGCATGGCCCATTTTACAATCAAATATCTACAAATAACTACATTAATACCTGCTCTAAACAATACACCTTTTTCCATTTTCTCTCCTTTATCAAATATTTAAGACAACAGTGGTGAGGTTGCAGCCTGTTCTTGTGATTCAAACTACAAAATATTCCAGAATGTCCTGGTCTACCCTTCCTCCTCTATTACTTTCAGAGAATTCTTCTCCTTTCAATAACCCAGGACTACCACAGAAAACCACCCAAGACTATTCACACTTCAGCATGTAGGGCAATCCAATGCAATCCTGCATTGTCAGTCCTGCCATCCCAGTGTCATCCCTGCCATTTATCACACGTGGTGAATACGCTTGATGCTTAAACCATTTAGTACACCAAGAACATATCAAACCCATGTGCTACTGTTGTCTTCCTCATTGTTCACTCTTTTTCTTGTCCTAGGTTTCTTCAACTGTTCAGCTACACTTCTAACACTCAAGTTCAAATTCACACAGTACTCTTCCCTCCACTCCCATCGTCTGTCACATTCCTCCTCTGAAAAGCTCAGGCACCACTTTGTCCTTAAGTGCACTCACTCCCTGTTTCCTTAAGGCAATACTGTTGCTGTGCTCTGAGGAACAGATCAGAGGATTTAGGACCACTGCTCTCCACAAGTTACTTGCAGTACCACAGCCTGCCTAATCCATTTCCCTACATTTGCTTCAGTATCAGGGAAAGACAGATTCACAGAATCATGGGAAAAATGTAGGCAGAAAAGGACTTTTGGAGACCACCTGGTCTAACCTTCTGTTGATAACCTGAGCCTCATGCTGGATTACCCAGGGCCCTGCCAAGCAGAGTATTTCACCCCTTCTCTAGGGAACTTAGTCCAGCATTCTGCTGTTCTCATGGCGAAGACTTGTTCTACAGAGACACAACTCCCCCTGAAGCAACCCGAGCCTGCTGCCTTTTGCCCCGTTCCTCATGTCATGAAGACAGCTACGTACATCCTCTCTGCAGCTACATTTCTGGGAGGCTGTGATTAGATTCCCCTCTTCAGAACTTTCAACTCTTCAGGTTCAACAAACCCAGCTCCATCAGCATTTCTATGTAAGTCAAGTTCCTCAACCCTCTAATGACCTTGGTGGCCCTTTGCTAAACTCCCTTCAATTTTCCCAAGCCCATCATGACATAGGAGGTATGAAGGGGACAAAAGTAGAAACAGGAGAAAGTTTCTGTTTAAATGCTAAGTCTTTTTGACTTCAGTTTGATTAAAAAAAAAAAAAGCCTCAAGTGTACTTGCAACTATCTATAAAAACCTTCCTTTGAAAGAACGGGAACAAGTCCATATAGCAATTAATTATTTGGTTCTAAATTTGCTTTCTAAAGTAGCTCCCCCTTGTCAACTTGTTTCAAAAATAAAATTTCTTCTTAAGTAAATACTTCTTTCTTGCCTATGTCAGGAAATAGAGCTCTTCAAAATAACAAACTAACTCTTTTTAGTGCTGAGCATTAATTATATTGCCCTCTCTGATTTTAAAATACATTTCTAGTTAATAAACTTTTAGTACACTAGCTCCTTAAGAATAGAAATTGAGTAATCTTTCAAAAATTGCATCCTAGTCATTAAAAATAAAATCTAAACCCAAAGTTAAGTTTCTTCATTAGACTAAAAGCACACAATACCATGGAAATTTCAGGAAGAGTGAGGAGAGGAAATAGTGAGTGATACTGGAAAAAAGACTCCAAATATTAAGCCTGGAAAGTAAATATGCCATATGCAGGTAAGTGTTGCATGTTCATATGTGTGCATATATGTCTTCATTCTGGATTTTTTGCATGAGCTATTTACATTAATACAAAATGCCATGTTTTCCACTGCAATGACAACTGGTGTTTCATTAATTTTTTTAAAGACTAGGCAAAAAATCTGCTTTGTGTTTTCCCTGTAGAACAATAATACCACAGACCAGATATGAAAGACTGATTTTAAAAAGAGGCATGAGTGAAGAATAAGCAAACTGACTATATTCTCTAGTCCTGTTTGCAAATGCACTGTAGAAACAGTACATAAATACTGCCTAATTCCGCCCCATTATTCTACCTGCTAAATAATCTCATCAAGCTGCATTTGTTGGAAGATAAAGGCAATCAGAATTAAGATCCATGTAAACTAGGATGCTATTAATAGTGAAAATTACTTCCTATAAGGCTAATACAGAAATCTTCATTCAATTTTTTACATTTTTACAAACATCAGGTTAATCATAAATCAGCTTTGGTAATCCAGTTAACATTTCACAAAAGCAGGGTGCAAACTTGTACCAAAAATTATTAAAACCATGCCCATGCATTCTCAAAAACAGTGAGAAGAGTAGATGACTGACCATCTTCACTTCAGGTTTTACAAGTTTACAGTCTTCATCTTGGTTCGGTCACACACAAACAAACTAGCTTATAAAGCTACTACTGCCATCTTATTGATCAACTTCATACAAGCTCCTGAAATTTCCTGAAAAAATACAACAATCAAACAAAACCAAACCCAAACAAACACTCAAAACAAAAATACAAAACAAGCCTCAGAATGCAGCCTCCTCACCAACTTGAACTGCATAAAAGAAACAGTCAGTGATCAAGAACTAATACTTAATCAATACAACCAGTTTACTTTCAGATGTAAAACAGGCAAAGTGGCAGTGTGTCATGTCATACATAGCCAAATGAACAACTGAAGCGTGAACAGCTCAATCTACCTAATAATGTGAAACACAAAATAGCTATGAAGCTTATAAACTAACCAACTGTATTGTATGAATGGTTCTAGTCCTGGACTCCTGGGCTGACAATCCTTTTGGTGTAGGACCATATTTGATCACATTTTACTGTCTCTAAAGGAAACCAAAGTAACCTGATACAGAGAAAACATTTCTTCTGCAACAGATGCCCAAGCCCTAACTGTTTATTAATATCAACTAACCCTTGTACAGATATTTAGAAACAACACAAGGCAAATAATTAGTGAGATAAATGACTAACTCACAAGAACCAGATAGAACATTAACAATGAGTGTTTTTTCAATATTAGCTCACACAGCTTTAGTGTGAATTGCAAATTGGATTTACATTCTCTGACCTCCACACTTCCTGTCAGTATCCTGCAATTCTCCCAATTATATGTATGTTAAACATCCATTCTCATCATGTTAACATTGACGTATTTTATCTTGGCACACTCCAGAGAAGCACTACCTCTAAAATGCATGAAATTTGACATTGTCTCCTGTGGATTACTCAACATTTTCCAGACTGTAAAAATGGAAAAGTCATAAAGAGACTGAAATAATTTGATAATATTTGATATTTTCTCTGCAGATAGCATCATTAAGTCTCTGCAATATTAGAGAAACTGCTAAGGTTTCAATTGCATTAGTGCGTTTGGGTCTAACAGCAGTGATGAACATTAAGCAAGCTGCCTTGATAGTCAATCTAAAACAAAAGGAAATACAGAATCATAATGGCTTGGATAGCTCTACCTCTAGAACTTGACTGGAAAAACAGCAGCTTTGATACAGATCTGACCTAGATTAAAAAAAACTGAAATAAACTTAAAAGCTGTTAACATGATCCCTCATATCTGATCAATTTAAAGACAAGCAGCACAGTGTCCGCAACAGATTCATGCTTTTTGTCATTTCTTCTGAAAATAAAAAAAAACAAAAACAGAGCCTCTCAAATTTTGTTCAGACTCCAGAATATTTTTACATGTTCTTTCCATGCTAAACTTTCAGCTAGAACATACACTTGCTATTGAAGAGCTTGCAGTCAAACACCTGGTTGCAAGCTCATGGGTTTAGCTTGCCTCCGAGTGGAGAAAACAAAAGCACTTAGAATACAAAGGGTCTTAATCACTACGATGACTCAGAGACCTCAAATTCTTTGAGAAAAATGGACTTACAACTAAACAGGATAGCAATAAGAAAATCAGCAGTAATAAAGTAAGTTTCTTGTGTTTGTCTTGTACCTTTTACTTGCTTAAGAGCTTTCCAAGAAGTTGTATGACCACAGCTAGCAGAGCTCCAGGTAGCCAGAATATTTCAGCAAAGACAAAAATTACCCCATAAAAATGACATTTTAATCAGTTTTTCATTGTATAAAATGCATCAGTTACAGCAATCATTGCCAGAACAGCAGGAACTCTACTTCCTTTCAACACTTACAAAGTTATGCTGCATCACACTAAAACACAACCCCCAAAATCTAAATAAACAAAAAAATACACTTTCCTTTACAAAGCAAGTCATGAGGACACAACTACAGATGTAAAAAAAAAAGTCCAGATGGTGTCTGACTATTTACAGTCTTACACTACATAGTACTACCAAGCCACCAGATCTCTTAAAAGTTTTATTACATTTTATGAAAAATATTCTAGAAGGCCTTTCTACACATTCAGAGATATTGACTGAAATATTTGGCAAATAATCCTTTGCTTTAAAATTAAAATTTTAATGAAAATCTATAAGTTAGTATCATTTACTAGTCCAAGAAAACAAACAAGCAAAAAAAAAAAAAAAAAAATTAATCACAACAGCAGATCTCCTCTTCACAGTTTATCAAGCAAGAGAAGTGAGGTAGGTATTTAGTGACAGTGTAATTACAGGGAATGCAGGCCCATCTTTATGAAGCTAACATCACTGCAGAACCTGGGGTTGCATTGGAATCCAGTTGGTACCTGGTATATAAAACACAGTAGTGGATAAAAGGGGTGAGGGGGTAGCCAGTTCTCAGTACTCAAGTCATCCTCATCTTCCACATGAATTTCACTACACGATTCACACTTTTTAACACCTCCTTGATCTGACTAATGCAATTTTTTCCTGAGAAGCTCTGCAAAGTTAGAAAGCACAAGCTGATTCTGGTCAGATCTAGATCAACTGAGCTGGTTTCCCTGAAAGAGTTTGATGAGAGAAGCCTGTCCCAGAACACGAATTGCACAGCCAAATGCAGCAGAAATATCCCTTATTTTCACATTTAAAACTTTCCTGCCTCTAGCTGTACACCATCCTTCCCTCTTCTCCTCTTTCATAATGAAGTCCAAAAACTTCCCATGAGGACAGAAGTAGTATTAGTGTTTTAAATTTGGGAACCAATCTCTCCTACATAAGGACATTTTTTAAAAACAAATTAACAAAAATTCCAAATACAAAACTTTATAAAGCCGTTTGTTTGTCTTGCCAGCAGCTGAAAGACTGTTTGTCCCACTTGACAGCTAAAATCCAGCATGTTCTGCTTTGTTAGGTCTTCCCACAGAGAAGAGACAGCAGTCAGCTAGTCCTTGGCATGCTGTCCCCCCATATCCTTCCCCTTAATATCGCACAAATCAGATTTTGCCACTGCAGGAGCTGTATTTTATCCAGCCAAAATATCCAAGGAAAGATGCAAGTGGAAGATGAATGTGCTGCAACATGGCAAAGGAGATGAAAATGCAGAGGCTGACAGATGAAAAACTGATGAACTTCAATGGTCTATTCACCTGTATCAGCTGTATCTACTCTTGTAGCTATCATCTCCAAGTGTTTGCTTTGCTTTTATTAAATCTCTTTTTACTAGGAAAGAAAAGAGGAAGATATAAAGGCTTAATACAGAACCCAGCAAGTCTGATGAACAAACAGGAAAACTATGCAGGGCAAGTAATAATGTTTTAATGCACTACAAAATTGGATTTTCCATCAAAATACAACACAGCACATAACAGTTATGAATGCTTAGAATTCCCAGAACCCACCCAATAAATGGCAAGAAAACAGCTACCCATGGAAGTATCAAATGTCTCCTGACCCTACTTTCCTGATAACCTGACACAACATAAGCAACCTGTCATCTTTAATGAGGGAATATAAAAATCTTTGCCTTGTTGAAAATCAGAATTTCTCTTAAAAAGGAAACACATCAGTGAAATGCAGAGGATTTTTTTTTACATTTTCTGAGGAGAATTCTGAAATATTTAAGGTAAGTTTCTACTACTTCGTAAGTAAGTCTAAAAAAATCTACAAGTCCATCTTTAATAGACTCACAGTCTCACAACCTTGAAACCAGTAAGGCTCCAAACTTTAACACCAGCACAGTCAATATCCAAATCAGCTTCTGACAATGCAAAATAAAATCCTCTTCTATGTTCCAGCTCCTGCAACAAATGTAAGTATCTGTAGAGCTGAAGCTTTTGGAAATAGGCAGTGTCAACAAGAAGCTCCCCAGAAGGCAATTTTTTAACACCTACATAGTAATTGCATCAGCTTAGTCCTTGTATCGGATTTTCTGCTACATTTTCTTAATTTGGAAAGCCAAAGCTAAATGTCATTAGTGAAGGCTAAGAAGCACTTTCAGTTTTGTTAAAAAAAACCCAACCAAATAGTTCTATTTAGCTGCTCGTTGTGACTGCATAACTTCATTTCCCATAACACCAATTAAGTAGTAAATTGTGATTATCGTAAATTCAGTGTGCAGAATGAAAAACAACCCCACAACACCATAACAATCTGACAAGCAACTCTTATTTTTATTAAAACTCCTAGTTTAGGATTTTTCTTTTCTGTATCACTAGTTTATCCCTCATTTTAAACATATATTTCCCACATCCTAATTTTATAGCTCTGCATTTTGCTATCAGTTTGTATTTTAATCAAAATGGTTTTATATTTTTCTAATAAAGAAATAGTCACAAAGGATTAAGAGTGCTTCTTTGTAAAATAAAGAAATTTTCCTTTAAAGAGGAAATTTAATCACAGTATCAACTGTCTTTCATAGTATATCAAGCATTTGTACTTTATCAATTACAGAATTGTGTAATTCCAGGTTAAAACTGTGTTAGAAATGTGAATAAAGCACAGCAATGAAATTGCTATATATTATATATTCTTTAAGAATACATTTAAGATGGCTGTTTCTACCCAGTTGCAAATAGAACAAGAACAAAGAAATACCTCCCTGTTTACTCAGTGTAAGTGCACAGCACCACTGTGATTTTTTAGCTCAACAAGGATATCAGCTATTTTAACATCCTTCACATCTAAAAATCATGTGCTTACATAAGTATTTATAAATTATGACTTCTATGATCTGTAAGAAGTAAAATTTAAATCAAACCATTTATTGATTTCTTCATTCCAAGCAGTGCATCTACACACCTAAAGCTGTAACATTAGCTAACAATTTGGGGATTATCTCTAGCAGTAAAAGATTAGATGCTGTTGCTACTATGAGATTTACTGAAATGTAACAATAAAAACAGAAACAGTTAAAACTTTGTTTAAGGTAAAGGTACATCACCTTAATGACAAAAGAACAATTTGATTTTGAATTTGTTTCTATTGCAGGAAATTCTTATTTAAAAGCTGAAATGCAGCAATTAAATAAGCACCACAAGTTCAAAAAATTGAACATGGCTGCTAGCTAAAAGACATGCCAAATGCCTTAACTATGATGTGGGTGTGCCTAACTCAATTAGGCTTATGAACACACCAAAACTAACAGCAGCGAGTTGAAAACTGTCTGCAGAGAGACCTTTCCTGCACTAGCTAGACTGAAGTATGGCTTTAGCTTCTTCATGTGGGACTTATATACACATGTGACCTCTCTCTGATTTGAAGATCTCGATCATCTCTTGCATTACCTCACCTCAATAACATAATAGTGAGAATAAAAAGAGAAAAATGAGTCAAGTTCTTTTTATATTTCCTTTCCTCAGAGAAAACCAGCTTCAAATCCTTAGATGTTTGCACATAATAGCCTACTTTCCTGAAAAAGCATTTACTGGAGTATTTTTAGATCAAATTACAATTTTCTGTGAAATTCACGTGTAGAAAATTTACCCTTTTGTGTCTTTTAACAAGCAAGTCTAGCATAAAACCAGAATACTAATGAGAAAACCTAGTTCTACTGCATGTCAAATATTTGATTCTGGAATAAAATTGAGGTTGGAGACATCTGGATCAAAGTAAATATAGTGGGAGAGGTAAGAAAGATTGCAGACTGATTTTCAAAGATATGGAATGAACATGCACTGTTAATTTATTTATCTTTGCAAATCCATCTAAGCTAAAAAATTGAATTATTGAAAAGAAATTCACTTGCACAGCAGGAAAGCTCTTGTGCCTAAGATCTAAACTTTTTTCAAATGCTCAAGGCAATCTTTATTAAGCTATAATTATTTCCTATGTCTCTGAAAATGTTCTATTTCACAGAGTTTAAGTGACTGGTCAATTAACATCCCACACCACTGAAACCAAACTGACACTTGTTGCAGAATTTCTTTTCCATAAGTTAAAAAACCAAATGCAAGCTCAGTTTTTTCCACAGAAATTAACATTGCTGTGCGAACCCTTCTCATTTCTTTTTTGAAAGGCTTAAAATAAATTCCTATGCATTACCTCTCTGGCCAAATAACTTCCACAGACACTTCCATTAACAAATTTACAGGACAGTATGCATTTTTTCAAATGACTCAAGAGTTCATCTTAAACTGATCTGAACAGAAGTAATCATTGATCTCAGTAATTCTTCAAAAATAATTAAACTGAAAGACTGATTTAAATCTACAATAACCTGTCAGATAACCAAAAGGCAGCAACACACAATACCCAAAGAGGATATTTTCCTTTTCTACCATCACCTTAGTATTTATTTCAATATCTGAATAGAGGAAAACAGGTGATAAACTGTTGCACACCTGTAGAACTTTTGTAGGACTGCTGCTGTTTGCAGTGGTAAGAACAGCTTCTAGAGTGACCTGCCTTCACCTTTGAAGAAGGCTATGTCTTGTTTCATTTCTCAGATTTTAATAATGAAGCAAAAGTAATATGGAAAGAGGTAGCTTCTTATAAACAGTAAGTAAACCAAAAACACACAGCATGGATTAAGAAGTGACATAAAATGTTTATGTCCACCAGGACTCCTTGTTACACAGTAGCACACAAACCGCAGACTTCTCAAAACTTTCAGCTGCATGATACTCCTGTGTATCTGCACTGCAGATTTTGCATGCTTGCCGGTTGAACAAGAAAGGAATGTAAGAGCTACAATACCAGAGCTCTCAATCAAGATGCTGTTGAATAACATCACAAGATGAAGTACTTTGTATTTTAAACAAGTATTTGAAGAAAACAAACAAACCTACTGAAATGTACTTTGTTCACAAGGAACTCTTTGTCCTTGTAGCTGTTCCAAGGAAAGAGATTTATAGTGGATCCACCTTCAGAAATATAATGTACTTAGCAAGTGCAGAACAACAGCACCACTCAGTGGAATTATCAGAGAAATAATACTGGTAAAGTCAGTGCTACCTATTCATAGCCCAGCAACAAAAAAAAGTTGCAGGTGATTCTACTAAGACAAAAAATCTTTGTCAAAAAATTTTAAGTGAAAAGATGGCCAGATTTAAATTACAGTCTCTGTAATATGAAGTTCTATCCTTAATATTTCTTATTTACTGGCTGTTTCCCACATACAATTATTACATTTCCATTAGTAACTTATTTCATTTTCAAAAATCAAAATTATAATTACAAAAAGGAAGACGTGAGTCATCATTCAGTTTTTGAAATCACCAGCATCTCCGAAATAACCACCCCTTTCCTCTCTCTGGGTAAAAACACTGAAGCCTGTCTGTATCAGATCTCAAATATTACTTAGTCTTTAGACTTCAGCAATAAAGTTTAAGATGCTTCATAAAACTTCTGAGCTGGACATTGACAACATGCCTTTAAAATGCCAGCTACATTTACAGTTGCTTAAAATACCAGCAGAGATTGTAATATATCCCTACTTCCACATACAATTTTTTTGATTTTTCTGTATAAATTTGAATTCTGCACTTTCCAAGAAAAGCTTCAAATAGAAAACCTTGAATGTTTTGATTTTCACTACTTACCCGCTAAAACTAGAAACATTTTGGAATGAGGAATTAAAACTAGTGAGTCCTGTGCTAAGGCCAGCAGCAGCCCAACCAGAGAGTTTCCCAGGGTACTGGGTCCAGGTGTTACCTTTTTCATGGCAGCCTGTGGAGTGCTGTGTTTTAGGTCAATGCCTCACCCAGTGCTGATACTACACTGGTATCAGCAGTGCTTGCATCAAGGCCTTCTCTGTAACTCTGCTCCCCCAGCACACAGGCTGAGGGTGTGCAAGATGCTGTGAGGAGACAGCTAGGACATCACCTTCCCTGCTTTGCCTGAGAGGGCTATGATAAAAGCACCAGCTTCAAGCTTAATCTGGTTATTTGGGCCCTGTGTTACTGCAGTGCTGTCAGGTGTGCCCCTGTACCAAAGCAGCCTTACCCACTGGACACAGTTCCTGCCACGAAACACTCAACAGCTCTGGTGGAGGATGCTCCAAAGGCTACCCTGTGGCCCCACACACTGACCACCATGTTCAGAGCAAGGGTCTACAGCAGCTAGAAGTCACAGGAAACAACTTCAGATTGCAGCAAAGTGCATCCTAGCTAAATGTGACAACCCCAAACTGTAGTTATCATTAAAAAGGTGTAAAGTGATCAGCCAGAAAGTTATCCAGTCAGGGTTTACCTGAATCTCTACCTTACAACACAATGTGCTTTGCAGTATAAAATTCCAGGCAACTCCAAAAACTGTGAAATCAGATTCTCTAAGAACACAACTACTACTGTTATATCCGGTTAAACATTTAAGATTCTTAAAAAAACAGAATTCCAGTCAATCATACATCCCAGTATGTTTCTCCTTTAACCCAGTCATGCACCAATGAACATTTGCAAACTAAGTGCTCTCCCTAAAAGTGTATTTAAAAATACACTTTGCTACAATCCTAAATTTGATCCTGAAGTTCACCCATCTATACAGTCCTTTCATACAAATAAATAACCCAATAACTAAATCTTGTAAAGTTTAGTCTTTTTCCAAGACTCATGACTCTCCTCATGATTCCCTCTCACAGAGGATTACTGCACATTCACAGGGAATCTGCCTTGCCAGTTGGCTGACACGTGAAATGTCCATACTTATGGGACAACTGAATAACACAGTCTGTGAAGTTCTCATGGGGATGAATCCCATTGTCCCTATTTGGAAAGATGTCCCTGCTTCTGCCTCACAGACAGCAAACCCATAAGTAAAGTATCTGCAGATGCTGGAACTGTCCATGTATTAGATGGATTCATGACCTTATTTTCCCAGGGTTCTGCTTCTCTAAATGAGAAATATATCTGTATCTGTCCTACAGTGCACCCCAAAATAAACAATGAGGAGTGCATTTAACAGCTAGAAATCCCAAATACACAACACATTCATAGTCTCTCTTCTAATTACAATAAATATCTAGGACACAGATTGGTTCTTTGGAAAATGTGAAAATGTTCAGTACTCAAATACTGCAGAATCTGCTTTAGTCACTATAATGCATTACCTGGTAAATCAGTCTTCATAATATCAATGCCAACTTGAAGCTCAGGCTCAGCTGCAAGGACTGCATAATCTCCTTGATGAGAGACATTGAAGTTGTAATTTGAATTGATACCGAGTAAGTTATTGGCCAGGAAAGGTTTTCCTTTTGATGTCCTTTGCAAATGCACTTCATTCCAAGGTATGCACAGCTCTTCTGAAATTAACTTCCGCATCAGCAGGCGACCAGCCTATGAAATAAAAGGAAGTAATTAATTCAGAACTGTTGTGCTACGTGGTTGCTAGAAAACCTCCTGCCTAAAAAATGTTTTATTACTGTTGATACCAAATCGTGTATTTTAGCCAAATAATTTAAATGTCTCCCATTTATAAAAGCTGTGTCAAACAAGTTCAAGCAAAAAAGTTGATCAAAGTATCAAATACACTGTCCCTATTAGCACACTTAAGACGAAAAACAGTCCCAGCCTAGACAAATCACAGAGTTCCTCTCTCTACCTTATTTCTGATGCTTTTTGGCACAAATAAATGCTCTTTTACACCACCCTGAACAGTAAAATTATCTCAACAGCCTTCCATTCAATGCATCCATTCACTACCTAGGTGCTAAATGAAATACTCAACAACAGCTAAAAGTGATGAGTAACTCTTTCCAGACTAATTACCAGGTGTGTATTACTGTATTATTAGGCGATATTTAGAACCTGAATCATGTAAAACAGCTTTATTTTCCTACTCGTTACACCGATGGTCTCATGTACATTGTCCCAGAGTACTCTGATTTTGTCTCCTGACTTGATATCACGACTTAGAAATCGTGAAGTCTTCCAGAGTAACTACTGACAGCAGCCTGGCGTCCCTCCTTGCTCCTTAGTGAGGCAGAGCTTCATACTTTTACACAAGGCTTATCCTTTAGCTCTGCATCCCTGAAATGCCCGTGCAGGGCATGTTTTCCTACGACAAACTGGGAATTTGGGCAGTGCTGACTGCGCTGAGAGACAACCGCGCCCCCGCTCCCCGTGTACCAAGGCGGCTTTGGCATCGCGGGCAAAGACAAACTGGCCGATGCGCTCCTTCTCCTCGGGCTGCACCAGCTGCGCGGCCAGCAGCCACTCGCGGCGGCGCGGTCGCCAGGCGCCGCAGGGGAAGGCCCAGCGCACGCTGCCCATGGCCCGGCCC
>VXBR01006879.1:420473-439601 GCA_013400215.1 Cisticola juncidis
GCCGGAAGGAACCAATCTGCTTGCGTGGCCGCTGCGAAGGGTGGGCCAGACCGGTCGGTGAGCTGCGGGTGTTGGCTGCAGGTGGGTGCGCGCTGCTCGGAGGGAGCGCTCACGGGGGACTGGCGCTTCGCCGCCTGCGGAGAGGTGGCGGTGGCGGAGAGCACCGCGTGCCGCGGCCGGGCCGCGCTGCGAGAGAAGGGGATCGCCTTGCCCCATCCCGCCCGTCCTGTCAGAATTAATGCTCCCTTAGAATAAACGGAGCCGCCGCGGGGCGCAGGCGCGGGCGGCCTGAGCATGCGCAGTAGGGGCGCGGACGCCGCCGCCCTCCCTCGGCNGGCACAAAGAGCGTAGCTGCCCGATAGATTCTCCCTCCCTTGACCATGTGCACAGGGAGGTGGCTACGGTCTCGGGGGTGCGGGGGAGGTGGGGGCAATGGTTCTTGGTGGCGGCGCGCCCCGCTGAGGACAGGTAATGCGCGGCCCGGCTCTGCCGCCAGCACACCCTGCTGAGGTGTTGCCGTCAGCGCGTTCATCCTGCTGGAGAGCCGTCCGGGCCCCTGGCAGAGCTGTCGCGGCGGGCTGGGCTCTGCTTGCCTTCTATTGACTGTAAAGAGGAGCTGATTGTCCCGAGAGCAGATGCAGCGCGCTGCATCACCCTAGCAGGGTTCTGGCTCCTAAGGATCCTCGGAACAAAAGCCTCTTGTATCCTCTTGTGCTCATTGTTCTGTGAAGAATTCCAGTGGTTGTCAGAACTGGATGGATTCCCATGTGCCCTCAATTATAGGCCATCTCTAAATCCTCAAAAAGTAATGAATTTGTTTGCCCTTTGGTTCTGGAGTTGAGCCATAGCTAAAAAATTAGAGCCTACTTGAAAATTTACAACCTTTCTGTTGCTTGCCTTTAGAAATACTTACACTACATCCATCTTGTATCGACCATGTACAAATGACACAAAATGCTGAAAATTGTGTTATTGCAGGTATTCATTACTATCCTACTTTTTTGTTGTTGTTTAGCATTGCCAGCTCACTCTTAATACGGAAAACTACTGTTTCTACACAGCCCAGGCAGCCTTTCTGTCTAGATTAAGTCTCAGTTATAACTGGGTATGGATTGATCTTGGCCAAATATTTGAAACACAGAAGTAACATTGCATAAACAAATGTTCAATCAAGGAATCAGTTGGGTATTTGATTTATTTCATATTATTATCCCTATTTTTCTTCGTGATTTAGTGAAGCAAGGAATGACATTATCTTATGCATTATCCGAACCAAGTTAACTGAGCAAGGAGGATTTAACACAGTTAAGAAAAAACCCCAGGAAAATGCTCTTCAGCAATATCAAACTGTAGCTGAAACTTACATTTCAAACTTGGTATTCTGCACACTTTGAAGAGGAAATTGTGACCTTTTGTATATTTGGTTACTGATAGATGATAATACTAGTGGATTGTGGATCTTACCTAGTTCCAAAAAACCCCTGTCTGATTTGATTGACAAGTTTGGCTTGTCCATGCTGTCTGCTTAAGAGATTTAAACATGAAGCACTTTTTTTCACTAGTGGATTAATTAAAAAAAAAATGAGCTTCGTGTGCAAATGCACACTGAAGCTCAAGATGCACTGCATAATATGTAATAGAATTATATATGTATTCAATAGGAACCTACATCTTTAAGTAAAACATTCTATTATAATAAGGTATGCTAAATTATTCTCAAAAGATGCTCAATATTGCATGCATGTTTGGAAAACCCCCCACATTTTGATTACATACAAAGTGACAGACTACAGAAGCCATTCAAGGCTGTCATTTTCTTTTACAGAATTTGCAATTATATTCACCAGAAGTACAGTATATTATTTTAATTCCTTTTTTTTCCTGAAAATTAATATTACAGTTCTTGATTTTTTTTGGCTAAGAAAATAATTGTAAATTTGCAAAGTAACTTGATAAATAGGAGAAATTTAATTTTAGGATAGAATCCAGCTGGTTTTACTTTTTTGGAGTGATTACTGCTTTATCTTAATGGGTTCATGTGTCTGTCAGGGAATGCATTTAATGATCACTGCTTGCAGAGTGGGAATCTTCCACTCTTGGAATGCTTCCAGGAATTAGTGTGATTTTCTTACTTCCTACTGGTACCATGCTGGTTTTTTTTTCCATGTTGATTTTTTTTTATCACTTCTAAAGAACACAAACCTTTAAAGTCTCTGTGTCACCTTTCAATCTGAGAATACCAACCTCAACATTTATTATTGATAAATGTCATTTTTGTGGATTAAATGTCTCAAAATGTCCTGTGCATTTTTTTGCTTGTTCTAAAATGATTGACTGAATATTATTTTTCTTTGAAGTTAAGTTATTTATGAAAAATCTGTGAGACTAAGTTGCCTTGAAACTTCCAGGCAGGAACTTGGAAATCTCTTAGTGATTTCAATCTTAAGCCAATCAGTGACAATCAACACATTAATGGAATATAAAAGCACAGAACTTGTACTCACTATTTAGTTTAATTACATTTTAAACCACTCTTGCTTTTTAGTCATTAATCAGAAGTGGCATGAAATCCTACAGATATCTGTTGCACTCATACTTGTCTTAGTGCATGTTAAATTAGATGCATAGTGTACAGTGGTGCCTTTAAAACTTACTAACAAGTCATTAAGTTCTCTCCTTTTGAATGGATGAGGAATCAAAATAGCAAATCATCTTGATGGGTATACAGTAGACTCAGTAATATAATAGTTTTAATATTAGATCTTAGAATGCTGATCTTGATCTTTTCAAAACATATATTAATGCACAGTTAAATTTTGTATGAAAAAGCCCCTGAAAGTTCCCTAGAGAAATCTGTACAATTTCTTCATCTTCACTGTGCTTAATTCTTTCATCTTAGGTACATAAAGTGTTCTGTAAAATTCTAGCTCTTAGATTTTCCTTTTTTTAAATTTTGCCCCCTAGTAAGACATACTATCCAAGCTGGGAGAAGGCCACATAATAAATGGAATGTTCCATTGAAGAACAATTAATTTCTCATAAGATACCTGCTATGAAGTATGAAGATTGAAATTTTTTTAATTGGTGATTGCTGTAGCACAGCTGTATTGTGCTTTCACATAAAAGGAGATAGATTGTTTTATAATTGTTTGTCAATAACAAAGTACTAAATCAGGGCTGAGTTTAGACTGGTTTTGCCAGCTGTGTTGGAAGAGGAGAAAACGTCTACCTGCACAGTGTTACTTGTAATTTCTAAACGGCCACTCCCTTGTGCTGGGAACAGCCTTAAGCCTCAGTCCTGTTCCAAGGGTTTGGTCCTGTTTATTGTTGGGCAGGCACAGCCCTAAGGGGCTTTTCCTGGCAGTTGAGCTGTATGTGTACTTACGTGTGCTCAGTACTTCCACAGAACAGAATTTTATATTTCATAATATAATTTTATATTGTATATTTTTATCTCGCTATTATCAAGTGATCAAACAGTTTGGTGTCTTTGCCACTGTCTTTCTGGACCCTCATCTGGGTCTTCATGCCTCACTGTAACTACACATCCTCTCCCTAGTTTGATATCTTTTCCTTGGTTATTCACTAAGAAATTGCAAATCTTCCACCATTCTCAACCTCATTAGCATATTTAAACTTCTGTAACCATTCTATTTGTCAGTTGTAGCAGCTAAGGCTGTTTGGACTGTTGGTTTAGCAAAATGTTTTCGGCAGAAGTGTTTATTTATATACGTACATTATGTATGTTCTGATCAGCGCTTTCTACAACAGATTCTGCACAAACAAAAGTTCATCTCTGCTGAAAGGTCACTTCACAGTTCTGTTTGCTTTGCTCTTTCTGATCTGGTGGAAGGGATGTGAAAATCATTTCCAGGAGAGGTGTATTGCAGTGGTTATGATTTTAGTGTATGCCTGTATGTTCTGAAAATGTCTTGGATGTTTCTGGTCTCATTTATGAGTTTAAAAGTATGCTGTGTTTATAGTCTCCTAGTATAATATCTAGGATTCAACATATATCCAGGCTATTAAATTTATAGTCTAAAGGTCATTTGGACTTGACAAAGGAAAGGTATAAGAAAATAAATTACATATTTCAGTATCTTCTAGATACAGAATTATAAAAACACTTAAGGAGGATTGTTGATGGTGCTAACTAAAAGACAATCATAACTATTTTACGTCCTTCAAATATCTTTGGAAAGGGAGCATTTGCATTGCAAAGTTCCACTGGAAATTAAACGAGGTTTTTGTTGCTGTTTGCATGGAATTAAGGTCAGGTAAACTCTTTTTTGTAGCTTTTTACCAATGCTTAGATACTAAGAGGAACGTGTGTATATCTCATATTTTGACTATGGTCTTATCAGAGTTCTCAGTGTGGTTACTTGGCATCTGGGTCAATGAGCTTATGTTCTAGACTGCTCTGTCCCTTAATGTCTTGGGAAAAGTGTTAAAACTGGCAAAGGGTTGTAACTGGGTGATCCCTTACGGCCCTTCCAACCCAAATCACTGTATGCTTCTACAACAGAGGGGTCTTATAAACAGCACAACTAATGAGGTCTGGGCCCTTATTACTGATTTTGCGACGGATCATAAGAATGCTCTTACCCTCAGAGCTCCCAGGTGGTCCGTTATTTCATCCATTGTAATGACCAGAAGTAGCTTACTATCCCCAACCTTCTGTTCAACTGCTGTTGCTCTGTGGCCCTAGACAGACTGGCCATTGCCTGCCACTTGGCTGTCAGGCGTGCAGAATGCCTGGCCCCTCAACTGGAGACCTGTACAGATAGTTTTGAGAGGTACATATATGTCCTCCACATGTATTACATGGGATTGACCTTAATAAGGGTGAAGTTTGTATCAGCTTCCACTGTAGCAGCCAACTGGCCTTGTGTTTGAGGTGGCTTACAAGAAAAATAAGCCAGAGCAAATGTTTAACTTTTAATTCTAGGGGAGTTTGGTTTTGGAATAGTTTTCAATTGTCTTTGCCAACCAGTTGTTGGTTTGTTGATTTTTGCTTTTTTACAGGAGAGTGGGCTAAATCTAAGAGGGCATCTGTCAGTGTAAGACTGTAAAGGTCCAGTACATGAGCAGAGAGGTTTTGTCCAGTGGTGAGAGATCAGATCACGTACAGAAGTACTTTTGTCATGTTCCAGGAGAGGCTGCAAGGATCGTTGCTGAACAGAACACAGATGTGTCTTAAAAAGCAGAAGTAAGAGATCCCAACTCTAATGAACCTTTTACTGGAGCTTGGTTCTTGGTAATCCACATGAGGACAGGCTTTGTAATTGGAATCCTGTGGGAGTTTATGGAACAAATGAAAGGACTGTTCCCCAGCATTGCTGAGCTGCAGACCTCTTCAACATATATCTGCACCCCCTACATTTCTTACCCTTTTGTCAGAGTTGATCAAATATTTATAAAAAACCCTATTGATTAATTCATATGGCTTTGTAGAAGAATGCATGAAATAATTATGTCTTGTTTAACATACCAAGTTTTAGCTCAATTGTTAAGAGAGTTTGGAGGGCTCTAAAATCATCAACAGATTCAGTGAAGTAGTGCATTAATAACAAAATTATAAAATAAATCAGGAATTGGCTACAAGACAGCTGGAAGTTGAATTTTTTTTTATACATATTATTTTAATGGAGAGAAGGGTGAATTAGGCTAAGTTATTGCACAGTGTTCATTACCACATTGCTTAATCGTGGACAAAAACATAAAAAATGCACTGCTGAATTTTGCTTTTTAAAAATAATGAGATACTGCTATTAGAGATTAGGATTACGATGCACTAGCTCACTTGCAAATTGGACTTGTGAGACAGTGATGAGATCTGAACCATAATGTTGTACAACAGATCTTGTATCAGTGAAAGAAATTTAGGATCAAACCAGGGTAAAGAGAAAACTGCTAGAAATAATAAGGAAAACCAGAAACTCAGCCTTATAAGTGGACCTTGGAAAGTTTGACAATCGTTCATTCTAATGAAAGTTGAGCGAGGATATCAACACTCTTGATAATTGTAAGAGTGATAAATACACAAAGGAAAAATAAGTCAAATAACAAGTTTAACAGAAGAACAAATATATGTAAGCATTAATAAATTGACTGTGTAATTCAGAGGTTTATAGTCTCTACACCAATGTACAGAAATAGAGTTTTTGTGGTAATAGTGTGGTAAAAGAAAACTTTTTGAAACACGGGTTGCTTGCATGAAAGTGGTCATATGATGTCTTGCCTAAAATAGCATAGCTGGACTTGATTACAGTGGATGTTTCCATGTTCATTATACAAATACCAATATTACTGAATTGGTAATTTTATCTACAGAAAGCACATTTTAGGTTGGAGCTTGTTATAGAAATTACATGTAAGTGGAGAAAAATGTCTAGTATCTATTGTCAGTTCCAGAATTTTGCAGAAAGGTTTATGTTTCTTTTAGAAGTGTTATTTTACGTGATGCCAAATAAACTTTGAAATTCACTTTTTTTTTTTAAAGCTTCATTCAGATGTGAGAAACTGATGTGATTGAAACAACTCTGCTTTTGAATATTCAGCCTTCTGAAGAGCAGGCTTTTAAATTTTTAAGAAAAGGGTATTCTAGAAAATTCTGACATACGAAAAAGTTTTATGATTTATGGAAGTTGGGTTTTTGAGGCCATACATTATCAGAATAAATGGTGGTCTTGTTCTTCTGTATTTTCCTAGTTCCTCAGGCTTAGAATGGAAAGAGTGAATACGTTGAGATTGTCTGGCCATGGGAAGGAGAAGATGCCTGCTCCAAGGGTGCCATTGCTGGCAGCAAGATCACTGGATCTCTTCTCTTCCAGGAGACATGGAGGTCTATTTGTGGTTGGAGCTACCTGACTAGATAAAGTATAGATCAGTCTGCTGTGAAAGTACCTCATATGAAGAAGACTGCCTGATGGTTTAGTTTGCTGTGAATGTATCATGTCATCAGATGAGCCTTTTCACAAAATTAAAAACCAAAACCAGTATTTTCTTGTTTCTGGGTTTTGTTTGGAATTTTTTTGTCCACTATCAATTCAGGTGGGCCATTATCTGTTGCTGATTTTAATTGGAATTGTGGAAGCAAAATCCTGGAATAAAAAAAAAATTGGAATGTTTCTTTAAGCTTTAAAATAGGCAATTTTGACTCAGATTTGCAGTAAGGGCATCTTATGCATCTGCAGTATATAAACAGCTCTTTAAATAGGTGTTAATAAAATATACTCATGCTTAAAGTTTATGTTGACAAAGTGGAATAAAATATTTTTATTGTAAAAATCAGTTGAAACCAATTTACTATAAAAAAAACCCCACTCTTCAGTGTAGGGATTTTCACCAGAAAAAACCCCTGGCAGCTGAAAGGGAGATGGTCTTAAATTTGTCTGTTCTAAAGCCAGGTAATTTATGCTACCATAAATGAAACGCAGAGTGGGCAAACATAAAGCTTCCTAACAAGACCAGAGGTACATGACAAAATCAGTTTCAATTGACTAAACACTCAAACGTGTACTGTCACCAACCCGTCTCTAAATAACCCTATTTGGTAAGCCCCAGCAATCCTGCTATTCAGCCAGGCTGTTTGTGTTGTTTGTATGCCATTATTGCAGTCCAGAGTGCCTCATGGGAATCCACTTAGGATGCAGTCTAATAGTCTGTGTCTTCCTTCCACTCAAGATGTAGAGTGATCAGCCTTTTGGAATGTAAAATATCTAACAAAGTTTTCTTTTTTCATCTTAATTTTACATAAAATTGAAAGAATTTGGGATTTTTGAGGGTAACCCCAGGGCTAGTCTTGCTCTTAAATGACAGTTAAACACACTCCTTCATTTGCTTCCTGTGGACTTTACTGAAAAAGTTCCTACAGGTGAGTATTATCGGTGGAATTGTTCTCTGATGTATGGCAGATAATTTACTTTTCAAAATTCGCCATGTGAGTATATTTTACAAAGAAGTAGTATTATCAAATTCAGCGTAAAAGTCACTTGTAACACAAATTTCTATTTCTGCATATGTTCTACAAACTAAATTCAAAGCTGGGAACTTCTTTGTTTTATGGTGTATTGATTTTGTTTGAGTTTTTTTAATAATGAGACTGTAGAATCAATTACTTATTCTTCCATTTCAGGAAAGGATTGAAGAAAACATGGACAGTCAACGGGATTACATTAGCAGACCTATTTGCAATGGAATTTCTGTTCCTGAAAATAAAATCAATTCCTTAGTGGCTGAAGGTCATGGACAACAAATTCTAAAAGTACTACAAAAATTCAGAGAACAAAATATATTTTTTGATTTTAAAATTCTTGTGAAAGATGAAATAATTCCCTGTCATCGTTGTGTACTGGCAGCATGCAGTGATTTTTTCAGGTAAACATAATTTTGGCATGAGTTTGCAGGAAATAGATTCTAAATTCTCTGGGAGGGAGGGAAGGAAGAGAATTAAAAAAAGTTGAAACAATTATCACAATTTACATATATCTGCAGTTTTGAGCAAAGCATTCAAACATAATTTTCAGGGTATGCCAGATATAGCTTTTTGTATTTTCAAAAAGGCATGAGGACTCTATGAATCAGATTCCAACAGCAGTTGAAAATCTGAAATAAAGGTTTCAAATCATAAATGTGTGGTTCTACTGTTAGGTTGAATTGACACAAGTTCTGTGTGTTTAAGAGTTATCTGTTGCCTGTATCAGTACTTGATGGTCTGCAAGGATATTGTTCGCCTTTGTCTATGATAGTCTGTCTACTTTGACACATTTATGTTGTGAAACATAACAGATTGGTTATGAATACATCTTATACTGAGCAATTGTATAATTGGATAAATTGTACATAACTTTGGAATGGAACTGGTTTTTGTTTGTCCAAAAAGAGTGGACAGTATAGTAGTCTTCTGAGGTATTTAAACCTCTGATATGCATACTTTTCCTAAACTACAGATTTCAGCCTTTCAGCAGGAAATGGATCTTCCTTCTTCTGCTTATAGCTATGTATTCTTAAGGGACAGCTTTCATTCACATACAGAACATTAATTTATAAAGAGGCCTTGCTAACCTTTTTATTAGAAAGGTTCAAACTTGCAGTTCCACACTGAAAGTGTTTCTGAATACAGTTTACTAAAAACAAAGCTAAGACTCTAACAATGCAAAAAGGACTCCTGGGAACGAGATAATTATAGCCTCAGTTGCTATAGCTTCAGTTGCCTGTATGTAGGTTGAGTAGTATTTTCAAATGTCCTGGAACATCTCATGGTCTAAGTGAGTCTGCCATACATGACAGTAGATAGCTAGATGTGTTCTAAAAATTACTGAAAAAAAGAAGAAATGCAGATTAAATTAGCACTTCCTCCACTGTAGGAGGAGATTTGTTTTTTTCTCTGACACACAGGACTACTTTTATTTGTCTTTAACTGCTTGACAGCACTGAGATGATCTGGTAGAAAGAAATACTAGGATGAAATAGGTTCCAGTGGTAATTTTTAGAACTGAAGTTAAGTACATGGAAATGCACGTGTCCTTTTCTTTACCTACAGACTCTTCAGATTAAAATCTGCCAGGAGAGATCTCTCCTTGCTCCTAATGATTGATATGGCAGATAATAGCAGCCATCACATTCATAAGTTGTCCTGGAAAGCAAGGTCCATTTTTTACCTTCAAGGAATGAAAAGTACCTAAGTCCACTACATACATGTTAAAATGGAACACTTGTCTTGCTTGGCCTTTGGACTTCTCTTAGTTTTGGCTTCATTGTGTAAACCAAAGAATCAGAAACATTTTGATCCTTACTTGTTAGCTTTCAGAGTCAAAGCCTTTGTTTACATCACTCTTCTTCTACTGGTATTGTTCAGTTGCAATTTTACTCCCTAATTAGAGATTTCATAGCTCATGGGTTAATGAGGAGAGGATTATAAGGGTCATCACTTAGTGTGCAAAGAGGTTTTTGGGACACAGATGTCTCACTGTAATTTTGTGTTCTTGTTCGGGAAGTCAGGAGAGTTCCTGCCTTACGAGATGTTCACGTCCCAAAGGGTAGACACAGTGGTGTTATTTTTCCTCTTTGGCTTCAAGAAAGGATGGAGTTTTAAAAATTCCATATAACAGAGATACTAAGTGTATAACTGAACTATAAGAGGGTTTTTTGATATGAATTAACTATATATATATATATATGGATATATTAATATCCAGATTCTCTACTTTGCATTTAATGATTTATCTTCCTCCACTATTATCTTGTGTCATATTCAGAAGCCAGTGCTATCCTAGCTTGAGGCTTAGGCTCTGAGAGGGAAGGGCAAGGGATATTACAGCACTGTCTATTGCCAGCACTTACCCGCTTGTAAAATTTTAATTATTTTAGCTTGCCATGTTAGATTGTGTGAAAGAGTTAAATGTTATTACATCCTTAAAATAACGCAGGTAAAGTTCTAATAAAATTTCCACAGATCTTCTGATCAATAGTTCATTCCACAATTTCAAACATCATCTTTGTATTCAGTCACAATCTACTTTCTGCACATGTCAAACCCTCATTTTTACTTTGACATTGGCCTGTACTCACACATCTCTCTCTGAACTCTAAAGCAAGAACTAAGTTTCTTTGTTTTTTCTCCTTATTTACCCCTTACCTACTTTTATTTCTGAGGACTACACCCATCATCTGTCCGGCCATTTGCTCAACCTGCTATTTGGAAGGCTTTTTTTTTAACATAATTTTATGTACTCATCCACATTGCATGACCTAACTCATGGGGCTTTTTACTATGTTGTTTTTTTTTTTAATCAGCCTTTCTTTCCCAAAGTTGAAACTGATGCTGTCCTGAACAATTTTACATTTTCTCTCACATTGAGAGCTGCGGACTTCATTGCTGTTTGTGAAAATCCATAGAAAACACAGGTGCTTCTAATGATTTTGTTAAGCCATCACTTTGAATATGTTCTTATCACCGATCATTTTTTTCTTCAAATAGACCAACTAAATTAACCATTCACATAAGAACTTCCATATTTTGGACCAGCCCACATTAGTACATGCCCCTAATTGTCTCCTTCCACATCAGTGTTCTCGTCTGTTTGCTAAATCTTTAATTCGTGTTTGTATCTTCTGTATTCTATTCGCAGAGCCATGTTTGAAGTTAATATGAAAGAACGGGATGATGGCAATGTTACTATTAGTAACCTATCACCCAAGGCAGTGAAAGCTTTTCTTGATTATGCTTACACAGGAAAAACAGAGATAACAGATGATAATGTGGAAATGCTCTTCCAACTGTCGTCATTTCTTCAAGTTTCACTCCTTTCCAAAGCTTGCAGTGACTTCCTAATAAAAAGTATTGATCTTGTGAATTGCTTACAGTTGCTTTCTCTATCAGAAAGTTATGGGTCTGTCCGCTTGTTTGACCATGCACTAGATTTTGTACAACACCACTTTTCATTGCTGCTCAGATCGAGTGATTTCTTGGAGATGAATTTTGAGATATTACAAAAATGTCTCGAGGCTGATGAACTAGATGTCCCTGAGGAAGAATCAGTGTTGAAAGCTGTTCTTCAGTGGACCAAACACAATCTAGAAACACGGCAGAAATACCTACCTAATTTGATTAAAAAAGTGAGATTACACCAGTTACCTGAAAAGACTTTGCAGGACTTTCTGCATTCTGAAGAACACTTACTTAAGAGTGCTAATTGCTCAGTAATAATCAATGATGCAGTTAAAAGTGTGCAGAACTTCAGTGGATTGTTTCCAGATGCACGTCCTTCAACAACAGAAAAATATATTTTTGTTCATAAAACTGATGAAGATGGAGAAAACAGACATACATTCTGCTACAACATCAAAACAGATAAATGGAAAGAACTGCCAGATACGCACATGATTGATCTGCCAGGGTCAAGTTTGTCTAGCTATGGAGAAAAAATATTTATAACTGGAGGATGCAAGGGGAATTGTTATAGGACTGTCAGGCTTCATATTGCTGAACCTTTTCATGATGCCACTGACCAAACCTGGTGCTACTGTCCAGTCAGCAATGAATTCTCCATAGTGTCAGCAATGAAAAAACCGAGGACAATGCACACATCTGTTGTAACCTTAAATCAGCTCTTCGTAATAGGTGGAAAGACCAGAGGAGCTCAAGAAACTCGAAGTCTTTTGGATGTAGAATCCTATAATCCTCTTTCCAAAGACTGGAAATCTGTAAGCCAGTTACCAAGAGGTATCTACTATCCAGAAGCAAGTGCATGCCAGAATATAATTTATGTCCTTGGCTCAGAAGTAGAGATTACTGATGCCTTTAATCCATCTCTTGACTGTTTCTTTAAGTATAATGCTATGACTGATCAGTGGTCTGAGCTTGTAGCAGAATTTGGGCAGTTTTTCCATGCAACTCTAATCAAAGCTGTTCCAGTGAACTGTACATTGTACATATGTGATCTCTCCACTTACAAGGTCTACAGTTTTTGCCCAGAAACCTGTGTTTGGAAAGGGGAAGGATCTTTTGAATGCGCTGGCTTTAATGCAGGGGCAGTTGGGACAGAAGACAAAATTTATATACTAGGTGGTGATTATGCTCCAGAAGAAATCACAGATGAAGTTCAAGTCTACCACAGTAGTAGGTCTGAGTGGGAAGAAGTCTCACCAATGCCAAGAGCCTTAACTGAGTTTTATTGTCAAGTCATTCAGTTTAATAAATACAGGGACCCCTGGTCACCCGTACTGACGATTTGCTCTGGAGAATTTTGAAACTCCCAAGTCAAAGGAGTATTTAAATGCACAAGTTGTAGAACAGCTTTTAAGTATTAGTTTACAGATGGAGAAATACATACTTGTTTGTTTAAATTTTCAGTTTAAATTAAATGCTGTAGGATTGCTTTTGGAAGAGTCCATTAAAATGTCATTCATGCTAGTCGTTATACAGACAATTTTACCTAATTTTATATACAATTCTTCTCTGTAATTATCAGAATAGTTTTCAAAATTATACTAACTTTCCAAAAAGAGTATTCATGAGGAATTAGTTGTGTAATATGTGCCATTATTTTTGTAATAGTCAGTTGTCCCAAGAGACAAATTTCTAAATGAGAAAACTGACTGTGATACTGTTTTCCCTACGTAACTGAAGTTTAAAAGACATTTTCATTAATGTTATTTAGATTTTCTGTGTTCATAATCCTGTAAGAGGAATTAATTGTCAGCTTTATCTTATCACAATGACCTTAGCAAGGACAAGAGCCAAAGTGACCTTCACAGTATCAAAACCAGGTATCTAACTTGAAGAGACTGGTAATTCCTGTTATCTTACTTCAGCTCTTCAGTTTTACCAGTTTTTCTCCATCCTTGTGCCTTAGTAGTAGCTTTATTTTCTGTTTCCATTCCATTAACTGTAGCAAAGTAAACTTCAATAACATATTGCAGTGTAGGTAAGATTTCTACAGGATCGATGATTCATGTGGTATCTTGCTTCAGTCATGTTGCTAGCTAAACAAAAACCACTTCAGGATGTTTTCTAGCAGAAGTCTTCCATCTCTGAAGTCTTCAGTGCTACCTACCAAGCAGTTACTAGGCTGCTTATAGCAGCAAGCTGTAAAACGAATCGTAGCTGTTGCTTTAGTTAACTATGGGAAAAGTTTGTATCTTGTCATACATCAAATACTAAATTACAAAACTGCACTCCCATATTAAAAGTCGATAGTAAATAGTATTTCTGACGTGAGAAATCATCTCTAGTGGCTTAAATTAATTAAAACACTTTATCTTGGCCTTCATGGTAATTTTAGATATTAAAATATTATACAGTAAACACTACATAATATATTGCTTTATAAACTTCAAGTAGTCAGCTATTATAATGTTAAAATTGCGATGGACTTTTAGTGCTAATATTAGACTAGCCATACGTTGTGAAGTAAATTTGATCTCATGCTTATAAAGTCAGTCTCTTTCTGACAGGAGGACACTGAAATTAGATAGATTTCATAAAATAATTTGTAATCTTCCACAGCCTGAGGATTTCCTTTCTTACCAGGTATCCAGATAAGACACTGAGAGCCCTTATGTTCCATTTAAGTACTGTGAAAGCAGTAAGATTGTCTTACAGAATAATGGTTCTAAACACTTAATAACATCTTTCCAAACAGTTTAAAACATGGATAAAATTTAGTGAGGCATCAGAGACATCTTTTATATGTCTTGAGACAACTGTGGTAAGTTCATTATCATATCACTACTGCATGTACTTTTCACAAACCCCAAGCTGAATATTAATGCTTAAAGCTTAATGCTGCCTAGAACATGCTTCTGTTTTAAACAGCAAACAAAGGAAGGTTCTGATTCTGTGATTGACTCTGTAATTTGTTATCAGATACCTTTACAAATTTAGCTAACATTCATCATAACAATTTTCATAAGTATGTAAAAGAAAATCATGTACATTTGTAGAACATGCTAATAAAACAGGACCCTTCCACTCAGTAATTTCTGTATATTAATATGTGTGTCAGTTCTGTAGAAGTAAGTAGCTTGCTACAGTATTTCAGGCAACTTCCACATTTTTTATTTTGGTTTTTTTTTCCATAATAAGTCTCCAAATTATACTTTAAATGTAGCTAGGCAACCTTTACAATCACCTTACAGAAATACAAGTATTTTTATATTAAGACACAACTCCTTTTTTTTTTAATGCAAAGCAAATATATTGAGTAGAGAGAGGAAGAATACTATTCCTACTTACTGAAACAATAGGAAAAAAACCAAACACATAGGAAAATGTTAGTTTTAGTTTTAATGAAGCTACTCAGGGTAGTATAGAGACTCCATTAACCACTGATTATTGCAACTTGTCGCATCATTGGAATACAAGGTCCAATTCACCTTTGCTTGTGTATTTGTGTTGTGTTTATACCTAAGTAATATGAGTATGCAATTTATGCATTGAGAAAAGTAATTTTATGCCCATAGTACATGGGTATAAATAGCTATGCAAATTGGAAGAGACTAAAGAATTGCAAGGGTGTTTTAATTGCCACTGTCCTGACCAAATTGCTGGATCACATAAACAGCAAGCAAGTCATTCTGGTGATGCTCTTTCCCCTAAATTATTCCCTACAGCAGATCTTGTTGGCAGTCTTCCACCCAGCTACTTGCTATAGGACTCTGGCATCTGACATCAGACAGAGCAATGATGTATGTGAGAAATTCCTCAGTACAGACAGTGAAAACTATTCAGTGAAGCTGAACTGGGAAAACAGGCATGCTTCTTTAATATTCTACACTACACTTGTGCAGGAACGAATGTCATTTCCCAGTCTGACAAATCATTCATGGATTTCACAATGAGATGAGCTCTTACTCAGTGATCAGGAAATAATGCAGTAATGTCAGTTGCTTTCGAGCATTGCTTACAGAAAAGTTACTATGAAATGGTACTGATTTTCTGCAGTTAGGCAGGTAAACCTGTACTATAGCTCTCACAGAAGGAAAAAGGATAATTTGCCACATTTCCACATACTAGGTGTTAAATCTGGTGCAGAACTGAATGCAGAAGATGCAGAAGTGTTAGAAAGTCATGGTTAGAAACAAGGTTTTATGATAGAAGTAAGGACCTGTGTTCCAAACCCTGTGATTCATTGCTAAAGATTTAAGAAATCTCAGTGAACTAACTACACAAAAGAATCTGAATTACTTGCATGAGTAACTGTTGCAGTCTGGATCAAATAGATTTTTCAGTCTACACAGCATTTAAGCAATTAAAAACAAAAGTCACAAAATCAATGCAAAGTGAGTTTTTTAATATCTTTTATGACTTTTCAAAGCTCTTTGAATCAAAGCTTTATGAAGAAGTACCTTCCTCTAAAAACAGTCAGTAACTACATACTGATTATGTATATTCTCACTGAAACAGAGTGATGTTTAAACATACAAAATGCATGTAAAATTATAATCTACTATTTGCACTTAAATGATGTAACCAAAACATTTCTAATAGTATTCTATTTTATGTCACAGAATACATTATAAGCATGACCAGTATAATATACACAAAAATAATATATCTTGTATGTGGGATTTTAATATCCAGTGATGATTATATTGGATAATCTTCATTTTTAAAGAATGCTATCAAAACATTATGGCACTTTGGTAATGTTATCATACTAGTTTAGTTGTTATAATGAATATCAATTATTCAAGTGTTTTATTGATTATGTTTGCACAGACCTGGTTATTATTTAAGGACTAATTAATTTGTCTTCTATATTCTAAATACATTTGTAGTCAGTTTATTGCTGTTGAAAATTCATTATATTCACAAAATGGAGTAGGTTTTCTGGGTCAGATTTATTTATAGTATTACGTGTGAAGAAAACTGTTTACCCCCTCTGGTTAGTATAGGGTAGTAGGTAAGGTATAAGCTACAGAATGTGCTGACTGCAGTTCCTAAGGTGGAAATGAATTTTAGATGTTTCTGTTTGTAGGTGACCAACAGGAGGCAGCATAAGATCTCTTTTATTAAAACAGACTGAAAACAGGGATGTATTTGGCAATATTTATAGTTGAACATTATGCTCAATTTACTTTTTTTCCTTTAACACCCAATAAAGCATAGAGAACAGTAACATTTTGCTGCTGCCTGGGCTCTGCTGATATGTGGAAAGTACGATACCATACATTTGCTGAGATGTTCATTCTTTTGTGAAATAAAGCACTGAGCAACTGAATCCTTCTCCAGTCTCTTTTCTTCTTTTTCTTCTTTTCTTCTTCTCTTCTTTCTTTTTCTTTTCCCAGTGAGTTTCAAACTGCCGAGAATCTGCAGTGTTTCTAATGTAGGTAATCTCTTTGGGGGGTTATTTTTTTTTTCCTCAATTGGATAACATTTTGAATGCCAGAACCGAGAATGCTGTTAGCATGGATGAAAACTGCAGTGAGGGCAGTTTATAATTATCCTTGGGCTTTGTATCTGTATATCCTTTGCATATTGAGCTACTGTTCCCATGCTAATTTTAATTGTCTGTTTAAAAGTTCTTAAGTTTACCACTGTAAGGTACTCATTTAAATTGGTATAATTTTTAAAAATTAGATCAGCTTGATATACAGGTTTTTTTAACAGTTTAAGTATTGCAAATGATTGGTTGTTTATTTTTACTGAAATGTACCTTCCATACTAGTAGAAGTAGCTTTAAATAAAAGGAGATAAAAGCTACATAGACTACAATTTGCATGCCAAGGCTTGCAGAAATGGCATCAACATAAAGTGACAGAGTACAATGTTGTCTTGTATTCTTCCAAAACTTAAAAAAATTCTGTAACCCCAGCTATACAAATTAACCTTCCAACACTCCCAAGGCCTTTGCCCCAAAAGCCTTTCAGCTAGCAAAAGCCTTTTGGAGACACGTACAAGGCACTCCAACAGCATTCACAATATTAAAAGCTTATATTCAACAATGAAGGGATTCACAAACCAAATCTCAGAGCTTAAGTTGCGTAACCCTGTGCACAGTCAGAAGGAAATTGTGTATGTGTGCTCTACAGATCTAGGGAATTTGCCATGGACTTGAACAGTTTGGATCTAAAGCAGCCCATATGGTAGGGATTTTCTTACTGTCATCAAAAGCAAGGAAGAAAGAATCAGGATTAATTGATTAAAATGTACATAAATTCAAGATAGTTCACATAAATGAAGGAGGTCCAAGGATTTTTGTTGGAGGAAGCTGGTGTACACCAGCATTTTTCACCAGTGATCAACAGCCTCCATAGAGTAACAGTTTAGGGAGAAAGTAGAGCTATTTAGGTTTATGTACATGGCTACTCCAGGAAATCGTACGATTCCTTGACAAAATTATTCTAATGGATACTAATCATATTTAGTGGGTTTGTCCTTGAAGGATATTCAATGAGGTATAATTAGGACTAATGATTTTTGCAGACTAGCAAAGGTTCAGCCTGATAATGACCTCCCCTTTCCATCATTTGTCCACCTACTTGTACCTGAATCTAGTTCGAACTAGCTTGCAAGACCTTTAGGGTGCTCTTGAATCTTATTTCTGAGCACTGTTAACGTACTCGTAATAATGTAAAGGAAAGCTAAGTTCATGTATGGGTCTCAGTAAAAAATTATGTATGTGTCAGCAATGTGCCATGGTCTTGCTACACTACTCCTCACCATTTTCCTTTTTAACTTGATTTTTAGTACGCAATGGGCAAGTATGGCAGCAAAACTATCACTACCTGGTAGCAAACTGGTAAATTAATAGTTGGCTGAAACTGCAAAATACCATTTTAGGGAGATTTGTAGTTTCATCACAGTTATGATCACTTAAAGCTGTATTAATTATCTACTTTTCCAGTGAAAGAACTTGGAAAGACTGAGCAAGTAACTGTTAACGAATATGCAAAGTAATAAATGCACACATCAGGTTATGTAGAATAGAGGTGCCAAACTTCGAAAAAGTAGAGTTGCATGAGGAAGGCACCAGGATGTAACACACAAGGCAAGGACCAGACACATCTTGTGTGGTGGAGGGTACGAAGAGTCCTAAGCCCGAAAGCACCAGGAAAGCGTTTTGTCTGTACATTCACCCACATCAACGGCATAGTAGCTCACACATGCAGCACTTCCCGAAAAATACTTTCATTTCTTTTATTACAGTATGTGATAAACGCTATTTCTCCATTTTAACCACAAACCGCGCAGTTCAGGAGGAACAGCCGGCTGCCGCCCTCTGGACAGCCTGATAAACCTAGCGGCCACACCGGTGGCTTAACCACGGCTAACCCTGCTTCACCCTCCCCCTCAGGCCGCGGCCGAGAGGCGTCGGGCCGCTCACTGCACCGCACTGTGAACCGGCAGCACCAGACCCACCCTCCTTGGGGGGCGGGCCGACGCAGCCTGCAGCCAATCACCCGCACGTCTGGGGAAGACAAGCGGCGGCTACAGCCAATGGCTGGCCGGCAGCTGCGCGCGGCGCGGCCCCGCCGGCGGAGGAACGCTGGGGATTCCGGACCGCCCGGCGCGGCTGGGCGGGGCGGGGGAAGCGGCGGAGACGGAACACCAATAGGCGCTCGGAGAAGAGTGACAGGCAGGCAGCTCGGCCAATGGGAGGACGGCGGGCGTTAAAGGGC